>CM053770.1:545181148-545221130 GCA_028658325.1 Potorous gilbertii
AATGCTTGGTGTATTGGGGTGGGGGGAGGGGACAAATGGGGAGAAAATTTGGAACCCAATATTTTGTGAAAATGAATGTTAAAAGTTAAATAAATAAATTTATTTAAAAAAAAAGAATTAACCCACTGAAACATGAAACTAAGCATTTTCTAATGTACCTATGCTTTCACATATAGCATTATACATTTAACAGAGGGAGTGCAGACCAAGAAATGCCAAGAAAAATGCCAAGAAAAAATATCAGGGATCATAATGAATACTAAAGATTTTAAAGAGTCTACTTTGATAATTTAAAAAATAAATCTGTCCTTAATAGACAAGCTCCACACTCTACTGGCTATAATAGCTAAAGCATCATTAGATTTTGTATAAAAGAAATTCCATCAAATCAAACCTACTTGGAACCAAATGAAAAGAGTTATGAAAGAATACCTATGCTTCTGATGATACAGCAGAGACGTCTGCACTGTCTTTTAGCTAGAAAACATAACCAGGGTGCAAAATGAAAGCATAATTAACACAGCAGTTGACCTCCTACGTCGGATGAAAAGACAGGAACTAGAAAGAGATCAACTTTTTAAAAAACAAAGACTTTAAGGATATTTTATACCTCAAATGATCAAAGAGGATGAATCTCAAATTACTTCATTCTGGTAAGACTTTTTGTTGTTGTTTTCTTTTCTTAGAAGGGGCCATCCCTCCAGTAACCACTTAAACAGGCCTATTCATTGAATGGGTGTATCTCACTCAAAGTGCGAATGTGCTAAGACATTAGAGTCTGAAAGGGCCAGGGTCTCCCAGTGCATCCTGAGGAATATCAGGCCACTGGATCTAGATGGCTCAGGAGAATAAAGTGAGGCTGGTGACCTGCACAGCCGTCCCTCACTCAAATCAAAGTCAACTGCAAGTCAGGTCATCATCTTGATGTCAGGGTCTTCTTTCAGAACGAAGGATAAACACAACAATCAACAACAACTAAAACATAGATCTCCAAAAGTTTATTTAAGTATGAGCAATATATATTATCCATAATGAAGGTCAGAGGTCAGAACATATTTGAAATGCGTATCCCCTAGTGAGAAGTTATTTTGCCTTGGTGCCACCCAGCAACAAGGTATTTGTACCTTCTACCATCTTACAAAGCCAATAAAATTAAACTGTAATCTCTTGCAACTGAACTGTACTTCAGATATCTAACACACCTCAAAAGAAAGCTTTCAGTAAGCTACCACAGATCAGAGATCTAGGGGAAAACATCCATTTAAGAGAATCGCATCACTTCAACTTTCTAATACTGCCTGTATAAGCTTGATAGCCGTCTATCCAAGTCACAGTCACTGTAATACAAGGGAAAGAAGCTTTATTACTAAAGAGCAAGTTTATGTCCCCAAATCTAGAGACAGTGCTGACATATCAATAGCAACTGGGAAGCAACTGGGTAGGTCCACTTAGTTAAAATGAAATCATTTTCTCTTATTTTCTAAGGAGTTCACCCCTGGATTGGATAACGAATCAAAAAAGAACTCCACAGATTTGAGCACCAACTGGCCAAACAAACCCAAGAGACCTTCAAAGTTATTTAAAAGGTAACAGCTAAGGTTATGTTGCTCCCAGCCTCTAGCACACTAGTGCTACTATAAAGAGACTAACTAGGTCAGGGGCAGCGGGGTTAATTGTGATCCAGCTGCTGGAGAGCCTGGTGTAAGGCTATCCAAAGTGGATCTGAAATGTTAGTGAGTGACCCTGAGGTAGGTCTCAGGCCCTGCACAGAGCATCTTTCTTCCTGTTGCTTCACAGTTTGCAAAGTTACAAACACACGCACACACACACACAGATACATGCACACACAGCTCGCTCTTTTCAGAAACCTATTGTGTCTGTCTTTACTCAAGCATGTTCACAGAAAACAGATTTACAGGAGCTGGTCAACTATTCAATCCCACTCTCCATTTGCAAAAAAAAATTAAATATTTCCGTCAAGAATGAGAGAAAAAACTATCTTCCATGCTACAGGTGACAGCATTCAGACTAATACCATAAAAGGCATTCCTGAAAAACATATGCAAGGAAAAAGACAAAAGCCTAATGCTTGTGATGAAGATGCTATAGCATAGTGAGCACAGGGTCTGAAATCATCCTGTGAAATTCACAGACTTACTGAGCCCATTTTCCTAGCTGTAAAATTGGAAAGGCAGGTGAAGGCAACTAGATAATATTTAAGTTTCCTTCTAAATCTGTGACCCTGTGAGTGTGATGTATCATCAGAATATGCAAGTGAATCTATTACCTATTTGGTCAATAACAATAGGTGGCCTTATTTTCACATGAGAGCCAGGGGAGGACTGAGAGAGGGGAGGATCGGAAGGACTGATCCTGAAAAAAGGCTTGAAATCCTTGATTGTAGAGAGCGAAGAATGGACTTCAGTGACTTAAAAAACTCAAAAATGCCTCAGTTAAGTATTTCTGATCAGTCTTAAAAGTGTTTTCATTTCAAGTAGGAATTTGTTTTATGTGACACTACATGACTTTTGATTTCTTTTCTGTGGGCTGTTTTAAATTGCTGTTTTCTTATGTATATTTGTGCTTTCTATTACATGCTGTCATGCAGATTTCACATTTTAGTCCCTATTATTAGAAGATCTGAGTGTACACTTCACAAATCAAAAGGATGGCAGTTATAAGAAAAGATTGAAATGAGCATGAATTGACCAGCTGATATACAAATTCACTTTCTTTTTCCTTCCTTTGCTTTTTTCCCCCAGTAGAAAGAACTCATTTGGTAAATGAGGGTAAAAAGGCTATTTGATATGAAAGAAACTTTGGTTACTCTAGGGCTTGGCTACAGTTTTCCCAAAGGATGTTCTTTATTTCACATCAAGAAAACCCAGAAATTTTCAAAGATATGAAGGGATGTTGTCATGTAGCTAGTAGACTATGGACAAAAGAAATGAGAATGCATCACTGTTTTGGAAATATAAGGCTTCCTTCAAAAGTTGTATCAATTGAAATAAACAGAGGACCTTGGAAAGAACTATAAAATAAGATGATAAACACAAATAATGCAATTGGTACTGGAGAAAATGAAGTGCACTTGAAAACGTAGAGGGATCAAATACCACATCATTTAATCAGCAATTCTTATGAGGGGACAAACAATTCTGCCTGACTTCTTCAGTTCTTTCATTTGAGAAACAGAAGAAAAAAGGGCAGCCTCAACAGAGTCCAGCAGAGAAATCTGAGCATCTTTCCAACATGATCACCTCTCCCAGGGGCAGCAGAGATACTCACTTTGGCAGCACTAATGACTGTGGCAGTGTAAGACTGAATGTTGTCTCCACAGGCTCCACCACGGGACTGATGGCACCGGATCAGCTAGAAAAACACAGTCAGCAAGTTACCATCATTAAAATCTAGAACTCCACATCCTATTGACATGGGGCCTACTTATCATACATATGTGTCAGTGTGTATGCAGGTGTGGATGACATTTTTTCAGACAAAAATCAGTCCCACTGAAACACTTCAGCTTTTTTAAAATCATCTCCTGGGTACCACCCAGACAGCTGCATTCTCAACTCTGGTTTTCAATTACAAGATGAGTACTCCCTAAGAATTCATAAACTTTGAAATGGTAGGATTTGGGGTCTGGCAGCTTCACCACAAATAAATTTAAATAAATATAATCAAAGGCTTTAGCCATGTCTTTGTAACATTAAATATTTGACATTCTAGGAATTTGGATAAAGCTAGTTTTCTTTTCCTTTCAACTGCCCCAAGTTAGTTTTTTTTAAAAATGACAAAGAATTCACCATATACCCATTTCAACTGTGCTTTGGTGCTGAATGAGAACAAGAAAGGGACAGAGGTAAAGATAGACACCTGCAGCATGTTCTACTCTGCTTATCCATACCCTATATGTACAACTCTCTTAATGATTTTCTAAGTCAGTACAAAGTACTTCTTGCTCTAAATATGAGGAGATAATTAAAAATATCATAGTGCTCTCTTGATGCAAATAACTCAAATTGCTGTCAACTCCTGAAGTTAAATCACAGATTTCATTCACAAAAAACTGTCAGGAAAAGTTTTAAAAAAAACACCACAATTTCATTTGATTCTTCCTAGTTTTACAGGGAGCAAGAATAAGCAAACAAAAACGAACCAACTCCCCCAAGGGGGTAAAAAACGAACAAAAAACAGAAACAAAAAACCCCCCTTTGATAATCTATCTAACATATGAAAATAGCCATTGTCCAAAATCACATCATAAGAACCAAGCTTCTCATTACATGTATTGGATTATTTTATGAATCCTTCATGATTTTGTTCTGAAAACAGAATTTATCCAGGAGACACAATGGAAAGACTGGAGGACTTCAAATCCGAGGACCCAGGTTTTCATCCTAGAAGACCTGAAGCCTTGCATGACCTCTGGAAAATTGCCAGCCTTCTCAGTGTCTTATTCTGTAAATGACAGGGGTACAGGACAGGAGCTCTAAAGTTATGATCCTGAGAGCCAATAAAAACATTAAATAACAGTGAACCTAGAGCGCAAGTGTCAGTCCTGATCACAGACACCAAGCAAAAAACATAGACTACCATGTGACAATTACTATGGACAGGATTTTTTTTTAAATGTCCATTTTGAATAAAATACAGAATTTGGCATAAACATCCCTTTTGATTGAACAGAATTTAACATGTTATACCAATCTTTAACAAAGGGCCTATTTTGAAATTTTTCAATAAAAACTGCTGCTTACTAGAACCAGAGAGTGATTGGTAAGAAATTACCACAGAGAAGGCTAACGTGAAAGTTCAGTTTTGTTAGATAGACCAGAGGGCCAGAAGTTGAAAAGAAATCACTGGGCTTGCAGGGTGAGAAATATGAGAGCAACTGTATCTCTTTGCTGCCTCCCACTGGCTAACCAGGAAGAAACATGGTTTTGGAAATGTTAATATCTTTTCCCCCCAGCAGGAACTTAGAATACAAAAATAAAAAAATAAAATGCTTGGGGTAAAAAAAAAAAAAAAGGACAAAGTTCCTTTTCTCTCAAGTTAACCAAAGATGAAATTTCCCACCATGATTTTAAAAAGCACATCTATGGTGGCATGACAGGCCATCAAACTGAAGCAAGCTGATTTCTGTATTATTCAGAAAATCAACCAAAATCAAGGAGTTGCTTTGGAAATTGCTGAAATTCTCAGATTACCTTCACCAGCATTAGTTTAAAGGTAACTACCATTACAGAAAGGAAATACAAGACTGGCATGTTGCACAGACTTTCAGCCTTTTTAATGTTTGGATCAGTGTGGCTGATTTTTTTTCAATTTCAATTCTCCTTCTTGTCTCTAAAAATATTATTTGATATATGGAAAGGTTCCCTGGGAGGCATACTAGGGGGAAATTTTGGTGATTTAAAAAAATATCAACAAAAGTTTATTTGAAAATATAAAATCAAATAAAGATAATTACACCACCACAGAACACAGGACCTGACACTGACTGATTGACTGGCAGTTTGGTTCAATCTGCAAACCCACAGTCAAATGGCATTCAAAAGTAACTGCTCAGAAACAATTATAAGAAACAATTGCATTGGCTATTGTGGGTCCATGGAATTCCAGGGCCATTTATCTCAGCAGAAAGAAAACAGCTTCTTCTGGGAAGCAGAAACAGTATCAGAGTAGAAACTTCTTTCTTAGTTGATCACACTGCAATGTCAGCAGCGTACATAAATTCAGGGTCTGTGGTCGGCCCCAGCATGAGCTCTCCCAAAAGAATCCAAGGTATACAAGTGAGGAATGATCACATCTACAACGGAGGATCCACATTTTGACTATGTGTCCACAAGCCACATACATAGAATTTAATTATTTGCACAATGCCTCAAAATGTATGCTCAAAATTTGACACATCCATTTATAATTGCCAAAAGACAATGTATAGCCTTCTATTTATATATCTCTAGCTCTCAACCGAAATGTATTACAGATGTGAACATCAGAAGATATTATGTCACTATACAGTATTGCAAATCATTTGTTAACAAAGTCAGAAAAGAATAATTCAGAAAGGACTATCTTCAGAAAAACTAAACTGAAAAATGGCCAAGAACAGCCTAACTAGGTCACTGGGTCAAACGCCAAAAGCCCATGTGTCATAAATGAAAATCTGGATATATCATTGAATATATCAAGAAAAAACTTACATAGTCATGGGCTTTTTAAAAAATGATGCATTTTCAGAGGTTGAGGATTTACTAGCTTTGTGGGTTCACCAAATAATTATTTTCCTTACCACATCCTTATTTTGTCAAAAGCTCTTTACTTCTGGTTGTGCCTAACTTATAGTAACCATTCAATTTAGCAAAAATGAAATTGGATTGCTAGTCATCTTTGAGATATGAAACAACTGACTGTAAGCTAAATTTATTAGTATTCAAGTTCCTAGATGCCATGGAAAATGGTAATTTTTTCAGAGAAAAATGTTCTTTTACGATTTATGGAAAGATGCCAATCAGGGAAGAATAACAACAAACACAGTTTCTGTAAGAAAGGAACTTTGTCCAGCAGCCAAACTCCTTGACAGGGAGACAAGAGGTGGGAGACCCAGGCCCAGAAACAGTAACCCAAGAAGGGCCAGAACCCTAGCTAGTTTAGTTGGAGTACTGTGAATTTTGTTATCTAAATAATTAAGACCTGACCCTTTGTTTGAATATGGCTTTGACAAGAGATTAAAGTATTGACTTTGGAGAAAGATTTAAGTCCTGATTGAAACAACTGCCTCAGTTTCCCCAATTTACTAATAGACAATAGGGGTGAACAGCCACCTTCAAATCTTATAAATGTAATTAATGCTAAAAGTGTATTTAAATGTTGATATGTTTGTTATGCTTTTGAGTGACTGGGAGAAGAGCATTCTAGACGTCCTTTTATTACCAAAGCTTTAGCATCCCATCCCCTAATTCCAATTCCAATTCAATTCTTTGTTAAGATATATAAAATTAAAATTCTTTATCTAATTCAAACCCTACAAGATTGCAAGCAGTCATGGTTGTGTACTGCTTTGAATGGTATGGAAAATACTACCTGGCTCTTGCAGGAAAGGTAACTGTCAAGCATATACTGTCTTACCTTATTTTCTGCGTACGCAAGCCAGCGGCTTCCAAGAGCAACAGGATTCATGTTTGGCCCTGGACAAGGATAGCAGCCTGAAAAATTTCAAATGGCAACATTAAGAAATCTCTTAATGACTTTTTAGTAGGAATTTTACGCATTAGTGCCAGGAAAAGAGACCCCCAAAAAATCTAAAAAGAAAAAAAATTTTAAATGACAAACAATCAACAAATGCTTACATTTTTAAGTGGAAGATAAAATTCCACTGACACAAGTCATCATTTTAAGAGTTAAGTGAGTGTGAATGTTCATTTTTCCTTCTGCTGGACCTTTTTCCTGATTCTGACTTTGCATTTTGCAAAGAACATTCTGCAGCTTTTTTGCAATATCACATAAGATGTAGGTGCAAGTGTAAATTACTTTTTAGTAGAAATTGGGTAACCTATATATCTTCTTGCCCATGGCTTCCATAGTGAGAAACAACAGCTCCTGGAAAATACTGGGAAGTATATGGATCTTCAGGCCCAAAATATGCAGAATAGGAAGAGAATCAGGAAAAAACAAGGACAGAATGAAATCAGGAATGTTAGTGGAAAGAAGATCATGCAATACTAATTTTATAATCCATAAGTTTCTCATTTCTCTCATAACAGAAGTTATTCTGTATGGGAAAAGAAGAAAAAAAGGAGAGGGTGTAGAAACTATTATAGAATGACTGTTGGACAGATGTAAAGAGGAAACTGAGGCAGAAACACAGAAGGAACATTCACAAAATAGTCCTTGGTGGAGGGATGGTGGAAATCATTCATCTAAGCCTGTGTATTTACACTTAGCAGTCAATGTCATCTTTGTGTTACCTATCCTGACTATTAATAGAACATTAAGTCTAGGTCTTTTTTGTTTGTTTCCCTGCAAAGAGCAGAATTAATTTAATAATCTTGGCAGCATACAACTAAGAGGCCAGGAAAAACCTACATACTCTTACGGAGTTCCACCAACAATGGACTAACATTAGATCAGTCAACAACTGAGCAAGGGTCTACAATCAGAGTGAAAACTTCCAGCTTTGCCACTAATTTCCCTTGTGGGTCTAGACAATGTTCTTCTTTATCTGTACCTTGATGGGTGGCACATCTATAAAGTGATTGAAGTAGTAAGGAGAAGTACATAAGACAATGTAAAGTATTCACAAAAAATAAAAACAGTCCCTGTAAATGCTGACTTATTGATTGAAATTTCTCATGAGCACAGTCTAGTCTCTTAAACAACTGTCTCCAATGTGCTCAAATGAGAATAAGGCTCATTATTTGTAATTCAGTTTAGAGATTGAATTTCTCTACTGTTGTGGCTTTTTTTCCCATATCACTACACAATCAAGAGAAACTAATTATTGATAGAGACTCACTTTTTAAATGGCAACTGAAAGCAAAGATACAAAAAAGAAGGAAAAAGGAAAGAGAAGGAAGGAATGAGATAAAAACAAAAAAGAAAGAAAGCCAAGGAAGAGCATAGAAATACTGTAATAGGCATTACAGACAATATATATCTCACAGTACACTACTGAGCAGAATTTTCCAATCTTTTATTGATCCTGAGGGGAAGTGCCTAATCAATATCTATCTGCCTTACCAGTTGAATACAGAGCAAATAAGTCAATCATTAAGCAAACTTTCAACCCATCACTAGTAGAAGACTAGCCAAGAGGGATTCTCTAAGAGGTCACAGCAATGAGTTACCATTTTTTTTTCCTCCAAAGAAGAAAGTATCTTTATCACTGGTAACAAAAACTGAAGCTGTGATTCAAAGGAATAAAATGGTGGTATTGACAATTCTGAGTCACATTAAGTAAGGAGATACTGATGTTCAAGAAACACTGGAATTTGGGAATACAAATCCAATGGGTATGGAGAATACAGTCTGATGTTCTGATTATGAAAGGTGCAGGAAACCTAAATCTACCACAAGATAACAGAAATGTGAAGCTGGAAGGGCAGAAATCAGCTTTAAATTTTTATGTTCTATCATAAGTCTAAGAGCTTTTGCACAAGCAAATCTTGAAGATACATGCCAGTCATTTTCTTTTTAATCAAGTATAGTCTTTTATGAAATGAAAATACTTTTGTAACAGTAAATACAATTACTAGTTCTAAAACAAAGGGGAATATACCAATATCCAAACTACACAAGTTTAAATTATCCCTTATAACAGAACCACAGCTATTGGAAGGAATAAATGTTTGTGGGAGAAGTGTAGGGACATCAAATTCAGTCCAAAATTAGAAGAGATGTTAAAAATACTGTTACCTTCCTGAGCTCTGCATGGTATAAGGGGAGCAGGAGGGTATTAAGAAGCAGAAACATACAGTACTCTTTTAGTCTGTAAATATAAATAGGTTCTTCTACTGCAGTCTCTTGGCTATGAGTTAAACTGTCTTCCTCTCCCAAGAAATCTGAATCAGTTTAACTTTATTAGGTGATGTTATTTGGGGATTTTTTTTTTACCTTGCTAATGAATAACTGACTTTAGCCATTTACAAAGCAGGGTTAAAGAAATATCTGCAGGGGTCCAGAAGTGAACTATTCATCTGAAACACACCACACTCACCTCCCATCAGCCTACCAGAATATAACTCTATTAGTAAACCAGTGGAAGTTCCTCTTCCCATAGGCTTAAAGAAAAATAAGAAAATCATTCAGGTGAAGCACTTTAACTTCCTCAGTTGTACAAGAGAGATGAGAGGTAGTGGGGCAGAGTAAATAGAGGACTGGCCTAGGAATCAGGAAAACCTGGGTTCAAATCCTACATGTGACATACTAGTAAGCAAGTCTTGCCAGATTTCAGCAAATCAGGCAATGTCTAAAACAAGTTAGAGATGAAACGCTGAACTCCACTGGTGGGGGCCATTTCCCCAGGGAGGGGTCCCTTGCAGCTAGCTCCTCCTCACCTTCTCTTTCCTCTTCAAGTTGTCTACTTACATCTCCCCCTTCCATCTCTTCCTCAAGTGAAGATTTTGGCTCTTAATTAAATGAGAAAATTGAGGTCATTCCACATGAATTCCTTCTTTCCCCTTTCTCTTTCTGAAAATACCCACTAACATCATCCTCATCTGTTCTCATTCCTCATAGTCTGTGACACTGAATCAGTCCTTCTCCTTGTAAAGGCCAACCCCTACAAATGTACACTTGAACCTACTGCCTCCTACCTTCTCCAGTCAATTAAACTGCATCCTCACTAGTTTTCTCTCATCCTCTCCTTCTCTTGATTTTCAGTCTTCAAACATGCCCAAATTTCCTTCAGCCTTCAAAACCTTTACAACAGGTCTACATTCCCTGAAAGCTAGAGTGTTTTATCTTTTCTCCCCTTTCTCAGGCAATCTATGAAAAAGCTGTCTATACTTACTACCTAAAAATTCACTTCCTCTCAATCACCCCAAGACCCTTTGCTATCTAGCCACTATCCTCACTCAATTCAAACTGCTCTCTCCAGAGTCACCAATTATCTCATAACTACCATATGTGAGGGTAACATAAAGTATGAAGAGACTTATATGACATAATGAAAAGGGAAGTAAACAGAGCCAAGAAAACAAAGTTCACAATGAATGAAACACTGGAAATGGAAAGATCACCACAAAATTTAGATATTTATTGAAAATTACAAAGAACAAGCTTGGTCCCAAAGAAGAGATAGGAGAAGACACCTCTGGAGCAGTTGATTCTAGAGGTAGGGGGTCTACATGGAGTAAAACTGCATGTGTTCTCAGAGATTTTTCCCTCATAAATTCATTTTGATGGTTTTTCTCTTCTCCCTCTTTTTCTTTAAAAAAATTACTTGTTATGTAAAATTGGTCCTGGAGGAGATATAAAGAGGAAATTGAAACAATGCAAAAAAAAATTTTAAATAAAAATAATCAATCTTCATAAAATTTTCTTTCATACTTTCCTAACCCTAATTAAACCTTTCTAAGTTGACTCCAGTTATCAGATTACAGATGCTAAATAACTGTATAGCACTGTAAGCAAATGCCAGTTGCAGAGACTAATGAGATGCAGTGTTATTTATTCTAGAAGAACTAGAGAATGCTGGTATTTTAATAATTCTGTGTTTACTCATTGAAGGAAAATTAAAATTGTAAGTTTTCTATAGAATGGCTTTAGAGATCATCTAACTCAGGGGTGGGGAACCTGCCACATGTGGCCCTCTAGGTCCCCAGTTCAGCCTTTCAACTGAGTCCCATGTTTTACAGAACAAATCCTTTTATTAAGATTATTTGTTCTATGAAGTTTGGATTCAGTCAAAAGGTCACACTTGAGGACCTAGAGGACTATAGGTTGCCTCACCCTGCTCTAACCTGATCCCCTAATTACAGAAATGGGGAAACTGAGAACTACAGAGGGCATGTGATTTGACCAAGGTCAAAACAAGTAAGTGGCAGAGATGGGATTAAAAGCCAAATTCTTTGACTGAAAAGTCGACACATTTTCCAATGTACCATGCTAAATTTCTAGTCACCTGTTATTCTTATAATGGACCTAACGATAGCTCTATAATCCTCCTATCAAGTTGAAGTTTTGTGAGAGCACCATTTTCCTCACTGAATCTGCTGCACTCACTTCAAAGTTTGAGCATGTGTTAACCAGTCACTAAGGTTGCCAGATAGACTTCTAGATAAAATGAGCATTCATGTTTATAGTAATAGACATGATACTCATCTAAAAACAAATATAAAGTATCCAACCTGGGATAACTAGAGTCTTTTACTATATGCTATACTTACTATAGATAAATTATACTTTAATTTTTAATTAGTAGTGAAGTAATTTAAATTACTTATAAATGCACACAATACATTTTATATGCCTTACTCAAAGCAAGCAACAAACATTTTCTTACTTGAATGTGTGAACACCTCTTATCTTTGCTCAAGCCTCCCACACCATTCCTTCCCCAAAACTTCTTGGCTGAGCATAAGTAGTCCAGCAGGAAATTGTATTTGATGCCAATTAGAAGCTGGTGGAATTTATTAGTTAGCGAAGTGACATGGTCAGCTCTGCAGCTTAGGAAAAGGAAACTAAACTCATACTTTATGAAAACCTAAAAGAGACTATTGGAAACCAAATTTCTCTTCTCCCTATCTCAACACCTAAAAATCTCTTGATACTATCTCCTCAGTCCTTTCTTCATTGGTGAAGTCTCCAATGAAGTTATAAACTTTCTACTTGCCACACCCCTCTATATGCAACTTTAATTCTAGTCCCAAGGAAGAAGAAGAGAAGAGAAATGAATGGAGAAAAAAGAGAATGATTAAAGAATTAAAGAAAAAAGGAAGAAAATGAAAAAAAGAGAAGGGAAGAAGGGAAGAAAAAAAGAAAGGGAGGGAGGATGAAAAAAGTGGTGGAGGGAGGAAAGGAAAGGAAAGAGAAAATTGTGGGGACAATCTACCAGAAGAAACAATAGGGTATGGATCCTGTGTAGAGGCAGAGGAACCAGACTTTAAGAAAAGATAAAAAGGATCTAATTTAATCCAACAATCTCATTTCTAAAATGAGGAAACAGAAGCCTAGACAAGTAAAACTCACAGATCTAGTTAGTAGCTCAGTCAGGGCAAAAATTCCAATCTCTTGACAGCTAAGAACCCAGTATACTTTTGATATACAAAATTCTTTCATAAATAATTTTTTGGGTTAGAAAAATTAGGGTTGATGTAAATACGTATCTGTTTAAAAAAAACTATTACAAGTATGAAAAATGTAAGAAGCAACATGACAACATAAAGAGAGTTTGCCTCAAAGTTAGGAAAACCTGGGTTCAAGTTCCACCTCGGATATAAACTGGGGGTATAACCCTGGGTAAGTCATTTAACATCTCAATTCTCTAGGCAAAAAAAGGTACTAATCTACACTGGTAGAAGGTGCTTCCTCATTCTAGGGTTTACTTAACCAGTGAAATCATAAGATCAATCCCTGTCCCATTCTACTTTAAAATAAAATAATAGTACTTTCTAATGGTCAGGATGAGCTTTATATATAATTTGCGAGGAGATGTCATTTATTATAAACAATATTTTCAGGAGACTATCATTACATTAGAAGAAACCACCTATATTTAAGCAGTTAATATATCTCTTTCAGTATAGTCTGATAATGACTTTAACTTTCTTAAAAGTCAAAAAAATGTTTAATAAACTCTGTTCTTCTACTGCAAAGATCCCTGAAAATCCAAGTGCAATTTATGATTTTCCATTTCCACTTTTGGGGTTGCTTAACTGGAAACATAGTGCACCTCAGGGCTGTACAACGTTGGAATGAAAGCAAATTGTTTTCTTGCTCTCCAAAAAACCCCACTTAGCACTGGAGTCAGCAGAACAGCAGCCACTCAGCAAAAGAAAAGGCTGACAATGTGACCTGTGCTCACTTCATTATCCAATCCTTACAAGCATGACCCCGCAAAAAATTAACTTTTACCTCTACTAAACTTTGAAAACAACTGAAGAAAAAACAGACCTTCTGAAGTCTTGGGCATAATTCTAACGTGTTTACAATGAACACCAACAGAGTGAGAATGCCGGGCTAGCTGTTCGAAGGAACCAAAGTTTCCAAGTTTAAATGGAGCTATAGAGAGGTCATCCAAGAGAAGCACTAAGTGCAAGTCCTTCCAAAAGCATAGGCAATCATGCAAGTGCTTAACAAGCCACTAGAACACATTCCAATTTCAGATGGAGTCCTTTTGGAATGTTGGCCCTTATCAAGGGGCGAAATACAGAACACAAGCACCCCTGACAAAAACTGATTTCAATGCCTCTTGCTAGCACTTGGTCTTACTATTTCCTCTAGGAACACTCACTGGCAGTCTACTCAAATGGGCCAGATCACTTTTTAAAAAGGAGATGCCAGTAAGAATTTGTATTTCATATCCACAGTAAATGGTGAACATGGAACATTTAATTAGTTATTTACAGAGGCAGCTGTTTGATAAGCATACTCTATAAACAATGGATCGTGGAGGACTAGTTAGAGATCAAGAAAGGACCTCAAAAGGTAAAGTAAAATATCTTCATTTTACATTTGTGGAAATTGAGGCCAAGAAAAATCAAATGACTTGCCCGAGGTAATTCTGGTAATAAAAACCAGAGTCAGGGTTTGAATTCAAGTCAGTGCTTTCCCCTACACAATATATCCCAAGTAGGTTCCTGCAAAAATATTTCAAAAGGAATACCCCACTAAACCAAACTACCCCATTTGTGTCATACAAAGAAAACCATATATAAAAGTTTATTTAAGGGTAAATTTTGCTACTGATTAGACTGTGCTTACTCTGTACGTCTCATAGAACAGAGTCTATTCTCTAAATTTTCGAAATTTATTTCTCAAAAGGAATTTAAATATCGTATCTATTTTGCTAAGACTCAGAAAATACATTTTAAGAATGAAGGTTAATCAAATATCAGAAAATTCATCAATATGGTTATTTCAAAAGAAAATCTGATTGTGGACGGATTTTTATTTTCATCTGCATTTTTTAGTTTGTGTTTGGTTTGAATTTTTTTTTAAATTTAATAGATGTAACAGCCATTTGGTAGGCCTTACACTTTGTCTTCTTTATACTAACTAAAATAAAAATGATCTTTCTATTACATTTAAAAAATTATTCCATAAGACTAAAAATCTCTTGTGATAGGAACAAGAGAAACTAAGATCTGCAAATAAGCGATTTCAAATGATTCAGCAATATCACCAATCAAACTCATAAATTCTGAAAACAGGAAACCAAATATTAAGACATTATTTTTGTTCCTTGTTTTTAATGAGGCCACCTTCGCAATGGGAATCTGTAATTCTACAGAAAAGATTGTCGTAAAAGTTTTAGTAGAGACAATAGCCCAACCCAAAAAACAAAAACAAAAAACTTCTCAGAAAAAAAACAAAAGAGCAAATTTGTGAAACTTGTGAAGAGGCAGGGAACTTTAGCAGGCAAAGGTTTCTATGCATCGGCCTGGTAATCTAAGAAAAGCTAACTGGACTCTTGAGATGAGGAATATAAAAGTAAAAGGAGAGGCTCAATTTTGGACCTTGGGAAGAAGAATCTCAAAACTGGTGACCATAAAATATTCTCTATCATAAACAAATGTTACAATCTCTTAGTCTTGTGGTATGACAGAGAAAGCTAGCCAAAACTTATTACCCTGCAGAGTACATTATATAAAATAGATCTATTATATTGTCATTATTTTAGACATTGTAGCCTGATGTGCCTTGGTTAGCTTCCCTGAAATTCTTGTCACTACAGAGTTAACTACTGATTAAACTAAAATAGTAAATAATGAGCAAAATCTTAACATCAAATTTTAACAGACTTTGGTATTGTTGATGACAAAGTGATGCTTTCTTGGCTTAGGAACATGTGCATATATATATATATATATATATATATATATATATATATATATACGTATATATACATATATATATATGTATATATATATATATATATATTCCAGAGGGCTCTCACTCCATTTTCAACTGTTCTTGGTCCACTCTGATTATAATCTTTGATGAAGCATGGTGCCTTTCACATAGCATTAAATGTCTACTGACTTAGACTAAATCTAAAGAGAACTGATAAACTGACTTACATGCCTAAAAGCCGCTGTGTTCCTGTACATGGGTAAAGGAATCTCAATGAGATAACCTGGATGTATTTCTGACAGTGAATAGATCAAAATCTTCTCATTAAGGCTGCAAAATTCTTCTACTTGCACTCAAAAAGCAAAGGATCCTTTCTTACCTTGGAAATGGAAAAACAAAACCTTCAATTATCCAGACTGAACCTTACAAGTAAGATTTCCTTCTGATTTAGCATAATATAGGAACAAAAGTACCAACAATAAGAGGAAATAGCTGAAATTTTTGAGACCTATAACTTAAAGGTAATTAATAATGTGAAATGATTATTTACAGCATGAGTATATACATGTCTATGTACCAATCAGCATACACAAGAATGTGTGTGCCCATTCATATATCTTCCTAGTATAAATCAAATGGAAAAATGGATCCTTTAAAAAGGATGTGAATCATTGATGAATAATTTAAATCTAACTTCTATTTAATGGTTTCTTTTTAGTGTGCATCAAAATCAGAGCTTTAAAAAGGAAATGCCACAAGAAACAGACATTTCTTCAAGGTAAGTACAAAGGCTAACCCAGAGGCTCCACAATTGTGCATGTGCTCATTTGGGGCTACATATCTCTATCTACTGAAGAGGCTCTGAAAACTCAAGCTAATGACATCTATCAGTCTTTGCCTTTTGTTTTCATCATCTTGCTTGGGTTTTCAGTTCGCAGTAAAACAACCTCAGTAAGCTGCTCCTGTCCACCTTTTCTGTGTCATCACTGACAAAAGTGTCTCCTTTCAGATCATATTGTCTGTCTTTCTTTCCCAAGTCACTATCAGATCTCTCTACTTTTTCCCTCCTCTACCTGGCACAAAATACCAAGATAGCCACACTGATGAGCACAACTGTCCCTACTTCTCTTACAATTCAAGCATTGTATTCACATATACACACACTTCGTGAGTTTGGAACTTGCTGAACAGCAGCTTTTCAAACTATTTTGTACAGTCTGATGATCTAATGATTTCCATTAAGCTGTACAATTAGGCTATTTATTGTCACTCTATGAGGGCTCCTCAAGGACGGCTGGGTCTTGTCACAATCTCACTGACAGACCACCAATACCTGCTTGTAGAAGTATAAAATACGTGGCGAGATTCCTCTTTTGGTTATACAGTCAACATGTCAATGTCCTGCACAATACTAGGATCAATTATCTGTCTGTCACCAGTGCTATTATGATATATACTACCATGGGCAATGTGCAACTTGCACCTGGGTAAGAATGCGTGGAAAAAATGGTTTTTAATCTGGGATTTTGGCCAAATATTGGGTTAAGCATGAACACCTCCCTCCTCCTGCCAAGAGCAGAGGTTAAGGGTGAGGATTGGGGAAGAGAAGAGAAACACAATCCATTTTCCAAATTAAATAAGATCAGCATTATTCTGGGACTAAGAATGAGTGCTGCAGAGCTGAAACCATAACAGAATTCAGAGAAGTCAATGAATCTCTTTATAAAGATTGTTGTTCACTAAAAATCATCAATGGCATCAACATGACATCACATAAGCAAGCCTGTTGTTTGAACAAATGAGCTAAAATCTAAGAAGGTTCATGTTTGATGCTATGAAAAGCGGCAAGACTGGAGCACAATAAATGAGATTCATTACCACTAAAAATCCAAGGGAAAATAGCTCCCTCTTTTCATCCCTGAAATGAAGTTGCAACCTAAGATTCCATTCTTATCTATCTCCTCTCTACTCCTATAGCTAGTAATATACCACTAGAAATTAAGGTACCTTTCAAAGGATGGAGCTCACCTCTCAAAAGGCACCTATTAAATTTGTACCTTCATTTGAACCATAAAAGCACAAATTCATCACAGGCAATAATACTAAATACTCATGAGAAACATTTAGGACATATGGGCAATCACAGACAAGGAAACATTGGGCTACACAAAATACTGCAATTAGGTAACCTTACTTGTAAATCTACCTAACTTACCCATTTCTTTGTTCACCTGATCACTCTGTACCTGCAATGTTAACAAAGTGAGTTTCAAACATATCAGTGCTCACTGCATCACTTCTCCCTGGCTAAATCAACTGGTTGCTCAAAGCCCCCAGCATAAGTGGACATGCTAATGCATGGTCACTTCCCATTGCTGCTCTCCCTGCTAAGACTTCCACCTCTATATAGCTGACTCCAAAATCTACATTTCGAATCTTGACCTCATTCATAAAGCCTAGCATTTCCAAATACCTACTAAAACGTCTACTCTGGTACAACCCACCAGTTCATCAAACTCACTAGAATCAAAATAAAACTCACCAAATTTCTCCCAAAGTTGGTTCTTTTAGATTTCCCTATCTCTACTTATGACAACTATTCTTCACATTACTCTAGCACAAAATCTTGTAATAATCTTGACTCTCCAATCTCCCTCCTAGTAAACTGGGGGCTGTCCTATCAATTCCACTTCAAAATTCAGAATGGAACTTGTAGGACAAGAAAAGAACTTAGAGATACCTCTGATTTGCATTTCCTCCTTATCTTCCCACTAAGCTGATTAACCCTTATTTGGCTCCTCTCAGATTTTGTAGTCTCTCTCTTGCCTCCTCTGGATTAATGTTCCTAAACTACTCTGACCACATCACTCCCTCCTCCAAATCATCCTCTATGCTCCCACGCATTATCTTTACATCTCACATATCATCTCTATGTTCTCCCAATGCTAAGGCTTTGCTACTGACTTCAGCCAAGAGTGAACTCTTTCTCTTGTTGGGATTTGGCATTTTCCTTACAGTACTGATTCTGTTTTACCCGTTACTGTGACTATTTTTGCTGTGTCTTCTCTGTAAACCCACAGAGGATAAGGGCTCAGTCTTGTCCATCATTATCTGAGAGTACCTGGGAAGATGACATATACAAAGGACCCTAGGACCATTGATTCAGAGTGAGACAGAATCAGAGGTTTCATTTGAAAGATGAGGAAACTGAGTTCCAGGAAGAAGCTGCCCAAGATCCCACAGGCAGGAAGTGTCTGAGAAGACTCCTGAGCCAGGGCTCTTTTTATCACACCATGCTGTCTCCAATTTTAGGCATAATGAAATCCATTAAATCAGTGACTGAAAAAGGAGTTCCTCATAATCATTGACAGAACATGATTATAAGGGGGAAAAATACCATTAATAAATGTTTTGATGGTGTTTTTGAACTCTGATTTTAATTAAATAGATGATTTATTTCTGCTCTGCAAACATTTTAAGAAATTAGTAGTGCCAGAGCACTACTTAAATTTGTGAACCTACTATTCAGCATTAAAAATTCATAAACACAAATTTTATGGTATTCCCAGTCCTGAAACATTTTTCTTATTTTTTCTTCTCTTGACACTTAAAAAAAAAAATGTAATGTTGGATAGCTCTCTGGAAGGAAAAGAGGGAGAGATAATGGGGCAAATTTTGGTGATATAAAAAATAAAAGACATCTAAAATATTTGATTTTGAAAAAAAAAAAGGGATCTACATTCTCTATTCAACCAGATCCTTGAGAATCTAGAAGAACTTTAACTCTATCTGACCAAACAAAAGCTGCTAGAAAAACCCTATTCTGAAGGTATAAGTGATAATCCTAAGAGGGAAAGGATTACACAAAAGTCTCAACATTAGGCTTCAAGCCACTTGGTCCAAACTGATTTTTTATAAGCTGCTTGCCACTTATAAAGACCCTTACTTCATTCCTAGAGGAACTGTTGACTCTCCAGATTTCCCCTTCCTACCATGAACCCTTAACACAATACAACAGAGGCTAATACCCAAACAATATTTGCCTCAACTATTCAAGAAGAACATTGTTTAAAAAAAAAAAAAACTCAGCAAGACAAGCAAAGGAAAGCTAGACAGGGAAACATTTAAGGATGCACAGGAGGGGACTAAAAAGTGGGATGGAGGGCATTCCAGAAGAGTGCCAACAAATCGACCCCATGTTTTATTTTCACAAACTTTGTGGTTTCTGATTTCTCAGGAAATAGAAGGCCCTATGTCAAAAAGTACTAGTTTGAAAAAGAGACCTGACTAGGGAAGTTTTTATCAGACAACCAGAGAATCCAAGAGAGATTTGCTAACCAAACTGGCACACACAAACTGCCTATTTTAAAACAATTGGATGCCCTTGAGTCACTCTAAAGTGACTTTTAAGAGAAATCATCTTCCTCCTCATCTTAATGAGAGTCTATTTGGGGCCAGATGGATAATATTTCTGCCAGTGGTTACTATATAAAGCTTCCTATGAAAGTGCACTATTGTTCTCACTGCTGTTTTGATGTTTTGGTTGTTGTCCTTGTCATAAATGTTTTCTTCCTCCTCGGACAGAATCTCCACCACTGCCAGAAGGTTGCAGCAGATGTATTCATCTGTGAAAGACAGCAGCTTCAGGCTAGACAGCCCAAAAGAAGCAGCCAGGCCAGAATCGATGTTGCTACATGACTTCCTAGGAAGACTTTCTAGCTCAGCACCCCCATGATTCTTTTTGTCCTACAGCCATTTTGGGAATGATTTTCACCAGGAATATGTCTCTTTCGAGAGAAAGGGGTCAAAAACACACTGGCCCTAACTTGCTGCCACAGAAACACATTTGTTACTGTATGGAAGAAAGCACACCTCTTCACAACTGGGAGCTTTAATTCCCTTAAGTATTTTGGGGAAGTACTCGGTGTTTGGAAATTTGAAGAAAAAATGTTATGCCACTTAAGTCTAAGGAAAGAATGAACTAACTACACTGAACTCCTGCAGGACATAAACTTTCCTCAGACTAAAGAACTGAGGAGCAGCCCAGTTACTCCCTTACCTAACTGTAAGTCAAGGTAGCCAAAGTAAATCTGAAAGGTAGTGAGGCCCATGTGAAAAGATTCACCTTCCCACCTAGACCTACTGCTTACAATGAAGACCTGTTTTTAATATGAATTCAAGGAGTTCTGGAAAGGTAGGCTTTTGGAGAAAATTGTTCCAAACAGCCAAGTCTCAGCCATTTTTGGACCAGCTCTCCTCTTCTTCCATGACGCAAGCTTTTCCTTGGCTATAGTAAGCAAGCTGCTAGAAAGGAGAACGTTGGAATGCTAGTGGAAACAGACAGTTGCGAACCCTATACAATCTGATAGTCTGTCTTGGCTCGGCTGACAGGTGTTGAAGAAAAATCGCTGTCCATTTGAACTGATGGATAAAAAAAAAAGAACAACAGAAAAGGTTTTATCTTCACAGAAACTACTTAATTGTCTACATTAATTCTATATGCCTTACCAAATGAGATTGTGTGCTAAACAAAAAAATAAAATAAAATAACCTGCACTTGTGCTGCAAAAACACAATTACACATTTATCAGATAAACAAAGGCTCATCTAAATAGAAAGGATTTGCAGGGTCCATTGTGCAGTTAACCATTTTGAGATGAAGAAAAACAAAAGCAAAAGAAAATACTACAATGAAAGGGCCATTTAAAAACACAAATAGCCATTTCATAATTTCAAGCTAAAAGGCTTTCATGCTGATCCTCAGCACAAGTATTTATAGTTAACAAATGTGAGAAATGAGTTGGACTCCTTGGACAGTGTAAATGATCTATCATTATTTTCTTTGAGAGGCAAGCATTTTGTTCTGTGCTTAACTCTATGATATTTTTTCAAATACATCCTTCCTTCTACCTTTTCTTCTTGAAGTTTGGAAGAAGAAGTCAATTGAAGTTCTTGTGATATTACGAACTGTTTCTACTGCTCCTGAGACCTCAGACTTTCCCCAAGATGGGAACAAAACTGCATTTCATGGAGAGGAGGAAAAAAAAAATTGAACTACAAAAAAAGGGAAACTTTCTAATAGCTTATAAAAATCCAGAATCAACAACCTGGTTATCTTATTATACTGACAGCTTTTTAAAAGTTATTTTGGTATCATCTAAGGTTTTTTTTTTTTTAAAGAATTTGGGTTCATTATTTAAAAGAGTTTTATGGAAAATCAAAATTATAATTGTGTTAAATATGTCAATTGTAGCCCTCTAAAAGTGCATATGGATAAAATATATAAAAAGACCCCCAACTTTATGCTCATAGTGTTCTTAGAGTCTCCAAAATTGTTTTTTTTTCCACCAAAAAAGGGTAATGTGATTTCATTCTTATTCAAAACTTTTAATATAAGTTAGACCTTGCTACATATTTCCACGGCCTTTCTTTCAAATTAGATCCAAATCTAGCTCACTTTAGACTATACACCTATAATTAAGTTTATTCTACTTTAATCTGGACGTATTACTGATGACTGTGACACAGCCTAAAAAAGCCCAACAGTAAATTAAGTAATAAATATAATTCTAAAACCAATTCCTTCCATCAAGTGTATACTCCACTGTCTCCTCTGTCTGGTGATTCTGTGGAATATTCCTAACAAAGGGAGAAACTGACACCTATTGGTAACTTTAATATTACCTCCCCAGAGCTCATCTTGACCAGATTTCTATGGTTTCTAAAACCTGGATATTTTCTGGATGTTATCTTCCACACCTTCCCTTACCCATCTACCCTGCCCTCCCCACCAAATCCAAAACCATAGCTATACATATATAGGAAACTGAATGGTGATAACTTGAGAATTTTCAATTTTGATCTCAAAGTCTATACCATAAAAGCTTTCAAAAGAAGCAGCCCCACACTTTTTTCGTTTTAGATGGGATCAGAAAAACTACTAGGAAGTGTGGGATGTAAATATCAATTTATGGTAGGGACATAGCAGGAATTAGGTAACTTGTTTCTCTCAGAAGTCAAGAGACACATATTTCATTCCCTAAGCTATGGAGAGCTGAGTGCTACTGATAGGGTCTCAGAGCAAAAGTACAGAAAACCCTAGTAGCTGGATCTCCCTGTTTTTTCAGCTACTAGCCTTCACCCTGCAGCACAGTGGGAAGGAAAACTAGGGAAATGGGGCAAGTAGAACAATTCTCACACTGCCTTGATATGTTCCTCTGTCGTAATGTAGGTGATAAAATAAGGAATAAAGAAAAAAACCCTTCAATTTCCAGAAAAATTAATATATACTCATATAAATATGAAAGTAATACATTAATGTATTAACAGTTGCAATAAAGTGTAATCAATTAGGTCACTGAGGCAAAGAACTATGATATTGAGGAAGATCCAAATTTTATCAAGTGATAAAGCATATAAAGCTACTCATGGAATACGTTGGTCCTTGTACAGAGATGGTGCTAGCAAAAAGAGTGTAAGAACTCAACAACATTATACAATCCCGGATGAACGAGATTCTCTGCTGTATTTCTAGATAGAGTTCACAATACCTTGTCCCCAGTGAATACCTGATCAACATTTCTTGAATTGATTCAATTCCCTTTTAACCCATCAAGTATGCCTCACAAACTTGAGCTGCTTTTCAAAAAGTAGTAAAAGGAGGCACCTAAACTGTACATGCTGTTAATATCTCACCTCCCTAAAGACACCACTGCTACTGATCCACCCAGTACTGGTTGGTCAACTCTGGTGAAAAAAAAAAAAATTGTGAGGGGACAAAAAAACAATAAATAGCTGATACTGAAATTGTGCTCCAAAGATTGCAACAAGCTTTATTCAAATCTTTTCCTTAGTGTCTCACAACAGATGATAAAACCCCTGGTGGGAAAGGTTAATATAATAGCCATTAGTCATATATCTAGAAAGAGTCAGCAGGATCTGAACTCACTTCTTCTTGACTTTAAATTCATCACTCTAGTGAGTACTCTATATTACAACAGGTTAAAGGCCCCAATTTTCTTGGGATTTCTTACAGCATCCACTCTCCCAAATTCTACAGGAAGTCTATTATCACATTAAACAAACAAACAAAAAAGACATGCATACAAAAATTTGAATTACAATCAGTCTTTCTGCTTCTATTAGTGACATGATGGGCCAAGGAATAGAATGACAGGTTCAAGATTAAATTCATTCTCATTTTTGCTCTACGAGAGCATGCAAGCACTTATGAGAAAACCTACTCTGGCATCACACCAAAAAGTATTACAAATAATGCACAAGTATGTCTATTACAAAGGCATCCATGTACAGGTACATATATCAGAAAAAGGCCCCAAAACTCCACTTAGTCTAGCTATGATCCATTTGATACTCACTGCAACAGAAGCAATGAGAGAGTCCGTAAGACTTTCATACAGGAAGAAAAAATAAGTAAACCAGAAGTGGGATAGGGCTGGGAAATTCTTTTTTTTTTTTTAATTTATGTAATTTGTTGTAAAGAACAAACCCCATTTTCAGACTGCATTTTCTACCACAAAGTGTGTGAGCTCATGAGTGGCATCCTCAGAGGAAGTGAGTGGGTAGCTCCTTAAGTATGAATCATGACCCTGCCCAACCTCCATCAGTCACGTCATGCAAAGGGCTTCATGTATATATGACTCCACTTTCTTGTTTCTGAATTGTATAATTAGATGATTCCTTTTTAAGAATCCCATATTAACTGAGTAAATGCTAACTAACTGGAAATGCTTTAAGAAAAAAAGCATTATGAAGCCAAAATAATGAATAACTAGGTACTTTTGTTTCCATTTTACACAAAGGGAAATTACAGCAAGAAAATAGGAAACTTGCCCAACAGAATATATAGTATACAGTTAAGTATTTGTCTCCTTAGTTTCTGTATTAAAACTAAGGACTTTTAAGGGTATTCATAGGAAAATGAGATCAGAGATCTATCAAAACATGATTAACAATACATACAAAAGGCTCGGTAACTGGATGTAAACTATTATTTTGACTATAGCAGGTGTGCAGCATAAATGCAAACAGATATTACAGATAGTAAATTAAAACAGATATGTACATACTTGTAACAAAGAACTTTTTTGTGAAAGTGCAGCTATCAAAGGCAGCAATTTTCTCTTGCAAGACAACGACGAGGATTCTAAAACAGAAAAAGAAAATCAAGGAGAAAAAACCAAGAGTGAATAATCACTATAATCGTGCAATTCTACAAATTAATTTCACAGTTATATCATGCATGCTAAAAAAAAGTTCTCAAGAAATCAACAGTCACCAATCCAACTGCTGATGACATTATAATTAAAAAGAATGCTGATCTGGAGCTACAGTTCCTTTCATAGTCAAAAAATATATATATAACAAAGCAGCTTAGATCATAAGGGGAAAAAAGGAGTGGGTTAACAGGAAAAAAAATGTAACAGAAGAAAAATTACAGCAACTGTTAACAGCAATGTATTTTGCCCTCCCCTCAATTCTATTTACCCAAATGGAATTTCCAGCGATTATAATTCTGTGAAATCCATCTTCATTACAAATGGCTAAGTTTAACAATCAAATGTTCATCATTTTCTAAAAGTGTTTTTCCTGTGACAGCTCAGAATCAGGGAATTAAAGATCAAATGGATTTATGAAAACTGTCATTAAAACAATTGGTGGATTTCAAGAGCAAGGACAATAGAAAACACAAAACGAGAGGACAGTGGCTAAGCAGCACAAATGAATCAACTCTTTACATCAAACAGATGAGAATTCAATCAAGATGGAGTAATAGATATATTTATCTCAATATTATCTTATAAAATTCATTCAATATTTCAGTGAATTTAGGGCAACTTTTCCCTCCAGGACTACATATCTAAAAAGAGCTGGGCATTTTGTTCAGCCACATAATTAAGATATCACAAAGAAGCCCAAAAGTGACAGACTATTTATTCACCATGACTGGTATGATTCAGAGAACAATATCAAGGAAAATAAAGTAATGACAACAATTAAGTCACACCATACCTAAACTGGACTGAACTCTCAGGTCTATCCAGTCAAATATGATATGATACAGGGAGACAATTTTAGAAATGTTTGCTTTTCATTCAGGAATGTTAGGGCTCAAGTCCTTACTATAAGAAAAAATCCTCACAACAACTTTAGTTATGAAATGTGTAAGTGGTCTATTCATACTGTGACAATCAGCAGGCACAGATGGAGCTTAGGTTTGATTCAGTGTAAACATGTTAAAATGACAGATCTGTCTTTCAATGACATCAAATATTGAGCTCAATAAATACAAGGACTCAAGTCTTTGAGAGCATAAAGGTAAAATTAAAAAGAATAATAGTGAAAAGTCAAAACTAAGATATTCAGAGGCCAAAAAAGATAAAAAGTCATAATCATTTCCAAAATAATTATTTTTAAGGTGAGATTAGTTTGATGGGGTATGTTAAGATCCAAACGGAGTGCAACTTCTGCTTTGTTCTTCACTTGGAAAGGACAATGCAAACATGGACTAGGGAGATAAAAAACTGACACTACACTCACAAGTGTAGTGTCACACAAAACACCATCTTGTCTTTGCCAACCTTCAGTTTTTGAGAACTGGTTCAACTAGCAGAGTGACTAAAATCTAACAGAGGTTTTGTTCTGTTATACTTAACTTTTTGTGTAATATGAAATGACAGTGTGGTATCAACAAAATATTCAAAGGTCTGGCTACAAATACATAATTTATTTTTCTTTTTCGCTGATGACCTTTCATAACTCACTCATTGTTCTGCCTCCACCTGTCACTTATGACTTATATGATCATTAATAATTTGTGGAAATAAATAAGGTGAATACAATCAGCATAATGCATATCCTTTCACAAAATATTCTGGGTTTGTTTTTACCCCATAATCTATATCTTTTAAAAACATTTGATGATGACTAATGTTCCCATTTCCTAAAGCAGAAATATATCAAACTATCTTTAAATGAAGATCTTAGACTATATTTTTAATTTTCAAATGAATCATCAAGAAAGGAAAAGATTTGGGACAAAAAGAAAGTAAGGGAAAACCTTTTAATTTGACCTTACCATATTAGTATTTATTATATATATTTCATTCTTTCAAAATAGTTTATATTTATCATGCACATAGAAATGCTTAAAATTTTAACAAAATGAACTGTACTGGTGAGAGAAAAATGTCTCATAGTTTAAAAAGGACAGAAGATACAAAACTCAAAGAAAGCATTTCCCCTATGGAATCAATCAATCAATAAACATTAATATGCATCCATTATGTGTTAGGTACTATGCAAACAATGGAGATATACAGAAAAAAGTGAAACAACAAAAAATCCAGATATTATATCTGTGATTTCATTTTTTTCTAGTATATTTAAATTATATGAAGTGTATGAGGCATATGCATGTAATTAATGGAAAGTGTGTTGAGTCTTTGCCTGAATGGAAAATCAATGGTAATAAAGGGCAGTAAATCAGTATGTAACTTAACCAGAAGGTTAAACAGAAAGAGAAGATACCCAAGTGTTAACGCAGACCAAAAATTGAACTATGGCATTATTTTCCATCACTGGTAAACAGTTCCATAAAGAATAAAGTCTTCCACTTGAAAAGCTTACTTTTTCCAACTTAAAGTCTAACTAAAAGTATACAAAATCTGGCACCAAAATGGTTTGAAAGCAGGCAGGGTGTAATTAGTTTGTAGAAGCAAACAAATTATTGATACTAAGAAAAAGGCAAATATTGACTCATTTACCATGGAAGGAGGCAGAAACATTTTCTACTGTGGAATTTGAGACTATTTTCAATCTGAGGGAAATAATGAAAGGTATAGAGGAAATCTTATGAACAATGTAACTAACTGTTCATATTTAATACAAAGATATTCACTTTGAAAATTTAACTTTCTTTAGCTAATATCAGAATATGAAGCAATCTAGGGGAAAGAAAATCTCAATCTAGGGGAAAGAAAATCATAGCTAGAGACTTCCACAAGGTGGTTGTTCATTTTTCAACAATTAGTAAGGGATATTTTTAGTACTAGAAGAAAGTGATATATGCTCCTTTAAAACAGTTTTCTATTCCAGAAATAGAATTTAATTCTATGGGATTTTATTAACATTTTTTGAGGGGTAGAGGTGGGAATAGTATTAGGAAGTATGAGTTCATTCATGCAGACTAACAATTCCTCTACAACGGAAGAATTACCTGGGGCACTGAGAAATTTTTGGCTATGTCTGTTTAGTGGCTTGAACCCAATTTCTATTTGAAGGCTATTCTCTAGAATTTGACTAACTACCTCTCACAATTTAAACTTTTCAAATGGAAAACATTGTTTCTCTTTCTTATTCTTACTTAAAGGGGAATACCTGATGCTTTCCTTGGTTAAAATGGGTAAATGGATAAAATCTATACTGGTAAAAATTTTTAAAGGAGATATTAAACTCTGATCAATGGAATACTCGTAATGGCTAGTGTATTGAGTTATGGATTTCACACTCTATTCTATTAATAATCCTTCTGAGTATAAAAATGCATGCTAATATATAAGTTTAACTTCAGCTTTTAAAAGTATTTTTCTTCATTATTTGTAAAGAAGAAAAACTATATTATTATTCACTATCCTGGAAGGAACAGTGGTTAAATACAAAAAATAAAGTAAAATAGAATCAGGATATGCCTACTGGGCCCATCAACCTGAGTGAAGGATGGACATGTGCACAAAGGGAAATTGAACCCCAGGAGCTAAGTATTGGTCCCTGAAAAGTGAGAGGAAGAAAGGAAGAAATGAAGGGAAGAAGTAATCAGGAGAGGGAGGTAAGGAGGAAATGTTTGTTAACTGCTTACTGTGGGCTGTGTTAATTCCTTTTAAAAATATTATCTCATTTGATTCTCACAACAATGGGAGTAGGTGCTGTTATTAGTCCTATATTATGATTTAGGAAGCTGGGATAGGACTTCCCCAGGGTCAAAGAGTCTATAATTAGCAGAGGGCAAATTTGAACTCGGGTCTTCCAAAGTCCAGGCTCAGCATTTAACCAACTATGCCACCTAGCTGTCAAAGGACTAGTTTCCATTTTCAAAGTACTTATTATTCTTATGTAACTGTATCATGATTGGGGCTTGTTTTTCATCAAGGTAGAGTATAAAATACTACGGTTGGGAGAAGAGGGTTATTGAAAAAGAAGTGGAGATTAATTTGGTGCTACCTCTACTGCTGTAAAAATAATGAGGTCAAA
Organism: Potorous gilbertii; assembly: GCA_028658325.1. Classification (NCBI taxonomy): domain Eukaryota; kingdom Metazoa; phylum Chordata; class Mammalia; order Diprotodontia; family Potoroidae; genus Potorous; species Potorous gilbertii. The sequence goes on from CM053770.1 coordinate 545,209,943, forward strand.
ATTATCAATGATTAAATTTAAACACTGTCATGGAGGGGCATCATTTTTGTTGTTTTTAAAGGGAAAAAATCTATTTGGCTCCAATTCTTCCTATGATGTAAAGAATGAAAGGATATTTTTGGCCAAACAGACCATTTCTAACAATCTGGAAAAATATGAGTTGTGTACCTGGCAGAATTCAGAATGTACGTGCCTTAATTAATTAATTTTTTGTGGGCCTGACTCACAATGAAACTGGCATATGCTATAAGACATTACTAGATTTATCTATGCCTCAGAAGATATGTTAAGGTATGCTGGAAACACTCACTGTTTGTTGCAGTGGAGATCATAAATAGGAGTCTTGAACTGAATGGACTTCACCATCTCCCCAGTACGAAAGGAATGCAAATCCACACAACAATATGGAGGACTTGTACTAAAAAGAAGCAAAATTCATTACTGTAAAATGAGGACAGAAAGATGGAGGAAGAAAGCATACACTGGAAGCATTGGAGCTTTTACCATGTCCACAATTAAGCCATTAAAAAAAAATATTAAACCATAAATATTCTCCAACCTAAACTGCATTAATTTCAGGGAAAAAACTTGAAAGGACAGGCAGGTAGAGAATGGAGTTTATTCCTGATGCTAGGGCTTAACAGAAGCATTTGTTCTACATTAATAATAAATATTCCTACTTGAAAATTGAATTTATTTCAGGTCACAATCTAGTCAAGAAGCTGCCTCATACCATGCACCTACACATGTTCCATATAGTTTATAGAATTGGGGTCCCACAGTTAAATTTCAAATAAATTTCTGAAATGACACTGCAGACTTTCCCTCATTAAACCTACTAGATACTATAAAAAGTATCAATATTAACTGCTATTGGAAATACTGGCAGGGGAACCAGGTGTTTTCCATCATATACCAGCAATTCCCAACTGACAAACACACAAATCCTCAATGAACTGCAAGCACACATGATGGACAGACATCAGTCAAGGGTGTTTAAATACAGATCCCCTACAACTCTTTGTTTCTCATTTCAAAACACTTGAGGAGTGAAAAGAAGCATAAAAACGAGATTTGGAAGATGGAGCCAAGATGGCAAATTAAAGTTGGGACTTGCCTGAGCTCTCCCCCAAACCCTACAAATACCTTGAAATAAAGACTCTAAACCAGTTTTAGAGCAGCAGAACCCACAAAAAGACATAGTGAAACAAATTTCCAGTCCAAGACAACCTGGAAGGTTGAAAGAAAAGGTCTATTGCACCAGGGTGAGAGACCATAACAACAGTGATGGCTATATAAGTGACAACAGAACTCTAGTAACCTTATCTACTACTACTGACAGACACACTCATCCATCAGTCAAGCACAGCAAGACACAAGCCCAGACCAGCCCCCAGGAATTGTAGTACTCAAGCCCAAGCAATTTGTATCCAAGCAACCCACATCTGTGGGCCCACAAAGAAGAAGCAAGGTCCAGGGCAGACCTGGGAATCAAAGTACCTATTTTTGTTGTATGAAAAAGACCTGCTGGGATTCACCTGAGCTCTCCCCCAAACTCCTCCCAATAATCTTGAAAAAATGACTAAACAAATTACACAGCAGCAGAACCCACAAAAAGACAGAGAAAAACAAATTTACAACCCAAAACAACCTGTAAGGTCAACAGGAAAGGTCTGTTACACCACAGTGAGAGAGGAGGGTAGTCCAGCACAGGCCACACCAGAGCAGACCACAACCCAGCACTCAATAAACCCGGAGCAGGCCTTGGGAGGATTGAATCACTGGCAGCAATGTAAGTTTCCAGACTTCTCAGTCCACAGATGCCAAAAACAACTTAGAAGGTCAGCAGGAAAGGACTGTGGGACTTGGGTGAGAGAGGAGCTTACTCCAGCACAAGTCATGCCAGCACAACCTCAGCCCCATCAAACTAGCAGCAGGCCTTGGGAGTGACCGAATTAGCAGTGGCTACTTCTAGGACTCTCATCACACAAATGGAAAGAGGACTGAACAACCCATCAGAAGGAGATTACAGGTGTCTCTTTGCTAGCACTGAGGCAGTACTCTGTTACTTTGCCCACACTTAGACCTGGATTGTAGTTCTGAGTGGCAGTCCCAGGGCAAGGAAGAAAAATAGCATAGCAGAGCTTGAAACAGCAGTGGAAAGAAGACCCTCTTCAGAGTGGGCAAAAAGAGTGCTTATGGTTGCTCAAAGACCACAGAGCACAGGCTAAGAGAGAAGTAAACACTACTCCTTAGATCATACTATCTTGGAAGAAATGAAAAATTACAGGTCCATAGAAGTATCTCTGAAAACAGCTACATAAAACCTCTGAAGCTTGGCACACTTTGCCAGCCACACGGGAATCAGCGCCCTACCTTAACAAAAACTAACAAAAAGTTAATCAATGAGCTGGGAGAATGAGCAAACAACAGGAAAAAAAAACTCTCTGACTATAGAAACTTATTTTGGTGACAAGGAAGATCAAAACACACATTCAGAAGAAGACAACAAAGGCAAAGCCCCTCCATCCAAAGCCTCCAAGAAAAATATGAATTGGGTCTCAATCCATGGAAGAGCTCAAAAAGGATTTTGAAAATCAAGTAAGAGTAGTAGAGGAAAAATTGAGAAGAGAAATGAGAATAATGCAAGAAAATGATGAAAAATGAGTCAACAGCTTGCTAAAGGAGACCCAAAAAAATACTGAAGAAAATAACAACTTAAAAAACAGACCAGGCTAAATGGTGAAAGTGGTGCAAAAAGTCAAAGAGGAGAAGAATGCTTTAAAAAGCATAATTGGTCAAATGGAAAAGGAGGATCAAAAGCTCACTGAAGAAAATAATTCTTTCAAAATTAGAATGGAGCAAATGGAAGCTAATGATTTTATGAGAGATCAAGAAATCATAAAACAAAACCAAAAGAATGAAAAAAATGGAAGGCAATGTAAAATATTTCACTGGAAAAACAGCTGACCTGGAAAACAGAACCAGGAGAGATAATTAAAAATTAATGGACTACCTGAAAGCCATGATTAAAAAAGTGCCTAAACATTATCTTTCAAGAAATTATCAAAGAAAATTGCCCTGATATTCTATAACCAGAGAGTAAACTAGAAAATGTAAAGAATCTACTGATCACCTCCTAAACGAGATCCCAAAATGAAAACTCCCAGGAATATTGTAGCCAAATTCCAGAATTCCCAGGTCAAGGAGAAAATATTGCAAGCAGCCTGAAAGAAACAATTCAAATATTATGAAGTCACAATCAGAATAACACAAGATTTAGCAGCTTCCACATTAAAAAATTGGAGGGCTTAGACTACGATATTCCAGAGGGCAAAGGAACTTGGATTACAACTAATAATTACCTGCCCAGCAAAAGTGAGTACAAATCCTCAGAGGGAAAATTGACATTCAAGGAGATAGAGGTCTTTCAAGCATTCTTAATAAAAAGACCAAAGCTGAATAGAAAATTTGACTTTCAGATACAAGAATCAAGACAAGCATAAAAAGGTAAACAACAAAGGGAAATCATCAGGGACTTAACAAGGTTAAACTGTTCACATTCTTATGTGGGAAGATGGTCCTTACAACTCATAAGACCCTTCTCATTATTAGGATAGTTAGAAAGAGTATATATAGAGAGAAGACACAAGGGTAAGTTGAATATGAAAGGATATCAAAAACTAAAATTAAAATTGGGATGTACTAGGAGAAAGAGAAAGGTAAAATGGGGTAAATTATCTTACACAAAAGAGGAAAGAAAAAGTTTTTACAATAGAAGAGGGGGAGGGAAGGAGAAGTGAGTGAACCTTGTTCTCATCAGAATTGGCTCAAAGAGGGAATAACACACACACTTAATTGGGTATAGAAATCTATCTTACCCTATAGAAAAGTAGGAGGGGAAGGGGATAAAAGGACAGGGGGATTGGGGGGGGGGTGGTAATAGAAAGGGAAAACAGATTAGGGGAGGGTGTAGTCAGCAGCAAAACACTTTCGAGGAGGGACAGGGTGAAAGGAGTAAAAATAGAATAAATGGGGGGAAGGAAAAAGGGAAATACAATTAGCAATAGTGACTTAAAAAAATTGAAGCAAGTTTCTCTGACAAAGGCCCAATTTCTTAAACACATAGAGAACTGAGTGAAATTTATAAAAAAATAAGATCCATTCCTCAATTGATAAATGATCCAAGGATCAAAGCTATCTATGGCCATATGAGAAAATACTCTCAGTATTGACTGAAGAAATACAAATTAAAACAATTATAATTATAATAATTACACCTATTAAATCAGCTCAGGATAGAAAAAGTAAATGACAAGTATTGGAGGGATGTGGGAAAGATGAGACATTAATGCACTCTTAGTGGAGTTGTGAGCCAAATTAAACCATTCTATACAGCAATTTGGAACCGTGTTCAAAGGGCTATAAAATCATACAATACCACTACTATGTCTGTATCCCAAAAGAGATTTTAAAAAAGAAAAAGGACTTATGTGTACAAAAATATCTATAGCATCTGTTTTCTGAGGGCAAAGAATTAGAATTTGAGGGGATGTTCATCAGTTGGAGAACAGCTGAACAAGTTCCGATATGTGGTTATGATGGAATACTCTTGTGCTAGCAGAAATGAGGAGGAGGATGCTCTCAGAAAAACCTGGAAAGCTTGGCATGGGCTGACACAAAGTGAAATGTACAATGTAGAAAGTAACACCAGTATTGTAAGATGATCAATTGTAAATGATTTAGCTACTCTCAGAAATACAATGATCCAAGATGACTCTGATGGACTTATGAGGAGAAAATCATAAAAAGTCATCCATATCCAGATAAAGAATTAGTGGATCATACTTTTATTTTATTTTTCTTGAGTTTTTTTGTCTCTATTTTCTTTTGCAACATGACTACTATGGAAATGTTTTGCATGACTACACATGTATAACCTATATCTAATTGTTTACCTTCTTACTGGGGGTAGGGAGGAAGGGAAAGAATTTAAAACTCAAAATTGTAAAAACAAATGTTAAAAATTGTCTTTACATATGACTGAGGGAAAACAGAATACTAAATTTTTTTAAAAGAGAGAAAGGTTTGAAAATATAACAAATTCCTTGTGCCCAAGTAACTACCCTGCCCAGTTACAATTCATTCTCCAAAGCACTTTAAGGAAAGTCACAGAATGGAAGATGTGCTTAGCAATCAGGTTTTTCTGAAACCACTGCTTGTCATTTCTTACAGCATAAAGGTATTTCATCACAATCATATATCACAACTTGATCAGTCATCCCCCAGTTGACAGTCATTCCCTCAATTTCTAATTCTTCCCCACCATATATCTGCTATAAATATTTTTGTACAAATAGGTCTTCTTTCCTTTTCTTTGATCTTTTTGGGAAACAGACTTACTAGTAATATTGCTGGGTCCAAGGATATGCAAGGTTTTAAAGCCCCTCAGCATATTCCAATTCACAACTCTACCAAAAGTGCATTAGTGTCCCAATATTTCTACATCCCTGTCAACATTATTCTCTTCTGTCATATTAGCTATTCTGATAGTTATGAGGTAGTATCTCAGAGTTGTTTTAACATGCATTTCTCTAATCAGTGATTCAGTGTATTTGTTAGGATATTAGTGTATTTAGTGGGGTTTTTTTTAGCCTATTAGTGCATTTAGTGATCTAGATCTAGAGTATTTTTTTATGTGACTATAGATAGTCTTGATATCTTTTGAAAACTGTCTGTTTATATCCTTAACCATTTATCAACTGGGGAATGGTTCTTATTTTTATAAATTTGGCTGAGTTCCTTACACACACACATACATGAAATAAAGCTGAAGAAAAATAGTAAAGAAAAAAGAAGACAGAATTCCACTATATGTCTATTTTATAACATTTATAGGTGAGGAGAAATCCCTAAAAATAGGCACGTTACAAACAGCTGTGATATGGACTATGAAAAAAGGTCTAGAGCCTACCAACCCTAAACTGGCACATCAACATACCTTTCTCTCAGGTATGTGCCTATAACTGCCATCTTCTTGTGCCTCTCTCTGTCCCCACTACCAGAAACAGAACACACGCCTGAAGCTCTTATTTCATGGAGAAGCTTCCTCCAAATGGTCCAGTACGCCACTAGAAATCATCGACCATGTTGTGATGGTTGGTACAAAAACAAAGGTTGTCATGCAGCCTTCCAGGAGCAGAACTAACACTTGGGTTTTTCGATGAACTTACAAGAATACTTCAAAGGCAGCATCCCAAGGGTAATCTGCCCCTTCCTAAGTCTCCTGATGAATCATTGCTGCACACATTCCTCAGTAAGTGAGAGAATCTCAAATCCAAATTCAACCTACAAAATGACCACAAGACTAAAATGGTCCCTTGGCGATACCTCAAGATCCTTGCTGAGAAGGAACAAGTTAACTGTTCAAGTGAAGGCTAACATTTTATGAAGTCAGTGGGGTGGGAAACAGACTGTCACCTTCAATCAGCAGCTCATCACACTGCATACTGGAAACTCTGATCATTCTGTTGGCAACCATACAGTGTCACAACTGAGATTCTCCCCTCCCAAAAAAACATTTAGCAAAAGTAGACAAAACAACTGCTGGGGGTTTAGAGGCTAACAAAAAACGCTTGGCAGAACCAAAAACTATTTTTATGTACGGAAAATTTTCTCATTTGCTGGCCTAATAAGAACAGATAATCTTTTGAAGTAAGAGAATTCACCAAGTCACACATTCAGAGTGGGGGCAATATACTCCCTGCCAGAGCACAGTTGCATGCAAGCCTGAGATTGGACCTTTGTTCTCAGTTCCTCTATGATTTTGGATGCCTTATCCCACTCCCTAGGCCTGAACAAGACAATGGCAATTTCTTTCCAAGCAGGCCAGTGGGAAAGCTTAGAGTAATGTTCCTTTAACGGAAAGGCGGATAACCCAGAAAGGACTACCATAGATGCATTGCAAAATCTGCAGAACCTTTGCGGTTTTTTTCCCTCTTCCATCACACAGAGTATTCATGATATAGAAAATACTACCACAAGTCGCCCCTTGTACTGACCAAAAGTCAGTGAAAAAGTATATACTTTAATACAATGAAATCTAAATCTACTTTCCAGAGAGTAACTTAGACTAAATGGGTTAACATTTTAAAAGGTTTGGGTTTGACATTTACACATAAACTCGTCGATTCTCATTAAAACTAAGTCAGATAATTTCTTTTTAAATGGAAACCAGGTACACAACCCCCCCTCCCCTCCCCTCAACATTAGAACATTAGAATAGATCTAAACCTATGGTCAAGTCATGACAGGGATTAGGTGGAGCAATGGTCTTTTTACTAGGGAAAAGCTGTTTGGGGATCTATAATTTGTAGACAAGATTTATTAATTAAAAATATTTACAGCAATTTGGTTACCTATAAGCTCACTGATGATGTAGATTTCCTTTTTTTTTCACATTTATTTATTTTATCTTTATTTTATGGAATAAAACAAACATTTCCATAACATTTCTTATACTAAGAAAAACATTATTGCATATGGAACAGAAAAGCTGTTATGTACAATTTGCTATTCCTTTAAATATATGTTATCCTTCTGCCCTCTCCCTGCCCTAGAGATGGCTACCATTAAACACAAATAGGAGTATGTACGTGTATATGTGTGTGTGTGTGTATATATATTCTATACAGAATTCTATTTGTCAGTTCTTTCTCTAGATACAGATACCACCTTTCTTCATATGGCCTTCATAGGTAATTTGAATATTTATAACAGTCAAAATGACTTCCTCATTCAGTGTCATTCCTAAAACAATACTTCTGTTATAGTATGCAACGTTCTCTTGGCTTTGCTCATTTGGTTCTTCTTGATTTTGTTCAAGACTGCCCATGTTTTTCTAAGATCACCAAGATCGTCATTTCTTCTTGCACCATAGTATTCCATCACAATCATATACCACAACTTGTTCAGTCATTCCCCAGTTGATGGGGATATTTATGACTCATAAGAACTTTCTCAGTATTAGGATAGTTGAAGGGAGAGAGACAGAGAAAGATGGCATAGGGTGAGCTGAATATCAAGGGATTATATCTAAAAAAGAAAACTAAGGGTTGAGAGGAATGTACTAGGAGAAAGAGAAAGGGAGAGGTAGAATGTAGTAAATCATCTCACATAAAAGAGGCAAGGAAAAGCTTTTACAATGGAGGGGAAGAAGGGGAAGGTGAGAGGGAATAAGTGAAACTTCCTTTCATCAGTTTTGGTTTCAGGGGGGAATAAAATACACACTCAACTGAGTATGGAAGTTTATCTTACCCTGTACAGGAAAGCAATAAGAAAGGGGATAGGAGAAGGGGGATAACAGAAGGGACAGCAGATTGGGAGAAGGGGTAATCAGAAGCAAACACTTTGGCAGAGAGACAGTTCAAAGGAGAGAATTGAATAAATAGAGACTGGGACAGGATAGACGGAAATATAGTTATTCACAACATCACTGTTATAGAAGTGTTTTGCATTTATAACCTTTATTGAATTGCTTGCCTTCTCAATGAGGGTGAGTGGGGAGGGGGGAAGGGAGAGAATGTGGAACTCAAAAGTTTTAAAAATTAATGTTAGAGGTTATTCTTACGAGCAATCAGGAAATACAACATGTAAGCAATGGGATATAGAAATCTCTTTTACCCCACAGGAAAATAGAAAGGAAAGGGATGGGGTGGATGGGGGTGATATAAGGGAGAGCAGATTGGAGGAAAGAGCAAAAGGACAATCAGAATACATGCTATCTAGGGGTAAGGGGAAAGGGGAGATGAAGAGAAAATTTAAAATTAAAAATTTTGTGGAAGTCACTGTTGAAAACTGAAAATAAATTTAAATGGAAAATATTAAAAATACTATACACAAGTAATACAGCATTATATATAAAATTTTATACATAAATAACATAATATATAAATGTCAAATATTATATACAAATAGTCTATAGTATGTAAATATACCATATAAATAATAAAGTATTATTATTCCCATTTAAAAAAAACCTGTTATGAGGAATGGCTGGGTGACAAAGGAGAAGGAAATTTACATAACTAAAAAACAAGATAATTATCAAAATGTATTTTAAAAAATAGTTCTCTTCCTCTCCTCGCAAAAAAGGTTAAGGATAGAGTTTGGACCTTTGATTTAATCAGTACAGAGAATTCTTGGGTAAGGAAATTCTCTCTATAATGAAAACCCACCTCTTCTCCATGAATTAAGAAAGAGGTATGAAACAGAGGTGCTCAACACACCAGACTGCAGCAGGAACAATATTAAAATTAAACTGGGATATATTTAATACATATAAATGAAAAAATAATAGAACTCAAATAATATTAATATGCAGTTTTTAAGTGAATATGTGGAGTAAAGGGACCTTTATATATAGTTTAGGGACAATTTAGTGGCCCCATTTTTATTTGAGTTTGACACTTGCCTAGAACACTGAAAGTGGACTTACCAGAAAGTATGTGTGTTCCTGCTTCTGAGGCCATATCACTATTATTTCATGAGGCTGTTTATTATAAGGATGTGAGTATAAATATAATGTTATTGAAGGAGAAAGAACACTAGAGAAGCTGCAAGTAGAAAATCATGCTTGAGGTACATCTTGAAGGAAGAAAGGAATTGTACATTGGAGAAATGAAAGAATAATATTTCAGGCCTGGCAGATAGCTAATGCAAAGTCACAAAGAGAAAAGACTATACACAAAACTTCAGTGGAGCTCTAGGAACCACTAGTAAAAGAAATTAAAGATAAAGAATAGGAAGACAAATTCAAAAGTATCAGAAATTTCTAATTCAAAGTTGTAACTATTTACAACTTTTATCCCTGTTCAGTTATTCACGGCCAGCGTTAGATTTATTTCTGGACAGACCAATCATGTTGAAATCTTTGTCCAGGGTCTAGATTCCTCTGAATTATACATCCAGATACCATTTATTGCTTAGGGAAGTCCCCTTATTTTGACATCCAATGGCAAACACACTTATAGTCTTAGAAAATGAGTTATATGGGACCTATTTAGTCCAACTTTTTGTCCAGTGGAGTAACACCTTCTCTAACAAGCCATCATCAAATATCTGCATGGAAAAAAAGTGGTCATCAAATATCTGTATGAAAACCTCCAATTATAGGAAATGTCCATTTCCTAAAGCAGCCCAATTCATTTCCAAACAGTTATAACAATTAGGACTTTATTTCTTACAATGAGGCAAAACTGTCTTCCTTCCACCCATTAGTCCTACAGATCTTTCTTCTGAAATCAGAAGCAGATCCTCTTCATGACACAACCAGGAGAGACAGATGGAAAGAAATGAAAGAGTGCTGCATTTGGCAGTCAAAAGATCTATTTGCATTCCAGGTTCTTCCCTCGGAGAGGGATATTAGGCAAGTCACATCAACTCTTTCTATGCCATGGTTTCCACATACCTCTTCATTTCCTACTAGACTGTACTTGGCACTTCATCACATCCCTTCCACCACTTTTCAGCTTTCTTTTATGTGATATCTTGTGCTATTAGATTATAAACTCCTTAAGGAGAAGAAACTGTCTTTTTGGAAATTTGGAACAAAGGAGATGCCCATCAACTGGGGAATGGCTAAACAAATTGTGATGCGAAAATGTAATGGAATACTACTGTACTATAAGAAATTATTCATATGGCGGAGCCAAGATGGCGGAGTAGAAAGACTCACATTTGCTAGCTCCGAACCCACAGCCCATGGATTCCCTCTAAAAAGAACTCCTGACAAATTCTGGAACAGTGGAAGCTGCGCAGAAACACAGTGAAGGAGATTTCCGTTGCAGAGAGCCCTGAAAAACCCACCCCAAAGGTACCCCGGACACGGGAGCGGAGTCCTCCCCTCCCCCGCCCCGGCCACGTGGCACTGAGAGGAGCGATCAGACCCAAGCAGGCATCAGGGACTTGAATCTCCGGCAGCTGCGAAAGTCCCTCCACCCATAGACGCACAGGTCAGTGAGAGAGACTGGCTGAGAGGGGAGCGGGGGATCTCCGGGACTCGGACCCCCGGCAGCCGCGGGAGGCAGCTCCGCCGGAGACTCCCGGGGCGGGCAGGGGCTCCATGTAGTCTCCATTGCAAAAGATCTCTGCATAAACCCCCTGAGGGAACTGAACCTGAGAGGCGGCC
>CM053770.1:545221630-545257973 GCA_028658325.1 Potorous gilbertii
ATAAAATCTTAATTTTAAGGAAGTGATTGTAGAACATTTATAAATAAATAAAATAAAAATTTTAAAAAAAACTAAGCATAAAACTTTATATTTGTCACTTATTAAGTATCATTACAAGGTGCAACAGATAGAGCTCCAAGCCTGGAATCAGGAAGATTAACTTTCCTGAGTTCAAATCAGGTCTCAGACACTTCCTAGCTGTGAGTCATTGGGCAATTCACTTAACTCAATTTTCCTCAATTTCTCATCTGTAAAATGAGCTGGAGAAGGAAATGGCAAACTACTCTAGTATCTTTGGCAAAACAAACAAACAAACAAAACCAAACAGGTCATGAAGTGTCAGGCATGACTTGAACAAACAACATTAAATATCATCTTGTTGGACTGGTTCCATCGTTCAACCTTAGCCATGATCTGTTGAGATCTCAATTCAATTATTAGTTAGTAGTGATCTCTTCCATCTTCATGTCATCTACAAACTAGAAAAGCTTGCCATTAGTGTCACTGATAAAAATGTTGAAGAGGAAACAGCCCAATACAGGTTTCTGCCAAAATAATTATCTGATATATAAAAGTGACTGAGGATGTATAGTTGTTTTCCCAACACACAATGTATTTCCTAGTACAAGGCACTCTGTCGCTACTATTCTATCAGATGCAGAAGACACAAGCTTTCTTTAAGAATTTCTATTAAGTGAGGCTACCAAAAAAACCAAGGTCCTTATATAGACCCAAATACAAAGAAACAAACACAAATACAGAGACCCTAACAGTCAGTATTTATTTTTACATCCAGGCTGCAAATGTATTTGGAGAAAAACATTATTATTCAGTAATTAATCAGAGGGACTTAGTGACAAGATGTAATGTAAGTCAATTGGATACTATAGAGAAGAAAGAAGTTATATAGGTATAGCAAGCCTCAGAATTTCAGGATATAATAACAAATTTAAGAAAATATAACAGAAAGAGTGAACATTTTCTCTTCACAATAAATTTTACCGCTTTGTGCTACAAAGAAACAATCAATTTGGCACATGGGTACTCCAGGACCAGAACAGACTGAAGAAAGTTCAGTAGCCAGGATTGTTTAGGACATATCAACTGGGATATGAAGGAACAATCATAAAGAAACTGACTTTTATGATCTGAAGATTTTGTTCAAGATATAACAGACTATTCAGATGATACAACTTAGTAGGAAATTATAAAATGATTTAACTGTAGGCTTTTATTACACATTTCTAACCATTATTATTAATACTCACTGTATCTGTGAAATATCATTCTCATGTATCACTGACTATGAGTTCACACATTACATATGTAAAGGCAACAAAGTATACTAGACCAGCCTTTGAGTTAAGACAATGCAGGTTCAAGTCCTAACTCTGACATATACCAGCTGTAATCATGGCCAAGACACTTGAGGTCTCAGCATTCCCAGGCAATTCTCTAAGGCAATGAATTACAAAGTAGATATTCACATCTACATTCATGAAATCGGGAGATGAGAGAAAAATGTCTCTCCATCATGAACCAAAACTAGGACTGTCTGAAAGTTCACTACTCAAGTATTCAAGATTAAGGCAGTATCATAACATATATTTATATATGTTATATATATAACATATTATATTATATATATATAACATAATATATTATGTATATTTAAATAACGATAGGCTGCTTTCTGAGCTTGTTACTGAAAGGTCTAATCAGAAATGGAAGAGCACACATTAAAAAATCTGGAAATGATTATTAACACTTGGCAGCTGTGAATATTTTGTTATAATAATGATTTTTTAAAAATCCTTCCTATTATTGTAGCCCCAAGAGATCCTAAAAATGGGAAAGGGTCCCACATGTACAGAAATATTTACAGCAGCCCTCTTTGTGGCGGCCAACAACTGGAGATCAAGGGGATGCCCATCAGCTGGGGAATGGCTGAATAAATTATGGTACGTGAATGTAATGGAATACTACTGAGCTATGAGAAATGATGAGCAGGAAGACTTCAGGGAGGCCTGGAAGGACTTATATGATCTGATGCTGAGAAAAAGGAGCAGAACCAGGAGATCTTTGTACACGGCAACAACCACAGTGTGTGAGGATTTTTTCCGGCAGACTTAGAACTTCATTGCAATGCAAGGACTTAAAACATTCCCAATGGTCTTTTAAGGCAAAATGCCTTCCACACCCAGAGAAAGAACTATGGAATTCAAACACAGGTTGTAGCAGATGATTTTCTCTTGTATTACGTTTTGATTTGTTATATGAGTTCTCCCATTCATTTTAATTATTCTATACAACATGACTATGGTGGAAATGTATTTAATAGGGATGTACGTGTAGACCCTACATGCCATCTTGGGGAAGGAGGGGAATGGTGAGGTGAGGGAGCGAAAGAACAAATCTAGGTTGTGTGGCAGTGATTGTGCAATACTGAAAATAAATAATGATTTAAAAATTTTTAAAATAAAAAAATTCTTCCTATTGAACTGCTTCAAAATTGTATCAGGTTGCCCTATATAATTATAAAAATTTTGAAGTGCAAGTCAATTTTCTACACTACAATCTCAATTCCTTGAAAAGACTTATTTGAATTCAACTGATCAGCAAGTGATTCAATTCTTTCACAACAGGTGGATGAATCTGGCATTGTATACCCCCAATTTTGGATATTTTTGACATACTGAGAACTTAAAATTCACATGGAATTGGGCAACGTAGTAGGTAGATGTGTGTTCTAGAGTTCCTTCAGCATTCTTTTTTCCTGCTCTTCAGAATCAAAAGTAATAGAGCACATTTTTCACAAGATGAGAGCTGAGTTACAGAGAGTTGGGGACATTTCTCCAATTGCATATTAGCTGGCAGAATGAGCACCAAACATCACTGCTCACCTGGCTACTCAAATCGTTAAATGTGGAAATGACATGATACTCAGTGAACTCTTATTGTATACTACATGTACCATTCTTGTGTGTGTGTGTGTGTATATATATATATATATATATATATATATATATATATATATATATATATATATATATCCTCTATCCTGTGGGTAGTGAGGTGGCACAGTGGATAGAACACTGGATTTGGAATCAAAAAAGACTTATCTTCAAGAGTTCAAATCTGGCCTCAGAGACTGACTAGCTGTGTGACCCTGGACAAGTCACTCAATTCTGCTGGCCTCAGTTCCTCATCAGCAAAATGAGCTGGAGAAGAAAATGGCAAACCACTCCAGTAACTTTGCCAATAAAACCCCAAATGGAGTTACAAGGAGTCAGATACAAATGAAACAACCCAATAACATTTACTTTTTGATCTGTCTTATGCATAGCATAGTGGAAACATCTTTAGATATGGAGTCAGAAGACAAAGATTCAGCTTATTACTCTGAAAGAGCTGGTTACTTAACCTCACTGTACAGGATTGAACTAAATGGCCCCTGATGTACTTCCCAACTCTCAATCTCTGATCCAGTGATTCAAGTTCAGCTGTGGGTGTGACTTGAAATAAGCAAAAGGAAATGAAACAAGATGTTCAAGTAATTCAGAAAACTACCTTCTAGCTCAAAATCTCTAATTCCAAAATCCTCTCTGCTATGAGCTATGTTTTAGTCTATTTTTCTTTTTTTTTTTAATTTTATTTATTTTCAGTGTTCCACAATCACTACCATACAACCTTGATTTTTTTCTTTCCCTCTGTCCCTGCCTTTCCCCTCTCCCTACCTCAGACAGCATACAATTTTATATAGGTTCTACACATACATTCCTATTAAATACATTTTCACCATAGTCATATTATATAGAAGAATTAAAATGGGAGAAATTATATAACAAACCAAAACATAATACAATATGCAACTGAATTCATTTTAGTCTATTTTTCAAGACCCACAACTGTGCCCCACAAATAGTTGGCACTCAGTTAGGGTTCCTCAGCCTGGAGTGAGGAGGAAGAGAGTTCAAATCAAGCCTCAGACACTTAAGACCTGTGTGACCAAGAGGAAGTCACTTAACCACTCTCTGTCTCAATTTTCCCACTTCTAAAACAAAGATAATAGAGCCTACATCAGAAAGTTACTGTAAGGATCAAACGAGATAATATGTTTAAAATATTTAGCACAATGCCTGGAACACAGGAGAAGCTTAATAAATGTTTGTTTCCTGCCTTCTTACCTACCATTATCAGAAAGGTTTAAAAGTTCTAAATCAAAAAAAGGAAAGATGAAAAAAACAATTCAATGAGAACAAACAACAACAGTCCTGCTAATAAGAATTCATGATTCAATAAATACAGAGCAAAAAACAAAAACCTGAATGGATCCAAGGGCAGGAATAAAATAAAATATAATCGATCGATGAAACTGGTATCTGTCAAAATCTGAAGGTGTCTACCCAAAATATCCCAAGAACAACTGGGCGGATCAATGGATTAGCTAAGGGGTGGGGAACCTGTGACCTTGAGGACCATATGTGGCTTCTAGGTTCTCAAGTATGGCCCTCTGAATCCAAACTTCACAGAACCCTTAATAAAAGGATATACATTTACCAGGTAAAAATGATACAATATTACACCATCAAAATTTCAATGCAGAAAAAATCCACAGATTTACAATAAACTTCAATTTAAGACTTTTAAAAAGAAATGCTAATGGGTTAAAGAAAGTATATTTCCAGAGGAGTACTGAGTCATTTTTTTTCAAAGGGCCAAAAATAAGGCCTTTAATTTAGGTCAAATTAATTTGAGAACCTCTGATCTACAGGAATATAGAGGCTGACCAAGGATCACAGGATCTAGAACAACACTAGAACAAAAAAATTCTGCAAAAAGAAATGAACTTTGTGAATACACAATATTCTCATATTTTATTTTGAATGACTGATTGGAAACAGTACACAAATTAAATGAACTCTGAAAAACAAATCTGAATCCAACTTGTGTCAATTTCAACACAACTAAAAATAAAAGACTCTCAAGGTCTACTTATAATTTTTCATAATAATCTTAGTTCTTATATATCCATATATAGGTTCTTAATTAAAATCATCCTATAACATAATCAGAGAAGTGTTTCCATAAGTTTTTTGGAAATGTAGTATAGCACATATCACCTTAAAGCAATGTAAAAATATGTTTTTTATGACTTTGAATTCCTAAACACAATGCCATTTTTCTTTACACAGAATTTTATTATTTTCATTCATGATATTTAACAGATTCAGCCAAAATTAGGAAAAGCGGAACAAAGTATTTGAGAAAGTGACATTTTCCAAAAATGGGCACGTATAAGTGAAACACAGAACAGCAAAGACATTTTAAACCTACCACAAATTGCAAGAAGCATGGAAACATTTATTTTTAAATAGGAAAAAGCTGTGCCCAACTTAGACATGTGTTACTAAATCTAATCCTTTAAATATAAGAGGAAAACTTTTGATATAGTGTTATATTATTTCTATTTGTATTCAGCTCCAGGAGAACAAAAGCCTGTTGACTTCATTCTTTATAAAGTAATTAAAAGTAAACTTCAGAGAAAAATGGAAACTTATATATTAAGAACTAAGCTTATGATTAGCCTTATTAATATTAACATACAACATTTTTTTTCCTTCAAAGCCTTGACCAAACACTAGTTAATTAAAACTCACACTACTTGAGTTAGTGTTATTAAGCATGTTCCCTTACACATGGGGAAACAAAGAACAGGAACCCAAGCAATTTGTTCATGGAAAAAAGAAGGTGGCAATGTCGGAACCCAGATGTTCTAAATGCTCACTTTGTTGAGCATGTGTCAAGCAAAAATTCATACCCTAATTCAACAAACAGTCAAGATACATTCTGTCATTACCTTGGACTTAAATACTTTTTCACTTCAGTCCACAAAAACCTCATGGTACAAAATTAATATAAATAATAATAATAGCACCATTTCAATTTTTATAGTTCTTTATGATTTGTAAAGCACTTGTTCCACATCTTGATTTATAAAGGACTTGCTCTACTGTTTCATTGACAGTGAAAGTTTTATCTCTGTTTCACAAACAAATAAACTGAGCCTGAGGGAGACTAAATGAATTGACCACTGTCACCTAAACTTGGTTGTTGTCCTTTGGCTTCAAAGAGGACCAAAATGACATCAACATGATGAAGTGAAATTTCAGTGTGTCCATCTGTGGCTGATCAGACCAGTAAGAACTTGGAATGCTATACCACAGGTTGGGCACAGATAGTCTATGTGAATATTTGAGGTAGATATCCCAAATTTGCATATTCTGCTTTTACTTTGTGCTGTCTCAATTCTGCTTTGTTCAAAGAGCACCCTTTCTGATGTGAGCACAGCTTGCTAAACAGTTCTGTGCCATTGTCTCCTATGTTGTACAGTCAAATCCAAAGT
The DNA here is from genome assembly GCA_028658325.1 of Potorous gilbertii. Lineage (NCBI taxonomy): Eukaryota > Metazoa > Chordata > Mammalia > Diprotodontia > Potoroidae > Potorous > Potorous gilbertii. Next base: position 545,228,037 of record CM053770.1, read on the forward strand.
TCTTGAGAGTGTCCTTTTATTGTTTCTTCTGGCCATCATGTGATCACCTGCCCCATGCGAGTTGTCGACAAAATAGTCTTTTTGGCAAGTGTACATTTTGCATTCAAACAACATGGCCAGTCCATCAGAGTTGCGCTATCTGAAGCACAGTTTAAATACTTTGGCAGTTCAGCTCAGGCAAGGAATTCAGTGGCTGGTACCTTATCCTGCCAGGTGATCCTCAGAATCTTCCTAAAACAGTTCAAATGGAAGTGATTCAGTTTCCTGGCATGGCGCTGGTAGACTGTTCATGTTTCATAAGCATATAACAATGAGGCCAGCACAATGACTCTGAGACCTTCAGTTTGGTAGTCAGTCTAATACCTCTTCTCTCCCAAACTTTTCTTTGGAGCCTCCCAAACACTGAGCTAGCTGTGACAATGTGTGCATCATCCTCATTGTCAATGTGTACATCCCTGGAAAGTACACCACCAAGGCACATGAACTTATCCACAGCATTCAAAACTTCTCCTTTTGTTGTAACTGACGGTTCCATGTATGGATGGTGTGATGGTGGCTGATGGAACACCAGTGTTTTCTTGGTGTTAATTATTAGGCCAAAATTAGCACAGGCAGCAGAGAATTGATCCATCCTTTGTTGCATCTCAGCTTCAGAGACTGCAGTCAGTGCACAATCATCTGCAAACAGAAAATCATATACCAATACTTCCTCTACTTTGGTCTTGGCTTGTAGTCTTTTTCAAAGTCTCTAAGAAGGAAACATTTAATTCCATCTAAAGCAAAGTACAAGCAATGCTTAGAGAGATTGCAGGATTCTGGCTCAGTAAGAAGGCAGATGAAATTCAGCTTTATGCTGATAACAATCCAAAGTGCTTTTATGATTCCCTGAAAGTTTTTATGAATCAAAAGCCTATGGTGCATCACACCAACTCAGTGCTGATGGAGCCACATTGATTACTGATAAGGACATGATTCTAGAAAGATGGGCTGAACACTTTCATAGTGTTCCCAAAAGTCCATCATCAATCAATGCTGAGGCCACTGACCGTTTACTTCAAGCTGAAGTCAATCCCTCCTTAGCTTATCTTCCAACTGAAGAAGAGGTTTTTATGGCCATTAGGCTCCTTTCATATGGCAAAGGACCTGGTGCTGATTCTAATCCAGCTGAGATTTACAAGGTAGGGGACCACTGCTCACACAAAAGCTGACAGGTTATATGGCAAGAGGAGGTTATCCCTCAGGAGTTCAAGGATGCCTCCATTGTCCATCTCCATAAAGACTGTCCTGTGACAATCACAGGAGGGTCTCTCTCTCTTAGTCACTGCTCGCAAAATTCTTGTCTAGAGTCCTCCTTAATAGGCTGATCCTTCACCTGGAAGATGGTCATATACCTGAGAGCCAGTGTGACTTCAGAAAGGGCCAAGGAACAGTTGACATGATATGGTATTTGCTGCCTGACTACTCCAGGAGAAATGCCAGGAGCAGAACAGAGATCTGTAAACCACATTTGTAGATCTGACCAAGGCCTTTGACACTGTTAGTCTTGAGGGCTTATGGAAAATTATGTTAAAATTTGGTTGCCCAGAGAAGTTCATCAATGTTATACATCAATTTCATGATGGCATGTTTGCCTGGGTTCTGTATAATGGACAATGCTCTTGTGTCTTCCCAGTCACCAATGGAGTGCGCTTGCTCCCATAAGCATGATGTTTTCAGCCATGCTGACAAATGCTTTCAATGAGGATGAACACGGCATCAAGAGCAAGTTCTTCAATTTGAAAAGGCTATGCCTAATCTAGTGGAATTTCAAATAGTCTTCCATCTCCAAATTCAGCACTGTTTCTGTATGCACTGCCACATAATATAATACTGACTCATATAAGCTTTAAGGATTTAATCACAGTTTTCACAACAGCAGATAAAATACTCAAATAATTTAATAAAGACTATTGTGGAGTAGGAAAAGACAAGTATGGTATCATAATTTCAATCTTATAGATGGGAAAACTGAGGCACAGAAAAAAAAAACATGATATCCTCAAGTCAAATAAAAGATCAATAGCACAGCTGGGACCATAACCTACATGTCTGACTCCTAATCCATAGATTTTTTTTTCACATAGAAAACCATATATCTAATTAACTCCAAATCACATAAATCTGGTAGCTCACAGGCACTGACTAATTAACTCTTAGCTTAAGAAATAACTACAAAGACCTAAATAATTATTTGTTTCTCTGAAAGACAATAGAAGCTGGAATAAGTGAATACATGGTAGAGATAGCAGAACCAATAGAATCAGAGGCCCTGGATTCAAATCCTGCCTCTGTGTGCATTACTACCTGCATGATATTAGAGAAGTCACTTACCTCCCTAGGACCTCAATTTAACTCATTTATAAAATGAGAGGATTCAACTATATGGCCTCTGGGATCCTTTCTATTCTAGAGCTATGGTCTTATGATACTGTAAATCCAAAATTTCCCAAAAATCAAAAGTCAATTAATGGAACCTTTTATACAAAGATTTAATGAATGATTTATTGACTCCTCTACACATTTTGGAAGTATATGCAGACACATGAAAAAATTCTGGCTTTTTTCACAGTATTCTCTTACACAACCTGATGAGTATGAAGAGTTGTTTTAATTTAAATTTCTCTAATGAGTCATTTAGTACATTCTTTTACTTGGCTATTGATAGCTTGAATTTATTCTACTGAAAAGCGTCTATCCATATCCTTGACCATTTATTAATTGGGGAATGACTCTTTTCTCTCATAAATTTGACAAGGGAATCTTTGCGTATCTTAAAATTAGATCTTTATCAGAGAAATTTGCTGCAAAGATATTTTTCTAAGTTTCTTTTCTTCTAATTCTAGCTACATTTGTTTTGTTTGTGCAAAAACACTGATTTTGCATAATCAGAAAATCCATATTATATCCTATAAACCTCTCAATCTTTTGCTTGGTCACATACTATTGATAGGTAATGACAAGTAATTTCTTCTACGTTCCACTAGTTTCTTGTTCTTGCTCCCTGTATAAAGTGCTTGCTCAAGGATGTCTGGGATCTCTTTTGGTGCCCTGTCTCAGCTGTTTCTCAGATCCAGGATACTAGATTGATTACTCCCCACAACAGCCCCAGAACGCTCCTTCCAGTCCCAATATCCTCAGCACTCACAGACCTATCTCCCTAAGGTACTATGGGTTGAAAAAAAAAAAAAACAAACTCACTGTGACTTCCTGGTTTCCTGATCAGAATTAAATCTGATACATTCTCCAGGTCTTTGTGGAGGAGTTATGAGAAGTTCCTCTACTCTGTTATCTTCTAATTGATTATTATCAATCCCAAATAGAGATCTTAACTATGACAAATTTCAGAAAAAGAAACAGAAACACCCATAAAGGAACAATCAAAGAAAAAACTTTGGGTCCATGTGGAAGAATAGGAGAGTTATATCAAATGTTTAAAAGAGAATTAATAAAAACAAAATGGATATTTTTCTCAAAAATTAAAAAAGACAGCACTCTTTTATTATAGTCCTACTACCAAAATAGACCAATAACATCAATGAATATACATTCAAAAATTTTAAATTATATACTTTCAGATAGACAAGAGCAATTCATCCAAGTAATCATACATTATAATGTATATGGATATATGACAGGAATGTGAGGATCCTTTACCACTAAGAAATATCAACATAATTAATCCTGCTAAAATAGTTCTAAACCACGTAATTATCTCAACAAAAGTTTAACAAAGTACAACACTGGTTTACACTAAAAATCTTGACCAAGTATAGTCATAGAGTATTTTTTTTAAGATTAAAAAGTATTCCTCTAAATCAGTGTTTACTGATGGCCTAACCACAAAATAAACACAACAATCTGGAAAGGCTTGCTTCAGCTCATCCTTCATATAATGCATAAAGATGGTTTCTCTTGCTATTATCTTTTTTTACACTGAGATTTCACCTACCCTCTCACAGTTTCCTCTCAATCTAGTAGATATCAGATCCTACATATAAGAAGGCAAGTATGGAAAGCAAGTATGATGGATGCCAGTAGCATCAACATAAATCAGCTGCCATGTGACTCCTTAAAATGGCAAATTTTTATTTTTAGGTAATACATGTATAATCACGTTAAACATATTTCCACATTAGTCATGTTGTGAAAAATGAAAACAAAATGGAAAAACCACAAAAAAAGAAAAAACAAGTGAAAATAGTATGCTTCAATCTGCATTCAGACTCCATAGTTCTTTCTCTAGATGTGATTAGCATTTTCCATCATAAGTCTTTTGGAATTGTCTTGGATCATCATATTGCTGTGAATAGCTAAGTCTATCATAGTTGATCATCACATAATGTTGCTGTTACTGTGTACAGTGTTCTCCTGGTCCATCTCAATTCACTCAGCATCAATTTGCTTAAGTCTTTCCAGGTTTGGTAATTTTAATACTCTCTTCACAAAGGATGAAATCTGTCCACTTGGGGAAGAAGAAAAAAGTCTGTAGGATATTTAGTAGCCATCACTGGAAAAAAGTAGGACAAATCAAGAATCTTTTTCTTTTTTCTTCCTTAAAGTGCCATTGCTACACAAGAATGTAAAGGATGAAATGGCACAAATTACCTTAAAGAAGAACAGAATTGTTACCAGCCAAAGGCAGGTTTTAATCCAAATTCCCACATCCCTGTCCCCACCTAAAAAAAATTTGATGAATTTGCAAAGCATGCTCCATATTGCAAAAATGATTCTGGATTATTCCAGCTTTTTTGCTGCTATTGGCCAATGAATATCCCACACGCTTTCTCCTTCTTCCCAAAATGGATAAATTTGATCCCTTGTGAAGAGAAAAACAGTGATAGGACAGGTGAAATCCCAGATCACTGGCACCTCCATGCATAGCACCTGGTACAGCACTTGCATATACTAACCGCTCCTTAATCCCACCTACATCACCTAGTTTACTTAATATTCCTTTCACTGTTGCACCTGGCCCACCTCAGACTACTTACCACTCCTGAATCCCATCCAGATCCTTTTTACTGTCCTTTTCATATAAAAGCATCAGCCTTATCTTGATTAGTTTGTAGGTTCCCTAAGAACCCTGCCGCCTTTATTGGAGTTACAATAAACTTTGCCATTTGACTGGAAGACAGTTTGCGTGCATGAATTCATTCCAGGTAGATGTTGCCTTATACGCTGACATTTCAGGGTTCCTGGCAAACCTAAACCACTTCAGCTCCTTTTCTACTCTGTATATATCCATGTGTTTATCTGTGAGGAAATCTATATTTATCTATAAATGCATATAAATATATAAATTTCTATAGATCTATATCTATCTATTAAACTAATCGAGAATATATTAAAGAGAACAAGTAAAATAGCATATTAAATGTAATGGGACAATTAATTTAACAATGTCAAGGGAAATAATAACAAAACAAAGCTGAATACTGCATAACTGTAAACACCAAGCTGAACCCAGAAGTTAGATGAAAAAATGTAACTCCCTTATTCCTATGCATAGGGAGAGCCCAGAAGATAAGATGAAAAAATGTAGCTCCCTTACTCCTATGCATAGGCAAGGGAGTTTCTATTTAGAACATTTTATACCCTACTGGTTTGGTTAACTGTACAAAAAAATTTTTTTATCATTTCTTAAAGGAGATGAGTTTTTAAGTAGGCACAAGGAAAGGCTATACTGAATAAAGGTGGTAGGAAAAAATAATCATATAAATTTTAAGAAAAAATTCTTCAGTTCCAAAATCCCACCAAGATTTTCTAAAAATATATATATAATCTGCTAACCTATCCAGCTGGAAGTAGTTCAGCTTTTTAAAAATGCCTCCTGAGCAAGAAGGCATCCACGTGGAAGAAGGAAAACAGGGTCAAAGTGCAATCATTTGACAACACATTATGATCAGTCGGTACTCCAGGGAATTACCAGGTCTTGTAGTTACTCAAAAGAGCAAAGATTTCTAATAATTTCATCTTACCATTTCTCCCCCCCCCAAAAAAATAAGAATACACATTTTTAAAAATCTGCTAATATCAAAAGAAATTAGCTCTAAAATAAACACAAGCTCATTTACAAATCCCCTGCCTGCTTTTAATTCAGATAATCAGGTGCATACAGAAAACATTCTCAATGGTTCCATTTCTACACAGCTTGATCTAATATGATCAATGTGCTGTGCTTCATTATAATTAAAATATTAACTTATGCTATTATCAGCTGAGTCTGTGTAAGAAAGTTGTTGGAATGAAGATAAAATTACTCTTACAGTAAAATTATATGAGAAAAAAGAATTTTATCTTAAGAAGGAAAGGCTTTTAACCCCTGAACAAACTGAATTCAATCTACTTAGCAACAAAATCCAAGAGTAGGAAGGTTAACATTGCTTTTTAGCAAACATAAGCAGAGAGTACATTCAATACTTTTTATTTGCATTCTCAAAGCTATTATAAAGGCAGATGTAAATGAAATTATTTGTTTTTGATACTTAAAATAAGGAGAGATAGAGATGGGAAAGAAAACTATACACCAGTATATCTAAAGAATTTTGATGCAAAAATATGAATTAAATATTAACAAAAAAAATTATAGCAACATATTCAAAAAGAAAGGAAGGAATAAACATTTGTATAAGCACTATTCTAAGCACTTTATAAACATTAATTAATTTGATGCTCACAAGAGCCCTGCAAGATGGGTGCTCTTAGAATGTGGAATTGCATTAAGGAAAAATGAAACTGTAATGAATCAAGTTGTAATGAGGACCTGAGGCAAACAGAGATTAAGTGACTTGTTCAGGGGTCACACAGCTAGTAAGTATCTGAGATGAGATTTGAACTCAAGTCTTCTAGATTTAGCTCTCTATCCACTAAGCCACATAGCTATCTAAAAATCTGTAAAAATCTAAAAAGGATTATAGACTATGATCAGGTGGGATTTATGCTAGGAATTCAGTATAATTTCAACATTAGAAAAACTATAAATACAAAAGGCCATATTAATACTAAAAACAACAAAAATCATAAGATTATATCAAGAGATACAGAAAATCCTTACCAAATACAATACCCTTTTTGGTTAGAAAGCAAAGGAAAAGAATATACTATGCTAAACAGCATTTATCAGAAGACAAGTGCTAGTATTACTGGTAACAGAAAAATGCTAGAGGTCTCTGTGATAAGATCAGAGATAAAACAAAGATGACCATTACCATCACAACTATTTTTTGATATAGTTTAGAAATACTAGCCATACAAAGAATTGGACATTGAAGGGATGCCTATTAATTGGGGAATGGTTGAACAAGTTGGGGTATATAATTGTGACGGAATACTACTTGTACTAAAAAAAAATGACAGAAGAGATGGTTTCAGAAAAATTTGGGAAGACCTATAAGAACTGATGCAGAATGAAGTGAGCAGAAACAAGAGATCACTGTACAAAGTAACAACAATACTATAACCTATGATCAAATGTGAAAGACTTCGTTACTTTGATCAATACAATGACCCAAAAAATTCTGAAAGACTAATGATAAAAAATTCTATCACTACTAGAAAGAACAGATAAACTGAGTGTCAGTTAAAATATAATACTTTTCACTTTATTTTTCTTGCTTTTTTTTTTTTGCAATAAGGCTAATAAGGAAATACGTTTTACATTGAATGCCTGCTCAATGCGTAAGGAGGGGTTCAAGGAAAGAAGAGAATTTGGAACTAAAAAAAATTTTTTTCAAAGAATGCTAAAAGCAAATAATAAAAAAAATAGTTTTGTTCATTTCTACTCTGGTATGCTCACAATATTCAAGTCATTGTTTCTGGCAGTCAAAGAGATAGAAAAAAAATCTAAGAATAGTAAAGTAAATTTTTACTAACAATTGTTGTTGGTAGAGTTATGCTTTGTTACATAAAATGTGAGGGAAATTATTAAGTTATGCAATAATTTGTTAGATTAAAATTAAGATATTTAATGTCATCCTACAAATTTATGATCTAGCACCTTCTACATTAAGGGATCAGAGGGCTTGGAATATGATATTATGGAGGTCAGAGGAGCTAGGATTAAAACTAAGAATCACCTACCTAGCAAAACTAAGTATAATACTTCAGGGGAAAAAATGGACATTCAATGAAACAGAGAACTTTCAAGCATTCTTGATGAAAAGACCAGAGCTGAATACAAAAATCTGACTTTCAAATACAAGAATCAATAGAAGCATGAAAAGGTAAACAGAAAAGAGAAATCATAAGAGACGTATTAAAGTTGAACTGTTTAAATTCCTACATGGAAAGATGATATTTATAACTCATGAGACCTTTCTCAGTATTAAGGTAGTTGGAGGAGATAGATACATACATACCAACATACATACATACATACATAAATGATAGACAGATGGCACAGGGTGACTTGAATATCAAGGGATGATATCTAAAAAATGAAATTAAGGGGTGAGGAATATATTGGGAGGAGAAAGGGAGAGATAGAATGGCTTAAATTATCTCACATAAAAGAGGCAAGAAAAAGGTTTCACAATGAAGGGGAAGAAAGGGGAGGTGAGAAGAAATGAATGAACTTTAATCTCATTGGATTTGGCTTAAGGAAAGACTAACATACTCATTTAATTGGTTATCTTACCCCATAGGAAAGTAGGGAAAAGGGTGTATCAGTAAGCACTCCGACATACACAGCAGGGTCTGCTATCACAGGTTCTTTGATCTACTTTTCTAAAAGGAAAGGCAACTTTTGAGGGTCAATAATCTCCTTTAATCAAGCACATATATCATTCACTTAATTCTGGAAATCAACAGACAGACCTTCTATACTGACATAAGCAATACATATATCACAAATCAACAGATAGGTCCAACTGTCTGACCACAGCTGCCAGAGCAGGAAGCACCAATATCTGGGTTTTCAAAGCTGGGGGCTCCTTAGCAGCTTCCCAGAATCTTGACTAGCACACAAAGCTTCTTCCAAAAAGGAAGCCCTAAAGTAAAACCTCACCCCTCAGAGTATTCATACCTTTTTTAGAGTCAGAGGGCATCCTAACCCTTAAGAACCAGTGCTTCATTAACAAAAGGTGTGGGCCTTCCTACAAACCTTCCCTAATCAAACTCTCCTTAATGGGCAGACCCATTAATGGGTGGGGAAAATCTTTAATCACATTAACAATAGAAAAATATATGTTTCTAGTTAAAGAAACACTAGTTTCTGTACTTTACTCCTAGTAAAGACTCTTGGTTGATAAAGACAAGATTAAATCAGAGCCATTTGATTGCACAAAACAAAAACATCAAAAGATCCTACTTGGCTTGTCATTACAAGGGGATGGTGGGGGAGGGATGGGGAGGAGAGCTGATAGAAGGGAGGGCAAATTGGAGGAAGGGTGTAGTCAGAAGTAAACATTTTAGAAAAGGGACAGGATCAAAGGAGAAAATAGAATAACTGGGGGGCAGGACAAGATAGAGGAAAATATACTCTTTCACAACATGACTATTATGGAAGTGTTTTTCATAACTACATATGTATAACCTAGGTTGAATTCTTGCTGTCTCAGTGAAGTTGAGTGGGGAGGGAAAAAGGGAAAGAATTTGGAACTCAAAGTTTTAAAAATGATTTTTAAACATAAACATTTTTAACAGTGTTAATATTTAACACTGACATTAATATTTTTAACATTAACAATTTTATGTGCAACTGGGAAATGAGATATACAAACAATGGGGTATAGAAATCTATCTTGCCCTTTAAGAAAGTAAAGAGGAAGGGGATGGGGGGGATGATAAAAGGGAGGGGCAGACTGGGGGAAGGGGTAATCAAAATGTATACCATCTAGAGGGATGGGAAGAGATGGGGAGAAAAATTTGGAACTCAAAATCTTGAGGAAATGAATACTGAAAACTAAAAATAAATAATAAAAAAATAATTAGGGAACTCTGACCATTGTAATTATCATTCATGATTCCAGGATACTAGTGATGAAACATGCTATCCACCTTCAGATAAAGATGTAAAGGATTCAGGGTACAGAATGAGACATAAATTTTTGGACAAGTTTTTAACATGAGTTTTGATTTTCATTCATTCTCAATTTAGGGCAGGTAGAAGGTAGAAAGTTAAGATGATATTTTTGCTGATTTTTAAAATGATTTTTTAAAATTCAGTTTAGTGTACAGTATGTATAATTGGCTTCTCTCAAAAAAGTGCCATTTTGAGATGTTAAAACAATAGTTTTAACTATTTACCTTGGTTTGTTATTAAGTAACTTTCATTTTCATTTCAAATGAAACTATCTGCTGCTGATCTTTAATAAATTCAGCATTGCTTGTGCTAGTTTTCATTGATTTAAGAGAACCATGCAAAAAAAAAAGAAACAGAATAAGCCATGGTTATTACAGTAAAACAAAAGAAAGGTTATTTTCTAGGTTGTCCATAGTGCTGAGCAGATAAAAGAAACACTTTGAGAAAGGGAACAGAGAAAATGAAAGGAAGTCAATGAAAACAATTTTCTCCCTATGGAATCCTATTAATCAAGATGCATTTTCTGAACCATCACTCTCCAAAATTTTGGCTTCTTATGATTTATGTCACCATTAATGTCTGAATTTGAAAGTCTGTTTAAATTGAATTAAACTTCATTTATCTTTGAGCAAGTAAATTCATTTGCTAATTTGTTTTAAATAATACCAAAAGAGGCTACTTTTTTTCACATCCTAAAAGAAAAGGAATTTGAAGCAGAAAAGAAACAATAAGAGGAATCATAGATCATAAGACTGTTACAGCTGGGAAGGATCCTTAGAAACTAATCCCTTTATGAAGTTTGTGGATATATGTATGCATGCATGCATATGTATGTATTATGTATGTATACATATATGTGTGTCATATATATATATGTATACACATACACACACATACACACACACACACATAGTTTATTTGTATGGTACAATATTTCAATAAAGACATACCTGGCAGAATTCTAGACAGTCCAAGAAAAAAAATACTTAAGTCAACTCATATTTCTATAGCATATGGTGACTAGTAAGTGCATTTTGTTCAGAACAACATAATTTTTAGAAGTCTAGATGATCTTTAAGAACAAGATGATCTCTCATTCTTACCTTCTAACTCTAAATCTTGAGAGTCTATGAATCCTGTGGTGTAATTACCATTATTCCCATTTTTCAGATGACAAAACTGAGATTGAAAGAAAATAAGTGATCTGGCCCAATGTAGAGAACTAGAGAATGTAAGAGATGCTTCTTCTATTCCTGTCTCTTGTAAATTTGAAATTGGATTTCTAGCACCATTTCTTATACAGATGCTCCTTGATTTGTAATCACATCAAATGGAGAAGCAGGATCATCATTACATATTTCTAACCTTTAAATCTTGGCTGCTAAGAATTTAGCAGTAGTAGTTGCTAGCCAACAAATAAATGTTTCCTGTGGTTGAATATTTAATATAGTCTATATTTTAATTTTCTTCTGTATTTTTAACTACAAATACAGGTGGATGCTGAAAAAACTATTAATTTTATCTAAGTTATCTGGTAAGGAATACCTGGTGAATGGGTATTGTTTGATTTAGATCAAGGTATTGTAAAAATATTTTTATTACACAAAATAATTTTTAGAAATCATTTCAGGGGAGTAAACGCCAGGGATCTGTGCAATAGCATTCTATCTTCAAAATTTTATTTATCATTATTCTGAATTTAAATTGATTAACAAAGTAAATCACTAATTGGTGTGGGCAATATTTTTGCCCCAATATTGGCTGGATAGACAGTTTGTGAATTTTGAAAGGAATGAAATCAAATTTGTGTTGACTAAATGAAAACTTCAAACCTTTTTTATTACAATCATTAGCATTACACTTTACTGAACTGAAAATACAAAGATCTCAGTGACTCTGTCTTATAACACAGAGTACCTACGCTATTTAATTTAGGCAGTACTATAGATACAGCATAGATCTGGAAGTGGCCTTAGAGATCACCTACTCCACCACCCTCATTTAATAGATGAGGGAGTCAAGTTTCAGAAAGTGTCTTGAAGGAGAATACCCAAAGAAGCTGAGTAGAAGAACTAAGGTGTAAAGCTATTAGACTGCAAACTACTCTACTAGATTATAATTTCCTCCACTAGACTGTAAACTTCTTGAGGGCAGGAGCTGTCTTTTTCTTATTTGTATCACCAGCATTAAAGTGCCTGGCCCATAGTAGCACTTAGCAAATGTTTATTTGAATCAAATTTTATTAAACTGAACTCACATCTTTTGACTCCAGATCCCACACCGTGTGTTTTAAGGATGGTAAAAATAATCCTATTTCAGGATACCTCTTATCACCCTCTTCTTACCTAATCCTCAAGCCCTCAAATCATCAAAATAGCAATTTGGTTTTCCTTTTTTTCATTACTGGAAAGATACACCTCCAAAATACCCAATCTATCCCATTAGCTCCAATATAGAAAAGGGGAAGGCAATCATGAGAGTAGAAGTGAAATTTTGCAAAGCCAGAGAAGCCTGCCAATGATTCACTGTAATTCTACAAGAAAGCTCAATCAAGTGAGCTATTTGCAAACTGAAGAATCACCTAAAGTATGATACCCAAATCCTCTAATTCTCAGACATTATATTTCTGGTCCTTGAATTAAAATATTAAAAGAGGAAGGAAAACAATGAATTAATTTACCATTTAAGATGTGGAAGATTTCTCATTATAATAAAGATCCAAAGTTTAAAATTATCATGAGTTTAAACTTATATAAATTTTGAATAATGAAGTTATAAAAGCAATACTGTCAGGTAGCAGAGATTAAATATTAAAGATAACATATGGGCTGTTTGAAGGAGAGGCAGTGCAAAATATATGCAAAAATACTCCTTTATCCCTTCTCATCAAAATAAAATGATATGTAGAAAACCAAACATTGGTTATGGCAAACTGTAAACAAAAGACTAACATTCTGCATATCAACAGATAACCATATGCCAACAATTTTACACAAAAATATGGCATCTCTTGATATGACCAAAAGCAACGAAGTTTAGCTCAACACAGTTGAGACGACAAACACAATGAAAGATCTCAACGCCTGCAAGCAATTTTATAAGGAAAGTTGTAGTGGTTAAATTCTATGTTGTATGGAGTCACTTAAGTCTTTAATGGCAACAGCTGGTCTCACTACTTTATAATCCATCAATGTATATTAAAACTTTGCACATAGATATGAAATCAATGCAGATATTATTATTAAACATCCTTAAAGAAGTAAAGCATCAATCATATCATATGCACTGTGCATTGGAAAGAGAGAGAATATTAGAATAAAACAGCTCTGGGAATTAATTATATTCATCTTCTAAATATGCCAGAAAACCAGGCAGTAACCTTCTGAAATTATTACTAAGAAAGATCATTTGACATTTTGAAAATAATAATGGTTATTATCTATCAAATTTTAAAGTAATAAAAGGACAAGGATAGAGCCTGGACCTATGATTTCACTGGTTTGACAATGCCCAAGTGAAAAGGCTCCCTCTACCAATTCAAGTTGACATTTTTTCTCCAGGTTATTAGAGCACTGCATAGAGCTTCTTATAATGGAATTCTTTTTTCTTTACTCATTCTTCTAGTCCATCCAACAGAACAATACACTAGGAAAAATCTGAAAATATGTGTAATTTGTAACACCTACAACTCTTCCTTCTCCATGAAGGAGTGGACTGGGTTTGTCGTCTCATTTCTTCATTATAGTCATATTTAATCACTATAATTTTGTTACATTCACTTCATATTTTTGCGTGTGAAATCATTCTTTCACTGTTGCAGTCACTACATATATTGCATAGTTATCCCTTCCATGCCGAGGTTAGGGATGGAGCATCCCTGAGATCTAGAAAATCCATGTAAAATTTTTAGCTCTCCCCTCATACCAGAGAAGAAGTCTCAATTTTTTTTCTTTTTCTTTTATGTTTATAGTACTTTATTGTAAAAAAAAAATTGGAGTTAAGTATTTGGTCATAGGCTCTATGTCATCTTTTATTACATCTTTGTGTATCATCTGTGGCTTCTGCAAAACTCTCAAAAACTTCCCACTTAATTTCTTGTGCTGACTCACAATATATCAAAACTGTGACAGGGAATATCACAAAGTGGAAAGGATAACTGTATATTGTTTTCTTGGCTCTGCTTACTTTACCGTAGCATGTACAGCAGCAACACCTCAGTAAAACTGCCTCAGCAGATCAGGTTGAGGATAACTGACAGGCCACAAATCTGTCGTTGAGTTAGGAAGTATGTGAATGTGAAAATGTGGGAAGTATGGGAAGATTTCCCCAGGCAGAATGGGCAGATGAAAACTCTTTGTCCCAATGGACAAAAAGGCAGCTGAAGCAGGCACTTCAGTGCACTTAGAGCTTGGTCAGACATCAAAGACACCAAGGTCATCCACTCCATCCTGCATCATGGCCACATGTCTTGATTTTCATCTTGCCACTGAACTTAAATGACTCATGAAGAGAAAAGGAGGCTGATGACTTTGTACAACTACCTCACTTGAATCTAATTCGTGGGTAAGTCAAGACATTAGCAGGAGATATCATTGGTCTGGGGTTATACCCTGATTATACTCCACCTGCAGGCTTCAGTCAACTGGAGGCTGGAACTGGAACCCCAGTTCACTCCTGGAGTCAGAGCTAACCAACTGCTGCTTGCTCCTACACTTGCTCCCTGTTATTCATGTAGTCTCAACCATTCTTTCCCTTAGAATGTCAACCCTAATCACAAGGTATACTCCTCAGTCTACTCTGGATCTCTGAAGGCCATGAGACTGAGCAGCAGCAACAAAGCTACCAGTTGGTACTTGTCACTGCTCTATGCCACATCTGGGCGCTCTATTTGCCCAGGTATACAGCTTCTCTCTGCATAGAGAGGTCTAGGTCAGATCCCATTCTTAAGAGTACCTAAAATAAACTGTTACCCTATGAAAACTTGGGGTCAGAAAAAAAAAAAAGACATGATTTTTAAAAAACTTTCTCAATCAACATTTGGTTGATTTCTCAATAAATTTAATTTTTTAATTTCTCAATCAACATTTTGTCTGGTACATTTTCTAGATATGTTTGGCAGAATTTGGAGGCTGCTATTTCACTATCAGCCCTGATGGCTCTGTAATAGATTCTCATTGAATGGAAATTAATTATAATTTGCACATTACATAATTACTGCCTTACATTATCAATAAGGCACCTTTATTATCCAAAAGTCTGTCAGGAGATTTAAATTCATTTTGGTCCAAGACTGATCACATTATTTTATCTTTGAACAGCCTTTTTACAAAAAGCACATTTAGAGGAGTGCAGCCAAGATGGTGGAGTAACAGCACAAACTTTCTAGAGCACTGGTCCCAAGCCCAGCCTAATACCTGTAAAAAATGGCTCTAAACAAATTCTGGAGCTGCAGAACCCACAGAATGATGGAGTGAAGCAAATCTCTAACCCAAGAGAGCCTGGAAGGTCATCAGAAAGTGTCATCATGCCATGGTGGGGGCAAGGTACAGTCCAGTATGGGCCACCCAGGCTCAGAGGAGACCTGAGTAGGCCTCAGGGGGACTAAATCTTTCACACCTGTTCACAGACTTCAGGACTCCAAAATGCTGAGGGCAAATTGGAAGGTCAGTGGAAAAAATCTGTGGGACCACTGTGGGAGAGTGGAGTGGTCTGGGCCCAGCCCCAGGGCACCAGAGCGGGAAGGCTGCACTGCAGCCACAGCAGCAGGAGGGGCAACTGCAGCCACTGTTTCCGGAGCTCTAAACCCACAGACTGTGGGGGAATAGAGGGGCTGACAGGATACCCCTCCATCCACACTGGAAGCAGAGCTCTACCTTGACAAAGAGCTCAAAAGTCAAGTAAATAGAATCTTACTCTGATGACAAGGAAAACCAAAATATGCAAACAGGAGACAACAAAGTCAAAGCTCCTTCATCCAAAGTCTCCAAGAGAAATATGAAAGAGCCATGGAAGAGCTCAAAAAGGATTTTGAAAATCAAGAAAGAGAAGAACAAAAATTGGGAAGAGAAATGAGAGTAATGCAAGAAAATTATGAAAAACAAGTCAACTGCTTGCTAAAGGAAACCCAAAAAAGTGCTGAACAAAATAACACTGTAAAAAATAGACTAATCCAAATGAAAAAAGACATCCAAAAAGCCAATGAAGAGAAGAATGTCCTAAAAAGCAAAACTGTCCAGCTGGAAAAGAAGGTTCAAAAGCTCATTGAAGAAAACAATTCCTTAAAGATTAGAATGGAGCAAACGGAAGCTAATGACTTTATGAAAAATCAAGAAATGACAAAACAAAACCAAAGGAATGAAAGAATAGCAGATAATGTGAAAAATCTCATTGGAAAAACAACTGGCCTGGAAAAATACATCCAGGAGAGACAGTTTTAAAATTATGGGACTACCTGAAAGCCATGATCAAAAAAAGAGCCTAGACATCATCTTTTATGAAATTATCAAGGAAAATTGCCTTGATATTCCAGAACCAGAGGGTAAATAAATATTGAAAGAACCCACCAATTGCCTGCTGAAAGAGATTCCAAAAGGAAAACTCCTAGGAATGTTGTAGTCAAATTCCAGAGCTTCCAGCAGATCAAGGAGAAAACACTGCAGAAAGAAACAGTTCAAGTATTGTGGAAATACAATCAAGATAACACAAGATCTAGTAGCTTCTACATTAAAGGATCGCAGAGCTTGGAATATGATATTCCGGAAGTCAAAAGAACTAGGATTAAAACCAAGAATCACATACCAGCAAAACTGACTATAAGACTTCAGGGGAAAAATGGTCATTCAAAGAAATAGAGGACTTTTAAGCATTCTTGATGAAAAGACCAGAACTAAATAGAAAATTTGATTTTCAAACACAAGAATCAAGAGAAGAGTGAAAAGGTAAACAGCAAAAACATATCCTAAGGGACTTACTAAAGTTGAACTGTTTACATTCCTAATTGGAAAGATAATATTTATAACTCTTGAAACTTTTATCAGTATTTGAGTAATTGGAGTGGAGGGATTACACACACTTACACACACACACACACACACACACACACACACCGCACAGAGTGAATTGAATAGGAAGGGATGATATCTAAAAAAACTAAAATTAAGGGTGAGAAGAATATATTGAGAGGAAAAAGGGAAAAAATAGAATGAGGCAAATTATCTTTCATAAAAGAGGCAAGAAAAAATTTTTTCAATGGAGGGGTAGGGAGAGAAGGGAAAAAGTGAAGCTTACTCTCATCACATTTGACTTAAGGAAGGAATAACATGTACACTCAGTTTGGTATGAAAATCTATCTTACACTGCAGGAAAGTAGGGGAGAAGGGGACAAGTGGGGTAGGGAGGATGACAGAAGGGAGGACAAATGGGAAGAGGGGGTAATTAGAAGTAAATACTTTTCAGGAAGGACAAGGTAAAAAGAGACAATAGAATAAATGGGGGGCAGGATAGGATGGAGGGAAATATAAGTATAATATAATAAATATAAATATAAGACTAAATAGTCTTCCATAATATGACTTTTATAGAAGTCTTTTGTATAACTAAACATGTATAATATATATCAAATTGCTTGCCTTCTCAGTGGGGATGGTTGGGGAGGAAGGAAGGGAGAAAAGCTCAAATTCAATGTTTTAAAAACAAATGTTAAAAATTGTTTTTACATGCAACTGGGAAATAAGATATACAGGCAATGGGGTATAGAAATCGATCTTGTCCTCCAAGGAAATAGAGATGATAGGGATAAGAGAAGAAAGGGGTGTGACAGAAGGGAGGACAGACTGGGGGAAGGGGTAATCAGAATGCACAGTGTCTTGGAGTGAGGGAGGGAAGAAATGGGGAGAAAATTTGGAACTCAAAATCTTGTGGAAATGAATGTTGAAAACTAAAAATAAATAAATAAAATATTTTTTTTAGGGAAAAGCACATTTAAATATGTAAGAATCTGAGCTATCTTAAATATTGATACGATCATTTGATGAAAAATAAGATCATAGTGAATTATATTTGAAATTGAAAACACCTAGTAATAAGATTCCTACATTTAAAGCCAAATCATTTTACTTTCTTTCTCATTGGGATTTCTGGTTTTATTTAGTTTTGCTTTTTTTTGTTTTACAATTGAAAGCCTTAAAATAATTTTCAATATATTGCTGAAACTTCGTTTTAAGGACTAACAGTTTTTCTTTTCTTATGTAAATATCTGATGACTTCATTTTATCAAAAAATCTTTTCTACTGAAATCAATCCATAAAACCAAAGTGAACAGATAAGAATAGAGGTAAAGACTTTTCCACCTTGACTGGTAAATAAAATGGGTGTGATTTCACTTACATTGAAGTAAGAAATGATCACAAAGGATGTCCAGAGAAGCATCCAGGGAAAATACCAAGATTAAATGTTTGAATAACATGAAGGTCTAGGAAGGAACTGGAAAGTTGAGTGCAGAGTAGTTAATTATAATTTTGAGGCAAGCCACCAAAACTGAAACTGACCTATTGCTTCAACAAATAGAAGGAAAAAAGAAAAAAGTATATTCAAACAGATTTCTGCAAAACATTACAAAAATAACCTTTTCGCAAAAACAATTCTGAAAACCATAACCAGGCAGAATTAACTCTTGTTCACACTTAAGGATTAATTTTTTTTTAAAGTTTCTGCTAACTCTTGAAAGATACAAATTATTAGTTTATAGCATACAGAAGATCTACATGCATTACTGGGGCAAAAACTCACAATTCATAACCAAAGCTTGAACACAGTGATGTCAGAAAAACTCAATTTTCCAATAAATTTTTGTTTTAAAAGTCTTCCTCCACATTACCCCTGCAACCCAATCTCCTACAGAGGAACCTTAGGGCAGTCACTGCACAGCAATAAACCTACTCCCGTAAGACAATAACAATATCTGATTAAAGAAGTCAAATTCCTTCTACAAAACTGAAGCTATAACATTCTTTTACAAAGATATAAGTAAAAACAAAGAAATAAATAAAACTGGAGATTGAAACGGTTTTTACCCCTAGAGGAAAATACTAACTTAGAAGGAAAAGCTGTTCTATACCTATTAAACAACTAATTCCAAAGAAAGGATTGGGCAGCAGCGAGAGACTCAGTAATGAAAAGGTTCCACTTTAGGAAAAATGCACCAGGAAGAGGAGAATGGCCAGGAGTAAGGAGGTGGAGTTATTCTTAGTTTTGTGACTTAAAAATGAAAAAGATAAAAATTTTTGGTTTTAAAGTGCATGTACAAGCAGCCCAAGATTATGACACTTAACAAATGGGAGGAAATTAAATCCCAGGAATCTGAAAAGAGTTTTGCTTTTAGCCTGAGTTGGTCAGCTAGGAATGGGACTTGGAATTTCCCATTCCTAATTCTAAGCTTAAGCAATTTTACAGCTGAAAAGCAAACCAGTTTACATCCCCTATTTTGTGAAAGGCATAGTTTCACAACTAATTCTCTTAAAAAGAAAAAAGAATACTTCTTTAAGAAATAAAGAAAAAAATAATTCCCTTATCATACTTTATTGTACCTAAAATGCAAAATAGGAGAGCAGTGGGGAGGGGGGTGGGGATTCTACCAGCAGGCTCACTGGATCTATGTCACATTGATTTATAACAGCTATTTCTAAGGAAGACAAAAAAAAAAAAAACACACACAGATGCAAACAATTACTCTATTTTTGTAGGCAACAAGTGAGGTGGGTGGTAACTGAGAAATTTTGAAAAATCCTGTCACAATATTCTGCTTTTTCTTAAGTAACCCTCATCACACAACAAACGCTTGCCACATCAGAGAATTTCCAGGGCCTGAAGCGCCACTTTGATTCCAGACCGCTGCGGGCATTAGCGGGGACGTAATTAGGGTAAAAAGTTCAGCCACAGTTCCATGTCTAGAATGCTGCCAGAAATAAATTTCCTCTCTCATTCACTGGTTTCTACTGTACCCTCCCTGAGAACCATATTGAAAACACATTTATCTTTGTAGAGTTTGTTCCTCTTCTAATTAACTTTATGGCGTTTACAGTATTTAATAATTTAAAACGGCTCCAATGGCAGCAGTTTTGCCTGTAACAGTTGAGCTGCATCCCCATTTGTCCTGTGCTGCCACTGCATTTGACAAGTCACTCAAGGAAGGTATGCACCACAGCTGTTTTCAGCTAGATCTCCAGTCAACATAAACTTGGGCTTTATTTCTTTCTCTCTGAAAGTATGGATGAAATTGGCAACAGGCTGATTTGTTCAAAAACTGAAGTTTCTAGGCAAAGCAAAAGAGAAATTAGCAAGTGACAAACTGAAAGTAATATAAAATTATACAACTTGTTAACAGAAAGTCCATTTATGACTTTTACTTTGACCCTAAAACATATTCTTGTCTCTCTACAGTTTTACCAGCATCATGTGGTCTCTTGTGGACTAACAAAGAGACTGGGTAATTTTCTCACAAAATCTTGAAGCCCTAATTAGATAGTAGATTTCTTTGAGAAAAAAATATATACACCCATGCCTATCAAAACATTAAAAATGCCGTATACAAGCAGTTATATTAACATGAAAATAAGTCCTTATCCTGATTATTATTTTTCTCAACTACAAAATTAGAGTATTACATTTAAAATATTTAGCAAAGTAGCTTCAAAATATTTAGAAACTTAAGAAAAATTGGTTCAAAAAGTAGCAATGACATACTTAAAACAACAGCTTGTCAAATTAATTGTGACTGCTGTCCTTATAGAACCAGAAAGATCATTTTGCCTTTCTCAGCCTTCTTCTATAAACAAGGATATGTGAAAGTTCTTATATGCTAAAACAATGAAAGACTTAAAAGCTAGACCATCAACATTCTTTACTGTATGGTATTTTCTCTGGTTTCTTTACAAACTACAAGAACAAAGAGATCTTATCGAGTTCTTTTTTAAAGCTACTCTGTATACTAAAAAATGGTTAATAATTGGATGCATGGGAAGGTCCTTGCAACATACCCTGTAACAATCTCTTTTGGGAGGTACAACACAGTGGGTAAAAAAAGGGGTTTTGCTCACATTCATCTATGCATTCAAATAATCATCCATTTCTAGAATGGATTCTTTTCATAAACAGACTACTAAATTCTTTCTCTTGCTTCCAGGTGCAGTATCCTCCATGATGCCTTCCCTAATCTTGTCAAGTAGACATGTTCCCATCCTCCTATCATATGTCATGGCACTCTGACTTCTCTGCACTTCCTGCTATTCTAACTTGAAGTAGAGATGTGTATTTATATGCTTCCACACAAACTAGAACATAAGTCCCTTAAGGGTAAAGACTGCGTATGTCATTTTTGCATCCTAAGCAATTAGCACAGTGATCTATACATAGAAGTTTCTTAATGTATGTTTGTTGAACTGAATTTCTTTTTGTGGAAATCAGTCTTCCATTCTAGGATCACAATAGCAAAGAACACTACTATTACTAAGATGTAATCCCCAATAGCAACTGGGAAACATCACTGGGTTTCAAGGTCAGTTGACATTTGGACATATGGAAAGACATTTAAATATGCTCAATAATTTGAATAACAGACCTAACTGCAGAATTCACAATAAATCAGAACCATCCACATTCCCAAAAGAGAAGGGTCAAAAGGGAACAAAGAGGAAGTAAGATTATAAGGACTGTGTGGCTTTTCTACTAGAAATTCAATCTTTATCCATTTATAATACTAAGATGGGTATGCCAGTGCTTCATGTATAGGCACAGGCATCAGAAGAAGAAACCATTACAAAGGAGTAAAAACAAATAGAATATTACATATCTTACTTCCCAGATCATAATAAAAACTAAAACCTTGCAAAAAGCCACTTGTCCATTGTTAAAACAGAGGTCAGACAACTAAAAAATAATACCCATTGTTGCTGCTGTTTCAGTACTTGCTCAAACCTGAGTTCATGAGGAGATTCTATTTGAATTCCAACAAAATAAGTATTAAAAATATGTAACATGATAAAAAATGTGGAAGCCTATTTATATAAATATTATTATAACTTAAAGTTGCAATAGTACAGTATAATTTGTAGGGCTTACTTTAATGAAGTTGTACCTGGAATTTGTAACAGAGGTAACTGAATCAATAAAAAAATTTAAACATGACTTACTATACCAATATCATTGTATTCTTCAGAGTACATCAACTAAGTACCATCAAATATGTAGCTCTTATATCAGTTGAAAGAATAGGCTAGAAAAAAATTACAGATTGGTAAGGATTCTGGTCTGTCTTTTTAAGAGTTAAATGGATTTTTTTTAAAAATTCATTCTCCTGCACATGAGAATGACTCACACCATCAATAAAAAATGGGGTGTCTCATTTCAAGCAAATTAAATATAGAGAAAAGGATACAAGTTCTAGAGTCAGAGGACCTGGGTTCAAATTTCACTCAGACAATTCTTGGTTAACCATGAGAAATTTAATAAACTTCACTATGCCTCAGTTTCCACCTCTAAAATTAGAAGGTTCAATTAAATGTACTCTGAGGTCCCTTATGGCTCTAAATCTGTAATACTGTATGTAATCCCTATGAAAATCTAAATTTATAAAAAATGAATTTAAATGAATTACTGAGTGATTATTCACTTTAGATGGCACAGCAAGAGATAAGACTGGACCTAGAGACAGGAAGACCTGAATTTAAATACAGCCTCACATACTTGCTAGCTATGGGTAGGTCACTTTTTGCTTCAGTTTCCTCAATTGTAAAATGGTTATAATAAAAGAATCCACCTTCCAGGGGCACTTTGAGGAGATAATTGTAAAGTGCTTAATATAGTACTGGCACATAGTAGGTACTTAACGAAAATTTGTTTTTTTCCTTAACAAAAGAGTTATTTTATAAAAAAAACCTTAAAATCCTTTAAATATCAAGTTTTCTTCAACATGTTACATTGATAGCTCTATAACTTCTTTTGTAACCTCTTCTGCTTAGTTTGTTACCTTGGGCATTTATTTCACTTAACCTCTCTAGGACCCAATGTTTATTTCTGTAAAATGAAGAGGTTAAGACTAGATGATCTGTAAAATACCTACCAACTTTACAACAATATTTTTTCATCTATTTTCCAAAATTCCACTGAAAATACTTTTCATGAAGACATGTTCTTCATAAAAACAATAACAATCTGTAGCTGCCTAGGAGTTTAATTTCAATTATGATAACAATAATCTCCAGGAATTGGAGGCATGTGCTGCAGGGATCTGCTGATTGCAATGCTTTCAAGGGACTTGGATCATGGTCACTACAGGACCCAAGTAAAGATTTCACTAAGTAATGATGACTTGCAGAGAATGAGCAGATCTAGAAAGTCAAGTGACAATGCTGGTTTTCTGATATAATTCACAGTATAATTATTTATGAGAATTACACCAAGCTTCTCACAAAGATTCATTTGTAATCAACAGTATTACTTTTTCTACAAATAATGTGTTAAGTAATGTCTTTTAAAAAACTGAGTCTCAGAACGACATAGTGAAAAGAACAGAGGAATTGGAGTAAGAAGACCTGGATCAAATCCCAATTCTTCTATTTGCTACCTGTATAATTTAAAACAAGAAACTGAATTTTACTGGACCTATTTCCTCCTTGGTAATGACCTCCCAATTGGTAAAAATACAAATTACTAAAGTTTTCTTGCTTACCAATAATAGACAGAAAGAGTAACTGAACTGATCACAGACCTGGAAAAATGTCACAATTACAGCTAAGTTTCTTTAAAGTCCAATGCAAGAAGACTTTCTTAATCAAATTAAAATCAAGCAATTCTCAACAATACCAAACAACCTGTGAGCAAAGCAGTTCCCAACTAAATAGGAGAGTAGCTTAATAATCCTCTGAACACATCAGTCAAGGTCTCAAGGAAGGTTTCTATGATCCAGGGTATGCTGTCACATAGAGCCATATATCCTTTGACAAAACAGGTATCAGCCTGAGTACAAGCCAATCCATATACACCCACCCTTTACCCACTTTGGCCAAATAAACTGTAAAGTTACATAATTAACAAGATTTAGCAAGGCTTTATATTGGCTAAGTAACACAGAGAGCCATATAATCAATAAAGCTTTGTCTAAAGAATTACTGGGAGGGGAAAAAAAACACTTTGGAAACTTACAAGGGGTTTCTGTAATGGATTTCTAAATTCACCCTTTCAACACTTAATCTGTCTTTTAAGATGCTCACAAAATCAACATTGCCACTCTTTATGGTCAAATGTAGTTCCCCAAACCCTCTCCTATCAGAAGCAGAGCAAGCGTGCCTTGGTGGAATTCCACAAACACAGAATTCATGCAGATGTTCTTCCCTTTTGGGTTTTCCTTTAATTTGCAAATCTTGTAATCTAAGCCTGAAGTTGACTGAACCGACATCGAAACCAGCAAAGCGGCAGCAGCCAAGAAATGCAATCTGTTTTCCATTTATGTGTCAAGACTGCATCCTTTCTGGTGGTTGAAAAAAAACTGTTATTTTGAAATGATTATGTTGAAAAACCATGCAAGCCTTTTTAGTTGTTTTATGAACTTAGTTCTAGATGGAAAACTTGACTTTATAAGAGGGAAAAAAGCATCCTTAGTTTGAGTAAATGGTTTGAAACCTAAATTGTAGTGTAGAAGGCAGAATATTTAACAACTAGAAAACTTACTACATCTCTAGTTTCATCAAACTATAGTTAGAAGAGTTTTCTGCAGGGGTCAGTAAAGCTAGACTTTGTACAATTGATGTCACCTTAAACTATAGCTCTGGCAAAAGTACATTAGGAGGAAAGCTATTAGTTCAGTTCAAAGGGGAACATTATCCAAAGATGTATTTATTCTATTGGGTATTTGCCACCATTTTTCTTAATCATTCTTATTCCTCTGCCCAGTGTAACACGAGTTGCCTTGGGGGTTATAAACAAATTACCACTTTCCTATGAAAGCAGAGGGTTCCTATTCATCTGCAATGATCTACCAGATTTGGCATGGTAAGAAGCCAAGAGTACCGGTGGTCACAGAAACTCAGGAGGGTCACAAACAGATTTTTCATGTAGCTGGAAAAAATGTCCAGCAGAAGCCCCATCAAGAGAAGTAAAAAGGCTTCTACATGTCATTCCTTCTGCACCCAAACAATCAACAGGATCAATGAATACTTATTGAGTAACCTCAGAGGGTAAAGGACTAAAGTGAATGCATAAGAGACACAATCACAAACTAATTTATAAAACCTACATAATGCTGCAAAGTGGAGTGTCAGATTGAAGCCATTGCAGTAGTTGACTATCATCCAATACAGGAAAATGCCAAGATTTTTGACAATTTTTTTTCAAAAACATAACATCTCATTCTTCTAATTAACAGAGTGATTCTGTCAAATTTCAATATAAATTATCTAAAGCTTTCTCAGTCTGAGCAGTTTATCACAGACACTCAGAGCTACTGGTTTGTACTTGTATAGCAAATGATAGCATAAAGCTTCTCCATTCTCCTAATGATGTGATATGCCCTAAATAGCAAGAGGAGGTAGCCCCAAAGGCAAGCCTGTAAGGAAAGCCTCTATGCTGAAACTCAGAAAATCACTATAAACTGTGTCTGGAAACAAATGCAGTATGTCCAACCAGCTTACTCTGATAATTATTTAGGAATACTCCTCAGATACAAAGTGAATAGCTGTCAAAACTATTAGAAGGAGGGAAAGTCTCAGCAAGAAAACAGATGGTAAGTGGTCCAACAATCTCCTGATATTCTTTTACTGAAAAATTTTCAATACCTAAACTCAAGGGTGAGAGTTCAAAGAGTGGGGCAACTTCTCCCCCCACATGACTTATATTAAAGTCAGACAGCATCACGTGGTCAAAAAGACATGCAGCTCTTGAAACAACTCACCCCTACACAGTTTCTGCATGAAATATACAACCTATCAATTAAGAAAACAGCCGCAGAGTTCCTACCCTTTTAATAAACTTGTGGACAAAATTTTCATATTAGTGTCAAGCTGGGGATAAGACATTTCAGTACTAAACCTTGCACACACAGGCCCAACCCTTTTGCACCTTAGCACCACACTTTACAAAAATTACCAAACAGAACATGGTCATGTTCAAACATGAACATGAAAACTCTCATTGCAAAAGAAATATTTAAAACTATGTTTCAGAAGAAAGGTGTTGTCACTTATAAACAGATATGTAAAAGAAAAAACTCTGCCCTTTTATAGTACACCTAATTAAATGTTCAAAAACATCAAATTAAAATGGGAAATGAGAGCACTGGATAGAACTAAGAAACAATCTAAGGCAATAGGAGAACAATTCATATTTCATATAATACACATAAAACTGGCAGAGGAGACAAAACAAATGATGGAAAATATTAGATGGTTTGGTGAGAAAAATTAAATTACTGCTAGCAAAACTGAAAACTGGTCTAAAAATTGTGAGGAAAAGTTGGAATGATATGGGAAACCTTAATAAGTCATAAATACCCCTTGACTCAAACTATTAAGTATACAATGAAGCTAAAGCCAGTAAGAAAGAGTCAACATATATAAAAATGTTTAAAGCAACATTTTTTGAAATAGCAAAAAACTGGAAGGATAGTCCACTGATTGGGAAGTGGTGGAATAATGTGTGATAATATTATTAAACCACACAAAACAAAGCATAAGAATTCAGAAAATAAAGGAAGATTTATATGAATTGATATAAAGTAAAGTAAACAGAGCCAACAAGGGTTTATGTGCTGTTTATAATTGCTTAAAGGGAAAAAACAAAGAAAGAAACTGAACTCAGAGTAATGCAATGGCCAGTCATGCTTTCTGGACTCAGCAGAAAGATGGTAGATTACAGACATAGAACGAATCATACATTGTCAGATGTCAATATGTTGGTTTGTTTTGATGAACTGTGTATGTGGGTTATGAGGGATAGTTCTGGGAAGATGAGAATGGAAGGAGTTGAATCATTTGAAAGTGGCAGTGATATTTTTAAAAGTATCAAACTCATCACAGGAAAAGGACAAAAAAAATTTAGTCAAAAGTTTTCTTACAAAAAACATAGCCTATTTCAAACACTAAACTACATTAAATTCAATGAGCTTTTATTAAATGCCTATAATCCACCAAGCACTGTGCAAGATAGTGGAGATACAAAAATGAAAGTCACTGAACTCGAAGAACTTATGTTCTACTTGGGAAACACATGTAATTCAGTGAAAATGCAAATTTTATGCTAAAGATTTTCATCTTATCGATGGGCTTGAGGTGAATGTATTGTAGTATCAAAAATGAGAGCAGAATATGAAGAAAAAATAACTTTTGCTATTTCAATTAACAGAACTATCACCAAAACAAAATCAAAGTAATGTTGGAACAAAAAGAACAAAAGAAATGGGCATAGCTTCTCTGTGATTTCAACTAGAAAGAGAAAGTGGAATTGTTCTACTAGATTGACATTGTCTTCGTAAACAAAACCAAGTAGTAAAATGGAATGGAGTGGAATGGTTTAAACTCTCCAAAAATCAATAAGCAAGCATTTATTAACCACAAGACCTGGTTCAAAGTTTACCCCCATTTCATAGTTCTTTCTCTGGGTGTGGATGGTATTTTGCCTCAAGAATCCTTTAGGAATGTTTTAGGTCCTTACATTGCTGTAACAACTTGCATTGTGTCCTCGCACACTGTGGCTATTACTGTGTATAATGTTCTCCTGGTTCTGCTCCTTTCATTCAGCATCAGCTCATATAAGTCTTTCCAGGCCTGTCTGAACTCTTACTGTTCATCATTTCTTGTAGTACAATAGTATTCCATTGCATTCATATAGCACAACTTGCTCAGCCATTCCTCAATTGATGGACATTGCTTTGATTTCCAGTTCTTGGCCAATTTTATGGCCTTTAACCTTAACTTAGTTTGTTTTTATTCTCTACATTCTTCATGGTTTACACCTCAAGGAGAACATTGGTAAGAAGTCTCTATTTACATCAGTGCTTTTTGGGATAGAAAAGAATTATAAACAAAGGATGTAAACTGAGAAAAGGCTATTAGATTTGGTGATTAAAAGATCATAAGAACAAAGCAGATGCCCAGAAATTGGGAAATGGCCAAACAATGTGCTTTTAAGAGTGATGAATGTGATGAACATAGAGAAGTGTGGAAAGATCTACATGAACTGAGGCAGAGTGAATTGCAGTCAAGAATACAACATATAAGGGGGTGGAGCCAAGATGGCGGACTAGAAAGACACACTTATGCAGGGTTCCCCCCACAGACCATAAAATACCTGTAGAGAGGGACTCTCAACAAATTTTGGAGCAGCAAAAGTGGAGAACAACCGAGTGGAGGAGATTTCCAGGCCCATGGAAACATCGGTTGCACTGGATGTGGGAGCCCAGCCCAGCCTTGACTGCGACACCACGAGACTCTGGGAGGAGGACACTTCAGGGGCGGAATCTCCACTCACAGTAGCGGATCTTCAGATCCTTCAGCCCACAGGCACCAAAGGTCAGTGATGGGGTTTTATCAGGGGGCCATGAAGGGAGAAGGGCCTCCCCATAGCTCTGGCAGCAGGCAGCGGCCACAGAGCCAGCACAGCAGCCCGCACAGAAGCTCCATTGTTGGAGCCTAAAAATCCCTGGGGGCATTGAAGATCTGAGTCTTACCTCAGCCCTGGGTGGAGGCTCTGGCTGAGCGGGTCTTTGTCTCACACTGAATGGTGGCCCTGCCCATCCAGCTTATCTGAAAATCAGCCCCCAGTGCTGCCTTTGTGGAACTGGAGGCCAAGTGGCTGTGGAGAGGGATCTGCTAAGATTCTGGGCACAAAATCCCTCTCTGCGTCCAGACTAGTATACGCTTGATTGTGCCACCTTGGAGAAACTGAGATCTCACAGATTCCCAGAGTGTACCCTACTCTTGACAAAGGACCCAAAAGTCAAGTAACTGGTTGGGAAAATGCCCAAAAAAGGGAAAAAAACTAAGATCATAGAAGGTTACTTTCTTGATGACCAGATATATCCTCCCATTCTTTCTGATGAGGAAGAACAATGCTTACCACCAGGGAAAGACACAGAAGTCAAGGCTTCTATATCCCAAACATCCAAAATAAATATTCAGTGGGCTCAGGCCATGGAAGAGCTCAAAAAGGATTTTGAAAATCAAGTTAGAGATGTAGAGGAAAACCTGGGAAGAGAAATGAGACAGACGCAAGAAAAGCAAGTCAACACCTTGCTAAAAGAGACCCCAAAAAATGCTGAAGAAAATAACACCTTGAAAAATAGGCTAACCCAATTGGCAAAGAGGTTCAAAAAAGCCAATGAGGAGAAGAATGCCTTCAAAAGCAGAATTAGCCAAATGGAAAACAAGGTCCAAAAGCTCGCTGAAGAAAATAGTTCTTTAAAAATTAGAATGGAACAGATGGAGGCTAATGACATTATGAGAAACCAAGAAATCACAAAACAAGACCAAAGAATGAAAAAATGGAAGATAATGTGAAATATCTCATTGGAAAAACAATTGACCTGGAAAATACATCCAGGAGAGACAATTTAAAAATTATGGGACTACCTGAAAGATCAAAAAAAGAGCCTAGACATCATCCTTCATGAAATTATCAAGGAAAACTGCCCTGATATTCTAGAGAACCAGAGGGCCAAGTAAATATTGAAAGAATCCACAGATCACCACCTGAAAGAGATCCCAAAAGAAAAACTCCTAGGAACATTGTGGCCAAATTCCAGAGTTCCCAGGTCAAGGAAAAAATATTGCAAGCAGCTAGAAAGAAACAATTCCAGTATTGTGGAAATACAATCAGGATAACACAAGATCTAG
>CM053770.1:545258473-545307633 GCA_028658325.1 Potorous gilbertii
TATGGGCTTCCAGTCCTGGCAGAAGAATTTGAGATTAGAAGTTCTTCTTGATCAAGGAACCAATGTTGAAGTTGGAGGTGCTGGATACCCCCAAATACCAACATGTTAGGTGTGAATTCAACACAAGCCTTCCTTCCAGTTTGAGCAGAAGAACTTGAGATTAGCAGCTTTCCGGATCAAGGAACCAAAAATGATGAGGTACCAAAGTGATCAGGACCCCAAAACACCGACAGTATGGGTCGTCCTCGAATGAATGTGACTCAAGCCTTCTTAAAGCCAAAGGAAACAGTTTATTAAGGATTCGCCTAATTGGGTTGCCTCTTAAGGAGCCTAAATATTTGTGACACTTGTATTCACAAGCGGGCCAGATAGAATCCCAGCTAGACAAAGTCTGACCTGGATTGAATCTGAGCCTCTTGAAACTTTTCTCAGGGTTTGGGTAGTTGGTTGAATTATACACATGCATACACACACACACACACACACACACACACACAGACCGAGCACAGGGTGAGTTGAATAGGAAGGGATGTCTAAAAAAATAAAATTAAGGGGTGAGAGAGGAATATATTGGGAGGAGAAAGGAAGAAATGGAATGGGGCAAATTATCTGTCATAAAAGAGGCAAGAAAAAGCCTTTTTAATGGAGGGGGAAAAGGGGGGAGGAGAGGGGAAAAAAGTAAAGCTTACTCTCATCACATTTGGCTCAAGGAAGGAATAACATGCACACTCAATTTGGAATGAAAACCTATCTTACAATACAGGAAAGTAGGGAAGAAGGGGATAAGCAGGGTGGGGGGGATGATGGAAGGGAGGGCAAATGGGAAGAGGGAGCAATTAGAAGTGAACAGTCGGGGAAGGACAAGGTCAAAAGAGAGAATAGAATAAATGGGCAGGATAGGATGGAGGGTAATATAGTTAGTCTTTCACAACATGACTGTTATGGAAGTCATTTGCAAAACTACACATATATAGCCTATATTGAATTGCTTGCCTTCTCAGTGGGGATGGGTGAGGAGGGAGGAAGGAAGAGAAGTTGGAACTCAAAGTTTTAGGAACAAATGTTGAGTATTGTTTCTACATACAACTGAGAAATAAGAAATGGAGGTAGTGGGGTATAGAAATTTATCTTGCCCTACAGGACAAAAGAGAAGATGGGGACAAGGGAAGGGAGGGATATTAGAAGGGAGGGCAGATTGGTGGAAGGGGTAACCAAAATGCTTAGCGTTTGGGGTGGGTGGAGGAGAGAGGTGGGGAGAAAATTTGAAACTCAAAATTTTGTGGAAATGAATGTTGAAAACTTAAATAAATTAATTAATAAAAAAATTTTGTGTGTCTTTTTTGCCCCAGGCTTCCTACTGCTCTCTGACCCAAGAGAGCCATCCCATATAACAAGTAACATTTTTAAATACCACAATTTTTAGCCATTTCCTAGTTGATGGCTATTTATTTTGTTTCTAGTTCTTTGGTATTGCAAAAAGTAATGCAATAAATATTTTTGTCTCTGTGGACTTTCTTCTTCTCATTGTCTCTTTGGGATATAAGTCAGGTAATAGAATCCCTGGGCCAAAGGTTGTGGCCTTTATTTGTATAACTCCAGAAAAGAAATTTAGAAAATAAGGATATGGGGCAGTAGATGCTGTGACCCTTTGAGGCCTCTTCATTACCTATGTCCACATCTCACTAATATTTCCAGGAAACTATCAGAGGTGGCATTTTCCACTTGTGATCTTGCAAGATCCTTAGAATGTCCTCCCCTGTCATGACAGTTAAAGTAGTCCCTGTGGAGACAAGAGCAGTTCTTGCCCCACCAATTATTAACCACATAACTAGACGTCATAACTAGATGATCTGTCATTGCACATTCATTCTAGGAACTCAATGGAATTCTAGTAAATGTCTGATGCTTTCCATCTCTGTCATTCCATATCAATTGTATCTGTTCACAAGATCATATAGCTCTGGCATGATCTTGGCACCTATAAAATTCTGGGTTGTAAAGTTGTTTTTCTGGTTGAGCATAGAATGAAGTCACTCTGAATGAGTTGTACAGTTCATAGCATTGATCCATATGAAGCCCCACATTCTGAGAATTCCAACAGAGGCAGCAGCAGAAGCTGGATTGTAGAGGTTACCCCCAAGCTGCAGTCCTCTTCTCCTTATGGTTAAGTTTTCTTAACAATTCTCTTTTTATCAGATAGGGAACTCTTTCCTTAGTCATTCTTATTTTTTGGTTTCTCACACACTGAGATATTGTAGTTGATTAATTCTGATTCTCTTGTCCAGTATGTTGTATTGATCTGCCTCTTTATCTCTTTATTTTTTAACCAGTAATAAGATTTAATAACTGCTGCTCTATGATGTAGGTTGAGATCTATAAGTGTTATTTCCCCCTTTATCCTGATCTCTTTCCTCTTTTCATTATTTTCCTTGATATTCTCTCTCTGTCTTCATATATATGTAATATATATTATAAAATACACAAATGAATGTGATTATTATTTTATAAAGTTATGTTAAATATCCCTTTTGATAATCTACATTATCAAATGGTATTTACAATATAAAATGTTATTATGAAATAGCATTAGGACTATAAATCCATTTTATAAGTCTACTATAGACTTTAAAAATTTTTTTTATATTTTCCCCTTCTCACACTCAGCTTTCTAGCCAAACTGATCTGTTAGCTGTTTTCTAACCTCAGCATTCCATCTTTCATCTCTGGGCTCTCTCACAGGCTATTCTTTATTGAGAATGCTCTTTTTGTTTATCTTTGCTTCTTAGAATTCTTGTCTTTTTCCCTTAAGGCTAATCTTATGACCTATCTCCTCTGTGGACCTTTTCCCGATCATCCAATTGTTAGTGTTCGCTCTCTTCTCACATTAACTTGTGTGTACTTACATGTGTAAATGCTGTATCTTCCTCACAAGAATGTAAACTCTTTGAGGGCTAGGGCTGTTTAATTTTTGCCTCTATTCCTAGCATCTAGAAGAATGTCTTGTACCTAGTAGAAACTTTGTAAATATTTGTTAAGTTGAGTTATGAGGTAAATAAAGTATGTAGGTACTTTAGAAAGGAGGAAAGTAACAAATGGGATGTCAAATTGGAAGAATCAAGGAGCAGCTTTGGTGGCTAATTAGATGTATGGAAAGAGAGGATTGATTTTTAAAAAATCTGTTGCACTTTTTTGAGCCTTGGTTCCTGAGAGTGTTGAATTCATTATTAGGTACTAAGTAGTCAGTGCTGTTGGGAAGGAGAGTTTGCTTTTAACCCTCTTTAGTTTAAAAGGGGCAGCTTAAATTACCATTACCAGTTGGGTAACCTATCGTTGTAATCTTTCAGATACTTTACTTGGTTAGACACATTGGAGAAATGTTGGTGTTAAGGAAGTCAAGTTTTTATTTCAGGGAAAAGTTTTGGGTCATTAAAAGCATTTTACAGATTCCCAAATACGGTCCTGCTTGTTCTTTTGTTTATTGTGCATCTTTATTGCCCGTCCAAGGCATATGTACTAATGGAAAGGTTCTGTGTGCTTTCCACAAGTATTTAAGTGTTAAACTCAGTGGAGTTTTTGAGATTGTTGTGATATTCAAAAGGAACAGTATGTAGAAATCAGGTAAAATATTTGATGCCTGAGTATTTGATATTGTTATTTATTTGTAAATAGAGAAGTTTCACATTTTTAAAGCTGTTCCTTAAGATTTAAGGAGCTCAAGAGAAAGGAATTTAATTCTGGGAATTTAAATAAAAATTATTATTGTAATCACAGATTTTATTATATGTATCTTTAATATTGATTAAAGTAAAATATCTTTTGCTTTCTCAATTTAAAGATTAATGTGTAAAGTTATTGTCTTGGTGCTTTGTTGAATGCAGTATGGAGAATTGACACTAGGTGTCACTAGGTCATTGAGTTAAACAATTGGACAGAGCCTTTTGACTCTAGAAATATAAACAAAAAGTTTTTTGAGTTTGTTTTATAAGACAAGGGTATATTTAAGGGAAATATTAATTTTTCTGTAACTGAAAAATGTTCTATATAAGGTATTTTCTAAGTATTCTACATTGAATTAGTATTTAGTCTTTGTATTATATCTATTACCTTCACCAGTAGATTTCTAGCAATCTGCTTAAGAATCAGGAGAAGTATGTCATTTGATTGGATTAATATGCAGGAAAAGCTGGTACAAAGATTTCTGGGTAAGTTTCCTCTTTAGAAACTAGAGGAAACTGGGATATAGTACCTTATTTTGCATGTAGCATCTCCTATTATAAAGAGTATCAGTGTATTGTTAAATCTGTATACAGGAGCAATTTTGCATTGGGTCTTTTGGTGTCAGGAAGAACACAAAAAAAACAAAAATAATAAAGCAAATTGGAAGTGCGTTCTTGCAGAGGAAAAGACTTGTACCCAGTGCAATTTGTCCCTGGGGTGTTTTTTGGCATTATATCTTTGAATATCTATCTGTTAGTCTGTTGGTTTTTCTATCTGAAAGGAGCCTCATCGATTTGCCTTTTGTAGATCCCTAGTAATTAGGTCAATTTTCATCCTGCCTAGTTAAGAATATTGTTATATTTTGGGAAATGGGGTCTGATGATCTTAGGTTTGCAGCTGAAAGTATCCTTAGAGATCTTTTAGTCCAGTCCCCTCATTTTAGAAATGAGGAAATTCAGATGCAGAGAAAGGAAGGAATTTTTCCATAGTCATTGGAAAAAATAAGTAGGATTGCCAGTTTTCAAACCTATGTCTTCCAATTTCAAATCTACCATGCATTCAATTGTACTATTCTGCCTACCCAAATCTTGTTTGAAATTTTTTTCCACTTAAATCAGTTTTTACCATTTTAAAATTGAGAAAATACTCTAGACACAAGATGACATGCAAGACAATGGGAGATAATTTTAAAGCCTTAGTTTTGTATTTGTCTAATGCAAATTGGGGAGGGAGGGGAGAATTTACTGTGAGACAAGTGATCTACCTCCTACTCCAAGTCAAGTTTGCACCTGTGTACAAGGACCAAATGTTAAAGTTGAATTTCAGTGTTACTCAGATGGTCATTATTTAAATTATTACTGTCAGAATTGTGACCTGGAGCCATACTAAAGATTTTTACTCACCCACATCTTCCTAACCTCACCTTTAACTTGTCTTTCTACCTTTTGTTCCCTGTTTAGGACATTTTTGGTTTTGAGGTTCAGGGTCCATGAAAGTACATAGGTGGAGAACAGTGAAATAGAAAAGAAACCACAACATTGAGAGAGTTAGTAAAAATATTTGAACTTACAAATGGCCTGAAACTGCTGTCTCTTTAACCAGATAAGGTACAGGACAGGCATGGACTACATGGGCAAGGTTGGATTCATATTCCATTTCTTACTCTGTGGTCAAGGCCTGTTGATTTTATCTTTGTAATACCTCTTGTATATGCCTTCTTCATTCCTCTAACACTGCCCCCAGCCTGGTTCAGGTCGTTATAGTTTCATGCCTGATGGTCTGTGGCCATTCTGATGAGTCTTCCCACATCTAGCCAGGTCAGTCCTTGGACAATAGATTTGTATATAGTCTGTTTCTGCCTCTTATTTGAAGCCTTTCCATCTTGGTCTAGGACCTTTCAGATCATATGCTTTGTTGGAATAGTAGAGAACTAAGAATTATCTTCACATTATTATGAGAACTTAGTGTTTAGTATATGTGTGAAACAAGAGAGAATCCAGACCAGTGATGTAGATATTGCATTGAGGTTAGCTACTGGTAGTAGACTGAAATCTGTGGAGTCTGTGGTTAATAGTAATATTGTATATAGATTTGCATCTAATCTTCATTTTTAGAAGAAAAGCATTAATACTACTTTTAAGTTTTTTTAATATAAGCTTAATGACTCAGTAAAACCTCCAAATGAATGCATAGAATGAGGTAAAATTTTAGCCAAAAAAAAGTACTTATCAAAGTAAAAGTAAGTGAATCAAGAGAAGCAGAGAAAATATTTTGTTTCCATTCCACATTTGACTGAAATTACTCTATCACTGACTTTGTTAATAAAATAAAAATTTTGAAGTTTTTTGATTGTGATGGTTAATACTAGATGACAGATAAAAGCAAGATGGGTATAGATCATGGGGTATAGACTGAAGATTCGGGATTGAGTTTCCATTCTGGCTATTTTACTTACTAACTCCCTGTGTGACTAGGCAAGTGCTTTAATTTTGTTGAGTTTCTTCATCTGTCAGGAGAGGGTAGTTATACTACCTACTTCACAAAGTTATTATGTTTGTAAAGAACTCTGTAAACCTTAAACTGTTATGTAACTATATTTTATATAAATATACAATTATTTTAATGTTATTATATTATATAACTATTATTTACTGTTAGGAAAGTACTTGGTAAATTCTAAAGTGTTATGTAAACACCAGATATCTTAATTAATATTCTTTGATGATAGCCAAATGGAAATTCACTGATTGTTTCAATATTTCTTATGATTGAGAAGGTAGTAATATATACTTTTTGTTGTTGGGGAAACTAAAAGTAGTTGGACAGCATGATATACTGGAAAAGAGCTCTGGGTTTGTAAACAGAGGATCTGGGTTCAAGTTTTGGTCCTGCCACGTAATACCTGTGACTTCTTAGGGAAGTCTCCAAAACAATCTAAGCCTTGATTTCCTTATGTGTAAATTGAAGGCATTGGATTAGTTGATGTCTTGAGGTGCCCTCCAGGTCTAAATCCAGCAGAATAAGGCTATGAGATTTATGGGTTTCTACAGCCGTAGAAGAAAGCTAAAACTCAAGTGTTCCTTTCTCCTAAATTATGCTTATTTTAAGACTCTCAAAATTAATTTTGCACACAGAAAGAAAGGAAATATTTTAAAGGATTTCTGATTTTCTTGACTTTTCCTAACTTTACTTCTAGTCACATTATTATTTCCCCACTGTTTTCCTGAGGGTTTCCTCATAGTAAAGGTAAACAGCCTATATTTCTATATTTACATTCTAGAGACAGTATATTTCACTTTTGATAAAAAGATGATGCCTGTGCATTCTGGCAACCCTTCAGTAACTGAATTTAGTTCCTTTTCAGTCAAGTTCAGTTAGTCAAGGTTGCTTTGAGTACCATTAGGACCATTCTTACTGTTCATCCCATTAGACTGTGAACTCCTTGACAGGGGGACTGCCTTCTACCTTTCTTTGAATCCCTAGCACTTAGCATAGTGCACACTTAGTAGGTGGTTCATAAATATTTATTGATTGACTTTCTCAATGGGAGAAGAGTTATATACTCTTTGATCTAAGGACTTTTTATATTATCTTTTGTATTTGTTTTTGTTATTTAAATCTTAATCTGACCTGACCCTTTAATGAATTCTGATCAATTCTCTTTTTTTTTTAAAGTTGTAATCATTTCAAATCTGCTTGCTATATCACCCCAAAAGTCATAGATTAGAACAGTCATAAAGAGGACGTACACACACAGGAGGCAACTGTCTCCTCCTTTGGCATCCTTCAATGTGGAAGTTTTACACAGACATTTCTAAATAGCTACTTATCCCTAAATTTTTGTTGCTTAGTCATTATTCAGTTGCATCCCATTCTTCATGACTCCTTTTGGGATTATGTTGACAAATATATTGGAGTGGTTTGCTATTTCCTTCTCCAGCTCATTTGACAAATGAGGAAATTGAGGCAAACAGGGTTAAGTAATTTGTCCAGGGTCACAAACAGTAAGTATCTGAGACCAGATTTGAACTCAGGAAGAGGAGTCTTCCCAACTCCAGGCACCTAGCTGCCATCCCTAAATATGATTGTTCTGAAATGTTTATTAGTAGAGAACATACTGATTTTATACCTAATCCACAGACACACTCAGCTTCCTCCCCTTAGAAACCCTAAAACTCTTGCAAAGTGCATTTGTTCTATTGATGTCCAAACATCTTCCCATCTTTTCTGCCCTTATACCCTTCTTTCCTTTTTAAGATTGTCCTGCCAGTATATTTTTAACCGTTTAATATTTTTAATAATTTGGGAAAATAATTTATATTGTGACTGTTTCAATAAATTAATTAAAATGAAAGAATGGGCATAGGGTTTTGGGGAAAACCAAATATACTTTGACTCCAAATTTAATGGGGAGAAAGAAGCCAAGCCACTTTGATCTGATGATATGAGGACAGCTCAAGGTTTAATGGATGCTCAACCAAGCTGACACTGAAGTTTCTATTTGGACAAGTTAATATGGAGATCACTTCTCTTGCAACTTTACCTATCTAAAAGAAAAGGAAAAAAAGACTTCTGAGAAGCCATAATAGTTGATATACTAAAATTCATTTCCTTGACTCATAGATCAGCCCCTCAGGCCTTATTTACTCTTATTTTAGACTTATTTTGTAAGCTTGGTTATTTAGTGTCCTAGTCCAGAGTTCTGATACTAGAACCAGGCAGGACTTTTTCCATGATGATCCTACCTGTCTACCCAAGCACTCTCTCGACAAGCATTTATTAATTGCTTACTATATTTGAGTCTCTATGCTGAGCTCTGAGGAATACAGGGAAGCGTGAAAACAATCCCTGTCTTTTAGCAGGGAAGGCAACATGCAAATATTTATGTCTTGTCTGTCTATCCATCCACATACACACATACACATACATACACACACAAGAGACAGAGTAGATGGAAGGTAGTATGGGAGAGGAGGGCACTTATAGCTGGGGAGTGAACCAGAAAAGGTCTCTGTTAGAAAGCAGATTTTGAGCCAAATCTTGAAGGCAGCCAGGGGAACTAAGAGGGGTAGGTGAGGAAGCAGAATATTTCAGGCATTTTAGACAGTGCAAAGTGCATGGAGACCAACCAGGGAGGCAAGTGTCACTTTGTCATGGAGTACATGGAGAGGACTCCAGAAGTCTGGAAATTAAAAGAGGGCCAGGTTATTGAGAGCTTTAAATATCCAAGAGGAGTTTTTCTTTGATCCTGGAAGTAGTAGTGAGTCACTGTTATAGTGAGTCACAATTTGAGTGAGAGTGGCCATGTGCTCAGACTATACACCAAGATTTCCCCTTCTCAGCAGTGCAATCTAAAGACCTCCTAGATTATCATCAGCCTTGCCTCTGTCCTCACTCTAAGCACCACCAGGGCTTTTCTGGATGTATTGTATTCCCTTTTCCATTTAGAACATGAGCACTTTGAGTGCAGGAACTGTCTCACTTTTCTGTTTGTATTCTGCATGCTTAGCACAGTACTTGCCAAATAGCAGCTGCTTAGTTAAATGCCTCACTGTTCCATTCCAGTGAATATAGCAGATAAAAAGGGAGGAAATGTTGAACCAAGAGATAAGAACTAGTGGAATCATAGTGTCATAGACACAGTTACAAGACTGTTTAGAAGTCACCTAGTCTAACTTCCTCTGTTTATAGATGAGGAGACTGAGGACCTGAGAAATTAAATGACTTGGCTAAAGTCACACAGCTAGAGAGTAATAACAATATTAGCATTTATGTAGCACCTACTATGTGCCTTAGCACTATCCTAAATATTTTATTTCATTTGATCTCCCATAGAAAATGAGGCAGAGGTTGTGACTTTTCCAAGATCATTTGACCAAAGTGAGTGTCTGACTCTGAATTTGGACTCAGGCTTAGTGCTGTATTTGCTGCTCTGCCTAGTTGTTTTTCTGGTAAAGCTGGGATTCAAACGTATGTCATCTGACTCTTAAATTCAGTGATGTCTTCTCTAACTACAAAAGGCATAGAAAGGAACTTAAAGCTTTGTAAATTGGATTGGCACTGCTATCTGAGATTATCAAAGACCAAATTACACAAATACATGTAGTCAAAAGATGAGAAAACATTAGTTTTCAAAAGAAAAATTGTATAATATCAACAACCATATGAAAGATTGCAGTAAATCACTAATAATAAAATAAATACCAATTTACTTTACAATTTGCTCTACGCACTTGAGTAGCCTCTGTGAGCATCATTGTATTATAGTGTAGTAAATTAATGGATGTTCTTCATTATGATCCTGAGTAATCAATAAAGGATTAATATATTTTGTATACTGTTTCTAATGCGCCAGGGAAAGCCATGTGCTTTGTTTTAGACATGTGTCTATCTGAAATAGTTGTAATTAAAAAAAAAAAAGCTTCGACTTATTTGGAAAGTTTATTTTTGGTATGTCACCTCTTTTTTTTTTTTTTGACATTTCTATAGTAACTTATTTAACCACTAAAAAAATTTAAATTAAATAAATTTCGGGAAAGGAGGATTTTATTATGAATTGTCAAAGTCCAAAATGTTTTGATGAGCCTTTCATTTCTTTTTTTCATGCCCTTGGCACAAAACATTTCATCAGGAAGGGAAATATGTCTTTTGAATTCCACAGGACTGAATGGAAAGGAGGTGCCATACATAACTGTGGTTAGAAGGAGCATTCTTAACCTAGTAAAGGACAGAGATGATCATAAGAAAGAAAAATAGACAGTTTTGACTATTAAATTGAAAAGCTTTTGCACAAACAGAATTCAACTAGTGTATGAAAGTCATTTGGGAAAGCTATTTGTATCAAATATCTCTGAAAAAATGATGATATCTGAGATCAAGAATTAATAAAGCATAAGACCATGAGCCTTTCCTAATATATGTAGTCAAAAGATAGAAAACATTAGTTTTCCAAAGAAAAATTATAAAGATTGCACTAGATCATTAATAAAACAATAAATACCAGTCATAATAACTGAGGTTTTAGTTCATATTCAAAAAATTGTCTTATTGGAGGGGTTTTAGGAAGACAGGAAAATATATCTATTGCTGGGACTGTGAATTACTCTACCAAATTTAGAGTTATTTGAACAAAGTTCACAAACTTTGTTCCCTTTGACTATGAGAAGAGATGTACTGCATTAAGGTAAAGCTAGAAACAAAATTTTGGTGGTAGCAAAAACCTGGAAATGTAACTAGTGCCCATCAGTTGGGCAATGGCTGAACAAACAAATTATTGTGCTGCAAGAAATGAATACAAGATAGGCAGAGAAACATGGGGAAGACAAATGCAGATTGAAGTAAGAAGTACCAGAGAAGAGTACAGTATGCAAAAAAGGAGACAAAAGCTTTTATTATTTTGATGGGTCTTGCTTAGGAAGAAGAGATGAGGACACATACCTTTTTCTTTTTCGAAAGCAATTGAAGTGTCTTAGGACAGAGGGAGAGGAAGAGGGAGAGGGGGAGAGAGAGAGAGAGAGAGAGAGAGAGAGAGAGAGAGAGAGAGAGAGAGAGAGAGAGAGAGAGAGAGAGAATTATAGACCTAGGAAGATGTTTAGATACTGTCTAGTTCAAACTCCTTATTTTATAGATGAGGAAAACTGAGCCCCAGTTAAGTTGTGACGCAGGCCAAGTTCATTCCAGCTATCCCTCTCTCTAGATCTGATTTTTTTGTTTCTGTTTTTAAAGGCAGAAGTTGTGCTTTAAGGTGCTTTCTAGTTCTAAATCTTATGATCCTTGTATAAGCAAAGAAGAGTAAAGGTAGGATTTGGATGTAGGTTATAGGAGCATAGAACTTATTGTTATTGTGTTCATCCTTCATTTTCGGAGAAGACCAGATTGGAGAAAATCATAGAACTAGAGCTAGAAGGGATTTCAAAAATCATGTAGATCAGTCCCTTTATTTTAGAGATGAAGAAACTGAAGCCAGGTGATTTGCCTAAGGTCACACTGGTTGTAAGTATCAGAGATAGGATTTGAAGGTAGGCCCTGATTCCAGTACTGGTGCTCTTTTTACTGGGCAGTGTTAGACTTTGGGTGATATTACTTTGTTTTAAGGGAGAGCAAGGGGTGTGTGTGTGTGTGTGTGTGTGTGTGTGTGTGTGTTTTGGGCATAGAATGACCATGATGGAAAAACAAGAAGCATAAATAAAACACATTTAAAGAAGGAAGAAAAGTTACAGAGAACCAAGTACTGATGCACAAGTCACTACTCAGTCTCACTCTGGTGAAATATCTGTCATAAGACTGAGCCTCAGAGACTCCTGGAGGATTAAAACCTCATAGGACTAGGATGAAAATAAAATTATAAACCATACTTTAAAGGGGAACAAGCCCGACAAGTCAAAGCTGGTTTATCTGTGCTATGGTACTTTCTCTCTATTCAATTGGACACCTATTCAGCACTTCATAAAATAATGAGCTAAAGGCAGTCCAGTTTTTGTGTCTGAGTGATTATGAAGTGTTTATGACAGCTGCTAAGCTAACACTCTCCATAATGGCATTACATTGACTTCTAAACACCTTTCCAGTCTGCCTCTAAGAGTGTGTGTCTCTGTAGTCTGAGTGGTTTTACATTAACATCTCCTCCAAGTCAGATCTTTGACTACAGACGTGTTACTTGTAAATGGAAGATACCATTGAATGGCTTCAAAGGACTGGAATGCTGTTTGCTCTGGTGGGGGCTGAAGTCAGGACTGGGGTTTGGAAGTGTAATGTCTAAATCTGTGTTGCATAACAAAAGGAACGTGTCATTTCTAACTGCTTTTCTTTGATGTTCCTCCTGAAAATCAGGGAGAAGGGGAAAGGTTAAAGTAGCCTTAAAATACTCCTCTGTAAGTGGGCAGAAATCTGGAAGTATGAAAATATGATTGCAAGTTCCATTCAGTAATTGTGTTCTGTGGTTTTCGTATTGTTCTTGAAACTCACTTCCCCTTTGCCTCAAGTCTTGCATGTTTTTGTTTAGTGTCAAGACAAAAGAATAATCTGGCCTGGTATCTCCTTTATGTGGTTAGCAAGGATCTATTCTATAAGTTGTTAGTCTTTTTAAAAATGCATTTTAGGTGGTTTTTGTGGGCTTGACTTTTTTCCCCTTGCCTGGCACATGGGGTAGTCTGGAGAAATATTGATACTAAGGGAATAGTTTCTATGTGGAATAGAAAAAAAAATTCTTGTCCCTTGTGGGTATATTCCCACCCCCCACCCTTCCATCACTCTCATTTTAATTTTGAAATTACATCATCTAAAAGTTCCCTATTCATTAATTCATTCATCCAGAAAATATTTATTTGGCATCTACTGTGTGCTAAGTATGATGGTGAATATAAAGATGAATGACAGATTTCTCACTTTGGGCAAACTACTTTCTCTGAACCTCAGTTTTGTTTTGTTTTGTTTTTTAAAAGGAAGAAGTTGTGTTCTAAGATGATCTCTAGCTTCAAATCTTATGATCCTATATAAAGAAAGTGCTATGGGAGTTTCAATGGAGATATTGCATCAATTTGGGGAAATCCTGGAAGGCTTCATGAAGGAAGTGATGTTTGATTGGGCCCTGGATAGGTTTTTGATAGGCCGAGATGGTAGGGAGAATGTCTGCTAGGCAGAAGGACAGAACAGTTATGAAACAAAGATTTAGGAGAATATATTTAGGCATTATTATATAATTCAGCTTGGTTAGAGCGGTACTCTTCAGTTTTTTGAGAAGTATGTTTATGTTAATTTCCTGTACCTTGGATGTCAGAATTTTTTTTCAGAGGTATTTGATAAAATATTTTTGAGTACTCACTCTAAAATGTGTGCCTTTATTTCTAAATTATATTCATATACTGCTATAGTAATTACATGCTCTATAAAACATATACAAAAATGGAAATTACAAGGGGTGGAGATAAAGATGAAATAATAATTTATCCTATAATCAATAGAAAGACCCTGGAGTTTGTTGAGTAGGGATATGATCAGACCTATGCTTAAAGAAAATCTCTTTGGACCTCATTTGTAGAGTATTAAAGTAGGGAAAAAACAGAGACAGGGAGACTGACAATAGTGGAAGGAGATGAGGGCTTGAATTAGGATGGTATTCTTGTGAATGGATTTTTTTTTTAAAGTGTATATTAAATTTAACATAGTGGTTTCAGCACTTCTTTGTTTGACTTGGTCCCCTTCTGAACTCCCTTCAATTCCCCTTTGTGCGCTTTTTGTGTGTCACTGACACTGTCTTTTATTTGTAGCATTGTTACTACACTTCCCACTTTTTATTCCAAAAAGCCACTGCCCCACCAAAAGTAAGAAATTTAAAAAAAACTCTCCCTTGTCATAATTACTCATAGTTAAGGGAAACACATCCACACAATGGCTATGTCTATAAATATATGTTGCATTCTATACCTCTAGTTTATCACATAGGGAAGTAGGATTCATATTCAATCAGTTGGAGTTGTAATTGATCCTTGCACTAATAATAGTTCTTACGTCTTTCACAATTTTTGAAGTGTTATAAATTATTCTTTTCACTTTGCATCAGTTTATAATTTCTATGACATAATGATGTTCCATTACATTAATATATCATGTTTTGTTTAAGCATTCCCCAATTGAAGAGGGTACTTTCCTTTCATTTGCAGTTCTTTTCTGTTTTCAAAAGCAAAATGTTGCCATAAATATTTCTGAATATATGGATCCTTTGGCGTATAAGGATAGTAGTGGTATCTATGGGTCAAAGGGTATGAAGAGTTTTAGTGATTTTTTTTCAGACATTGTTCCAAGCTGCTTACCTCAGAATGGTTAGATCAAGTTACAGGCCCTCTAGTGTGCCTGAGTTCCTATCGCCCCATCAATAATTGAAATATTTGCCAATCTGAATTGATGTGACTTGGAACCTCAGAGTTATTTTAAGTTGTATTTCTCTTATTGTGATTTTTCAGATGGTTATTAATAGTTTGCCTTTCTTCTTTTGATAGCTTCATGTTCATATTATTTGACTATTTTTCTATTGAGGAATGGCTTATATTTAGGTCAATTTCTTATATATCCTGGATAGTAGAACTGTGTAAAGATTTTTTAAAAAGTTATCTGCTTTCTAATTCTAAGTACATTGATTTT
This sequence comes from Potorous gilbertii, assembly GCA_028658325.1. Taxonomy (NCBI): domain Eukaryota; kingdom Metazoa; phylum Chordata; class Mammalia; order Diprotodontia; family Potoroidae; genus Potorous; species Potorous gilbertii. The sequence goes on from CM053770.1 coordinate 545,273,327, forward strand.
GATTGTATAAAACCTTTTATGTAATCAAAATTTATCTCCTAATCTGTTCTGTCATTTGCATGTGTGTGTGTGTGTGTGTGTGTGTGTGTGTGTGTGTGTGTGTATAGTTGTGAATGGTTATCTCATTTCCTGGTAACATTTTTTTCTGAACTTAAATACCAGAGAAAATTACATTTCCATAAATATAGCAGAACACAAAAAGAGAATATGACATGGTATATCTTGCCTTTTGAAAACAAGTATATTGTCTAATGCCCACTCTTCCCACTTCTTCCATGTTTGTGTACTACACTGTACTTATGGGAAATCTCAAGTACCATTCCCTTTTTCTTCCTTTCAACATTAGCAAATTACTTTTGCCCCTGTCTTTTCCCTGTTTAAAGCCCTCAGAATAGAAATAATCCATTCTGATGATCTCTATTTTTATTATTTAACTCCCCCAATATCCTTTGAAGCCATTAAACTTCTGAAGGGAAATTTTTTCTTTCCCCTATCAAATTATCAAAATGTGTATTTCCTTATTAAAAAAAAAATCTTTGTTTCACCTATTAACTATCCTGTTAGTACTGCCTCATCATATAGTAAGTCTGCATCCTAGGAGTTTGAGTCTTAGGCTGTATTGAACATTAATATATTCTTTACATGGAGGCAGCTAGGTGGTGCAGTGAATAGAACTCTGGACCTAGAGTTTGGAAGTTAATTAGGAAGACTAGTTCACACATGGCCTCGAACACTTACTAAATGTGTGACCCTGGGCAAGTCACTTAACCTCTGTCACAGTTTCTTCATCTATGAAAGAGATAATAACAGCAGCTGGTTTGTAGTGTTGTTGGAATCATCTTATGAGGTAATATTTGTAAAGTGTATAACAGTGCCTGGCACATAATAAGTGATATATAAGTGCTTAATTTCTTCCTCTTCCCTACTACCGTATTTGATTGATTATGCTTTTTGAGTACTTAATCTATTATATTGTTTTTTATTTTTAACCAATACCAAATAATTGAAAAAAATTTTTATTCTAAACTAAAACACCAAATAATAGAATTTCAGTACTTAGAGCACATAAAAGATTCCATAAGAAATCAAGAATCTTTATTTCGTGCTACTTCGTTTGAATGCACACACACACACACACACACACACACACACTAAATTCTAATGCTAACTTTAGACACTTTCCTGATTGTCTGTGCTTCCTTCTTAACTTCATTGACTTGTATTCCATGTATTTAAAAAAATATTAAAATGGCTCTCCATTTGGAGTATTGCTGTTGTTAAGCTCCCCTCTGTGAGATAAGGAAAAAAAACGCTGTTGTGCCAAAACTGTGGTACTAAATCAAGCAGTACAAATCCACATGGTGGTCACATCCAAAAATATAAATGTGTATCTCTATACCTTGTGTCTTTCTCTTGTCAATAGGTGGGTAATACTTCATGTTTCATCATTTGTCCTCTGGAAACATGTTTGACATGTTCGTAAGTCTTTCCAAATAGTTTTAAATTATTTTTGTGCTTGGGTAAATTGTTCTGGTTCTGCTTACTTCATTCTAACCAGGATTTTAATTTCTTACAGTGTAATAGTGTTCCATTACATCCATATGCCACATTTTGTTCAGCTGTTTCCTTGTTGTCTAAAGTGTTGCTATTAGATTCTAGTTTTCTGCTTTCTTCCCCCCCTCCTCAGTATGCTTTTAGTCTTCCCTTAAGAATTAGCAAATTTGTCTTGCCTGTAGATGTTCCCTCCCCTTGATTATCTTAATTCTTAATCCCTTTCTATCTCTGTTTCCCAATTGAGTTTGATTTAGTTCTATACTAATGTAGCTGTGTTCAGTTTTCCTTTGTCCATTTCAGACAAGAGTGAGGTTCATAAGAAGTTTCTGTTCCCTTCACCACTTTCTTCCATGTTTGTGTTTTCTTCTCATCCCCCTGATTATGAGAAATAAGAAATTAAAGCTTCTCCCTTCTTTTTAGTCCCTCAAAGTTTACTTAAGACCCTTCAAATAGAACCAATTTGACTTTAGGGCCCCTGTTTTGTTTTTTTTAAATTTTACTCCCTCACTGCCTTTTGATGACATTAAAGTTCTGAAGGTTTACTTGTTTCTTCACCCACTCTTAGAATGTTAGAACTACATCGTCCTTCAGCCCCTTCTCATTGTAAAGATCAATTTACCTTTCTTGGATTCTTTAGACTGTTATTCTTGTATTCAAAATTACTACTCACCTCAATAGGTCTTTTCATCAGAAATTCTTTAGGGTGAATTATTTTTGGTTGTAAGCTAATTTCCTTTTGGAATATTGAATTTCCAGATTTCTTATAGAAGCTTCTAGACCTGTTGGGATTCTGATTGTAGTTTCTTGGTACTCAAACTGCTTCTTTCTTGATGCTTGCAGTATTTTTTTTTCTTTGATGTAGGGGCTCTGGATTTTGCCTGTGACTCCAGAGTTTTGCTGGATTATAGGTATGTAGAGCTGGGTGGTCTACCTCCCATTCAGGCAGCCACCTTGGCCAGAAACCTCTTGACCGCAAAAAGCACTTCTATATATGTATTGGTGTATATAGACTTAGTATAAGGTGAAATCTCAAAGTTGTTTTGATTTGTATTGCATTTATTATTAGTGATTAAGAGCATTCCTCTGTATGGTTAATAAATACATTTCTTTTGAGAATTGTTTGTTCATATCCTTTGACTTACCTACAGAACAAGTAAAACAAAGATGACTCATTGGGAGATTTTAAAAAAGCACATGAGGAGTTAAAGATGTAAGAAAATTTTTAAAAATAGGAGAAATAAAAGTGGGAGGAACAGAATTTGGAAGCACTGTGATTAATTTGTAATCCTGAGTCTTCCAAATATGTGATGTTTCATCCTTTGTAGGCATGCAGTATCACTGGGAGATTATTGATTTTAAACAAATGGGATTTTACAGTGGCAAGTCAGTGTCTTTGTAAAATCTTAAAAATGCTATGTAGATGTGAACTATTATTATTGTTGAAGATACCATGCAGTTTTTTTCCCTCCTTAGTTGTGTGTTCAGCTTATAGTACATCTTTAGGGTCTTTTCATACTTTTTGAGTATGTATACAATCTCAGCAGCTTTTCCTTGAAGAGACAAATAAAAGGATTGATAGAGATGGAGTTGGCTTTACAGCATGACTCTAGGCAATAAGAAACATCATTTCATGAGCCTTTGGTCATTTTATATTTCAGCATTCTTGATAAATAGTTGCAAAAAGAGCACTTTGAAAATAGTGTAATTATAGCTTATATACCAAAATATATTGGAGAAGATCAAGAGGAAAAGAAATTGTATGAAGACCATGGCAAGACCCTACAATGTTAAATTAATGTTAAATTAATACTTCATTTTCCATCTGTGGTACCTCATCCTGTAAGAGAACCTCAACCTTGGTGCTCATACCTTATCAGTACCCTCTGTCCCAAGGTGAAATGAAGAGCTCCTCCTCAAATCTCCATTTAAGAAGGGTACCCAGGCTAGCCATTTCTTTTTTTCAAATTCAATTTTATTTTTCCCTCCACATTTTCTCCATTTCCTTCTCTTTGACAAGGTAAGAAAAACAAAACACAAAATGAATATTAAAAATGCATTACGAATATGTATGGACATATAAAACAAATTTCCACGTTAGTCATGTTTCTTCATTTCTCCCCAACCAAAAAAGAAAAGAAAGAGAAAAAACATATGCTTCAGTCTGCATTTTGATTCCATCAGTTTTTTGTTGAGAAATGGAGTCCTTTGGAATTATGATGGGTCATTGTGTGGATCATAGTTACTGTGTTTTTAAAAGGTGATTACAACATTGTTATGGTTGAATATGTCATTCTTTTGATTCTGCTCACTTCACTTGGTGTCGGTTTATACAAATCTTCTCAAGTATTCCATAGCATTCATATGCTGTAACTTGTTCAATCATCCCTTAACTGAGGGGCATCCCTTCAGTTTCCAATTCTTTGCCACCACAAAAAAAGAGCTGCTATAAATATTTTTGTGTAGATGAGTCTTTGTCCTCTTTCTTTGATGTCTTTGAGGTTATGGTCCAAGTAGTGGTATTGCTGGGTATGCACAGTTCAATAGCTTTTTGCGTAGAGTTCCAAATTGCTTTCCAGAAAGGTTGGACTAGTTCATAATCCCACCACTAGTGCATTTGTATAGTTATTTTTCCCACATTTCCCCAGCATTTGGCGTTTTCCATTTTTTGTCATCTTAGCCAGTTTGATGGTACCTCATATTTAATTATTAGTGATTTACAGCATTTTTTTCTATGACTATTGATAACTTAGACCAGATCTTAAACTTTTTCCACTCACCCTCTTTGATGCTTCTTACACTGTGGATCGAGATGTGTTTAAGAAGATCCAAAGTTTAAGAAGCACTGATTAGATTTCTTCCTTTGAAAACTCCTATTCCTATCCTTTAACCATTTGTTAATTGGGGAATAGCTTTTGTTCTTCTTTATTCAGTTCCCCATATATTTTAGAAATGAGACCTATATCACTGAAATTTGCTATAAAGATTTTTTCCTAGTTTTGAGGTACCATCAGATAGTTGTAATTTATCATTTTAAGGAAGTCAGTGTTTATCCTTATACTTTCAAGTTTTTTTTAACTGGATGTGCTATTTTAAGAGCTTTTTCTGCATTTATTGAAATAATTTGATTTTTGTTTTTTATTAATTAATATGGAAAATTATGTTTATAGTTTTCCTAATATTGAACAAGCTTTGTATTCCTAGTGTAATTCCAGCCTGGTCAGAGTGTATGATATTTTTGATTTATAACTGTAATCTTGCTAGTATTTTATTTAAAATGTTTGCATCAGTACCCATTAGGGAAATTGGTCTGCAATTTTCTGCCACTATGTCCCTTTCACTGGAGTGGGGGACATATAAGTGTGCATAACATTTTGTCTTATTGTACATTTCATCAATTAGCAAGCATATATGAAGTGCCTACTATATTCCAAATACAGAGGTAGCTGCCAGAGGCATAAATAGAAAAGTGCAATAGTTCTTGATCTCAAGGAGTTTATTATGAACTCATAATTAGAGTTCAAGCCTTCATTTAGGTTGTCACAGGGATTTTTAAAAAAGTCTTTTTGCTAAATTACATTTTAATTTAGCAAACACTTCCAGATTATTTCTACCCTGTGAGAGCTTTCTTATAACGAAGCAAAACTAAGAATAAAGTGACTTCATCTGAAAATGCATGTAATATTTCACACCTATATGTTAGTCCTCTGGAATCATGGATACTTGTTTCATTGATTGATTGTTCTCAGTTTTAATTATTGTTTGTCTTTAGAATGTTGTTAATGAATAAATTACTCTCCTGGTTTTGTTTATTTTGTTCTTATTAAAGTCTTCAAAATAGTATTTGTGCTTTGTTCCACTTAATATCACTGCTATGCTTATACTCAAGAAGGATCAAAGAAATAGGAAAAGTTCCTATATGTGCAAAAATATTTATAGCATCTCTTTTTGTGGTGGCAAAAACTGGAAATTAAAGGGATACCTGCCCATCAGTTGAGGGTAGAGTAGAACAAATTGTGGTATATGAAAGTGATGGAATACTATTATACTGTAAGAAAAGATGAAATAGATGATTTCAAAGAAATATGGAAAGATTTGTATGGACTGATGCAGAGTGAACTGAGCAGAACTTGAAGAAATTTTTTAAAAAATAATACCAGTATTATAAAAGTAGTCACAAGGATTGTGATTAGAACCATGTGATAGTAGATTAGCATACTCTTTCTAGTACTAATGATACCATTGATTTGATTATTTTTCCCTAAATAAAAGGTGGAAAACATAAATGTGAACAGGGAAATGAACAGCTGACACCAGGGCAGAAGGGAAATTTCTTGTACTGGGTGGGCTCTGGAAGGGATAAAGCATGGTCTAGACTCTAAGGTCAGGTAGGTGTAGAGATCTGAGGTAAAAATGTACTCTAATTGTGTTCTGTGAAACTCCTAGGAGTTTACAAATTGAGTGAATTAACTAGGGATGGGAAGAGGGAAATGTCACAGTAGACTTTGTTAATATGCGTGTGCACGTACATGTATGTGTGTTTCTTCTCTTAATAATTAAAGAGCTATTTGATTATCTCTTAGCTATTTGCTTATTTTTTTTTTTAATAAATTTATTACTGTCTTTTGGTTCTGCATCTCTTATTTTCAGTATATGGAAATGCCTGTCTTTTTTTTTTTTTTTTTTGATGCATCTGGGTTTAAGTGACTTATCCAGGTTCACACAGCTGAGGCTGCATTTGATCTCTGGTCCTCCTGATTGTAGGGTGGTTCCACATGTCTTTGCATGAGGTAATTTTTTTCTATCTCTGTCTCCATCCCAGAATAAAAGCCTGGTAAGGTTAAGCCTACTTTATTTCATCCACCTTTGTTGATGAGGCAGAGATAACTTAGGTATCCTTATTGCTGTGTGAGGATTTCAGGTGTAGTCCTAGTGAAGGACAAAGAATCACCCTACTTCCTTTTGTCCTTAGTGTTGCATAGCTCCTGAACTGGGCTTTTGAGTCCCATTTATGAAGCACATCTGCTGCTCTTTAGACAGAGTGGCTGACATCACCTGCCATGAGCCAGGGCCACTAATAAAGGATGTTGAAAGTGGTTATATATTTAGTTTGAGTCAGCATTGCTTTCCCAGAGGTGGCTATGATTTATGCCTTTCATTCAATCTGTATAGTAGATTTAAACACCACCATACCAAGCTCTTGGAACTCTATTGCAGACCACAGCCCTCCTTTGGTCAGCATCAGTACTAATAGGAAGGGTGTGGAGATTTTCTTGGGTTAACTCTGCTGCCTGATGGTATGTAATTTTAATTTGTCGTTGGTACATTAACCTGTGAGCACTAATCAAAAACATTAAAATGGAACTTTTAAAAAAAGTTCTTTTGTTATCATAAGGTTCTATTTGGAAAAAAAAAAACTGACAGAGACAATATAGGATTTAAAGACCATAGTTGCTTAGGAGAGCCATTCTGTGACTTTTATTCCCTTTTCCCTTTTGCAAAAAGGTCCTTTTACTTCTTTAAATCTCAATCTCCTTAATATTTTGCACACTGTGATATTATAATAACTTTCTGCTGAAGCTTGAGATGTGAATTTATATAACCTCCTTTTCCCCCTTTTTTCTTGTTTTGGTATGTAATTTGCATATTTCCACCATGCGAAAACCATTTTCTATGGTTCAGAAAAACTTTTTTCCTACAGTGTGAACAAATCATTCTTTGTTCTTCTTATTGTGCCTTCAAACTGGTACATCCGGTTTATGCTCCAAACAACAAAAGTCTGTCAACAGAAATTAAAACAACAGTATGAACAAAGGCAGAAAATCATGTGGGGCTCTTAGGGAGGTTTCCTTCCCTTTGCTCCCTTTCAAGTGTATTGAGGCTCCAGCAGGGAACTTGGAATGTGACTTAGGATAGTTGTTCCTCACGATGTTGCATTTGTGCTGTTGGTTAGGAGTGATCTTCAAGCTCTTGGTGGGGCTTTGTATATAACTCATGAAATCCTAACAGCTTATATTTTCTGTTTTTTGATAAAGTGATTATGAAGTGCTTAAAAGTTTATTTTCAATTTTAAAAGTCTCTGCATATGGCTAGTTTTCCAATTAGTTTCTAGACTTGAGAGGTACATTTCAAAAATTTGCCAATGATCAGAAAGGACCCATTTCCTGATTGGATCCTATAAAAAGTGGTGACAATAGAATCCTCCTAGACATTCAGTGTTTGCAGCTTTTATTCTAGCTCTCCTGTAGCTGATCAGGCTAAGCACTACTTTTGTTTTAAGATGTCTTTCTAATACAAAATGTTAATATGTACATTGAGGGATGCTCTCTTTTAGAGTAAGATCTAGTCCAAGTCTTCCCATAAGGGAAAGAACCTCTGGGAAGACAAGTGATTTGCCCAGTTTCAGATTGTCTTATGGAAAAGATAGTCTTCGAATGGATGTATGGTGTGTCCAAACTCCATACTTTTTTTGTTATACTTTATTCTTTTTAAGCCATCTGCATACTCTCCTCTCCTGAAAACTAAGATAGGAGTTGAGAGTTTGGAACTCACCTAGGATGTCTCAGAATTCTGTTTCTAATTTTGGTAGGTTGAGAATCTTTAGGTTCATATCCTGTTAACAGCCATAAATTTATGGTGGGTTCATTTATCCTTCTTAAGTAATAGAAAAACTGATAGACAGAAAAACTATAGATTGGATAAGAAAAAAAATCCAAATGTTTAGCTAAAGGTGTTCATGAAGGTAGGAGAGAATATTTTATGATCTTTCTGGTTTTTTTTCATCATTTCTTCTAAGTATGGAGAGGACAAGAAAAGGGACTACATGGCATGGCAGATTTGTTTGATAGCTGTTACATTGAAAAGATGCTGTATTCAGATTTCAAAATGTTTTTTCTGCATCATAGAAAGCTCTTGTATGTATTAGATACAATGAACATAAGCCTTTATCATATCATGGGCATGCCAAGACAAATTTGTGCTTTTGTCTGTTCAGTATAATTGAGAGCAGCAGCTAAGTTAAAAAAAGTTTTGGCCCCTTTTGGATGATATTCTTAGTGTTAGGGCCTTATTTCCTTTGAAGTTGAAGCTCAACCTCTGGCATGCTCGAAGTGTGATGAATTTGTGAAATATTAAAATATTGTATGAATTACACCTTTTGCTCTTTCTTTTAGCTTTCCCATTTCTCCTCAATTAAAATGTTAAGTGGCTATTCACTCAGGTGAAAGACAGTTTTACAGTTGAAAATCAGCTTTAACTACTACAAGTTCATTGATATACTCAGAATGTACTTTACATTTGGACACTTCATATTCCAATCCAGTAACTTGAAATTTTTTAAAATTATGAACTTTAACAATCATAAGAATACGCATTTTGACATATGAAGAAGATTAAAAAGAAGACTGCAGACTTCTGCTGCTTACAATTTGATTTTTAAAAATTTATTTTAAATTTAATGAGGCAGTAACATTTCTCTGTGTTCCACTCTGACCTTGTTTTAAAAGTCTTTAAAATATGTTTTTATTGCTAAAATGCATGTCTCCTAAATATTTCCATGTCCCTCTCCCTCCTAGAGAGCCATCCTTTTTAAGAAAGTGTTTTTTTAAAGCAAAAAGAAAAAGTAAAAGAAAAGATGTCCAAAACTGACAAATTTTTAAAAAATCTGACATTCTTATGAAAGCTTCCACTCCCTTGTTTCTCCCTTCCTCCCACCTGTATAAAATAATAGGGAGAAGTTTTTCCTTATAGTTCTACTTTAGGACTAAGCTAAAATTTAGCGTTGTAGTATTGCAGCATTCTTTATCTTTTTTCTTTTTTTAAAAAAACATTTCTTTGATATTTTTTGATTTTACATTGCCTGGACTTCTTCCTTTATCCATTTACTTTTACTTCCAGAGAGTCATCCTATACAACAAAAAATATTTTTTAAAGAAAAAAAAGAAAGAAGACAAATCAAAACTTATCATTACATTGAAAAAATCTGATAACATATTCAGGCTTCCAAATATGTACACCTCCTTCTGGTGCACAGTAATATTCCATTACATCATATTTAGACATTCCTCAGTCAAAGAATTTCTACAGTTTCTAATTCTTTTAAATCACAAAAATGACACAATTATGTTTTGGTTTTGTTAATTACCTCCTTGGGGCATTGCCCATGCCTACCATTAGAATCTCTAAGTCAAAGTATATGGCCATTTTAATAACTTCATTTGCATAAATCAGAATTTTATGGCAAGATCTTTAATATGCAGGTTGTGTATTCATTTTTAATTTATTGTGGAATATAGTATAAAATGTCACTAAAAGCCTAATTTCTGCCAGACTGTTTTCCAGTTTAAAAACAGTACATGTATACATATATAATCTATTTCAATCTTCTTAACAACACTATTATTGTCTCCATTTTACATGTAAAGAAACTGAGACTGAGAGGTTAAGTGATTTTTCCAGTGCCACACAGACAGTAAATTCCTGAAAGAAAATTAGAGCCAAGGTCTTCCAGACTTGAGTCCAGCACTGTATTCATTTTTGTAGCAATTCTTATCTAATAGGGAGGTTTTTTTCCTGAGTAATTTGTTTTTAGGTTTATTTGGATTATTAAATTCCATTATTTCTGATTTTCCTTTGTCAAGCCTCTTCTATTTATGTGCTTTAAAATTTTTTTAACCAATACCAAATGTTTTTGTTGATTATTTGCATTATAATACAGCTTGATGTCTGAAAGTGCTATCTACTTTCATTCCTACTTTTTAAAAAAACTTACTTCCCTGGATATTGTAGGTCTTCTGTTTGTCCAAATGAATTTTGTCATTGTTTTGTTTAACTCTCTCATTTTACAAATGAGGAAACTGAGGCCCACGTGAGGGAAATGACTAACAACATCAAGCAGCCAGCTAGTGACTGAACTTGTATCTCATAGCTCCTTATGGTTTCAGTAAATAGTGCAAAATATTATTTTACAGTTTGTCTTTCATTTCTTTTTTAGTGGAAACATATTCTTTAGGGGAAGGATGTTCTCTGCCTTGGCATAACAAATCATTTCTTTTTAAAAGTCAAATGATCTTCTACCTTTTTATCCAGTGAGCACTTATTAAAGTAGTATTATTAGCATTGATTAAAGAAAGTAGCACTTGTTAAAGAAAGTAGTAAATGAATTAATATTGTAACTTTTACAGAATATGTTTTTAAAATTAAAGGGCTAATGCAATTCACTTTTTGAGGAACATCTATTATTCCTGAACTCTGTAAACTTGGATTAGATAACCCTTAAGCTATTCCTGTTAGGATTCAAAAAATATTTTTTATTTTTATATAAGGTAATAGGTTAAGAAGATTCTCTTTTTATAGACATAATTTTATCTGAATGTGATTTCATGTTTATAAAGAAGTCTGTGAAATAAAAAATTTTAAATTTTTTTAGATTTTAATTTTTTATAAATTTTTATTAAATTGTATAAATTTTATTATTTTAATTTTAATTTTTCTGGAAAACCTAATTCTTGTCCTGCCTTGTGAACAATGATAAGTTACTTGATCTTTCTGCTTTAGCTTTTATATTCCAGAGGAGTTGCCAGTCTTCATTGATGGAGGGAATTTCCACAAAAACCTGTGAAATCACATACATATTTCTCATATTTAATACATATACCAGGTTATAAATGATTCTGTTTTTGAATAGTAATACTACTTGTCATTATCACCGTTCAGTATTATAGGGGAAGGTATACTGTAAATTATTTATCAAATTTAACATGTTAGTACCAAGGCTTCCCTTCTTGTCTATGTCTTTTTCTGAACTTTCTTATGCTGTTTGATATCTGTGCTATCTATGGTATCCTAGTATGTTTAAGTTTGAACTATTCATATGTGAAATAAGATAATTGGTTCCAGCCTAATGGAAATATGTGATGTGAATTTGAATAAAGGGACCACTTCAGGTTACTTATTATTCACACTAATTGGGATCTAGCTTTATAATTTTACTGCTTATCTCTTTAATTTTTATTTTTCAAGTAGCAGTGTTTTTAAAATTAATCCACCCTCCCCAGTCATTCACCCCACTCACAAGGAAGAAAACAAAAACACCCCTCAAAATTCCTCAATAATTGATATGTTTCCACAGTCCAACAACAAAATTCCTTTTCAAAAATTTATTTATTTTTGTTTTAATTAATTTGTTTTCAGTTTTCAACTATCACTTCCATATGTTTTAAATTTTCTTCCCTTCCCTCCCCCCCTTTCCCCCAAGATGGCATGCAATCTTATATGATTATACACATACATTCTTATACCTTAGTCATGTCCAGCAACAAAATTCTTGAATTGTTTATGGCCTAGTGTATATGTGTCTCTATATTTTAAGTTCATCATTTTTTTTTTGTCAGATGGTGAGAAGTACTTGAAGTTATAATGTTTCTTTTCCCTTTTTGGAGATCTTTAGAATTTCAGTCATTTTTGATACTGTTTGGTATTTTCTTGAGTTATTCATCTTTCTTTTCTCATTTCTCCAGCTGTAGCTCCCACATGGTTTTTTTCCCCAAGGTCAGTCTCTGTCCCTTGCTACACTTTAGATAAGGTGGCTGACCCCATTGGGTCCTCTCTGGTTCTCCCAGTTTCCTGTATTGACCTTCACCTGGGAACAGGTGGCCCCTCGTGGATCTTGGAGGTTCAGAGCCTTGAATCTTCATACCTTTCTGTGACAGCTCAGTAGAAACTGCTTGGGATCTCTGAGTCCTCAAGTCTGGGGTTATTCATAAGTCTTACTTCTCTGGGTGATTCAGGTCATGACCCTCCCTGGTGCTTTCTCACTTGGCCTTGCGCTCTTCATGTAACTATTCTAAGCCAGTTTTTTTAGTAGCTTTGGTTGTGTTTTGGCCTCAGAACTTTCTCTGCTTCCTTTTTACTTAGTACAGTTGCCAGCTGGGACTTGACATGAGCTTTGTCCCTGACAGGTCCCCAAATTAATCTCACTCACTATACCGACCCCTTTTATTTTATTGCTCAGGTGCATATATAGCACTTGTCTCCTGCTGCCTGGTTGCTACATTGGCGTTGGCTCCTGAGTGTGTCTCCTTTGTTTGTCCCTTGTCAGAGGGTCTGTAGACTTCTGAACATCTTTGTACGGTACTGTATCATATGGAGAAATGCCTCAGAATTTAATTTTGGTTTTTAAAAAAATAGCTCTTCCTTCTGGTGTATTTTTGGTACTTTATTGTAGCATTTGTGGGAGAGCTGGCTCCTCTAGGTCTTCTCATGTAGCCATCTTAACCAGAAGTCAATAGATTGTGAATTGAAGTCTTTTTAGTAAACTACATGATTTTGATAGTTCACCAGGCACTGCTTATGTTCTAACCTTATGAGAGTCAAAGATAATGAAGATTTCGAATTCCTTTTTATATTGCAGAAAGAGAGATTGAAGAACTGAAAACAAGTAGTCTACAAGGCAGTTCAGATTTATGGTTTAATATTCATAGATTTATAAGGTTTTTATTTCTAAATTATGCATTTCTGATATTGTAAACTGCTAGTTTGGCAGACTGTTTCAAAAAATAGAATGCCAGTATCTTGCTTGTTGAATTTTTAGCCTCATTACATCTGTTTTAAGTTCTTGGTTATTTGAAAGTAGTTCTGTAATGCTTACCATTTTTGCTAGCTTGACATTATGTAACTCATCTAACACCAGGCAATTAAGAATATGCATTGAGACTCACAGTACCATTTATAGTAGGTCTGGAAAGAATTTCTTAACTAATTCCAATTTAATTTGCTCAAGACTTCCATCACTTGCAAGCTGGCCATTGACTGCAGTTATTTTCATACTTGATACATCAGCATAATTCCTTTAGAGAGATCTTCAAGATCATCTAGTCCCAACTCCACATTTCACAGATGAGAATACTGAGGCTTAGTAACTAAAGTGCTCTGCCCCAGGTTGAAAAGGCAGGCATTGGCATTATCAGTACTAGAATATAGCCCTACCTTGTTTCTAGCACAGTGTGTTTTTCACCATACCAGGCTGTCTTTTATTTCTAAAAGTATAGTCATAAACTATTTCTTACCGAAAAAAAACCCCCAAAACCACTATGCTTTCATCAATATGGATACTTACTTTGCAGATTACAACCTCTCCACATTTTAATCGTTGATTACCTAAACTTCCATTGATAGGCCTTTTTTTTTTTTGTATATAGTGAGGTTTGCCCTTTGCTGACAGAAACAAAGTTCCTTGTCCCAAACTATCTTAGTAGTACTTACTCTGCAGACTCATATTTACATAGGTTGTTAATGTTTGACAGCCACTTTACATATGTAATTTCACAACAACCCTGTGAGATAGGTACTTATCGTTTTTATATTGTAGATGAAGAAGTTAAAGTGGTTTGCCCAGGGACATGTTGCAGATAAGTATGAGGCAGGATTGGAAACTAGGTCTTCCTGATTCTTACTCCTCAACTACCAGAGCTTCTGTTCTTCTTTCATAATTTTCAAGAATTCATGATCACTTTTTTGCCACAGTGAGGTATCAGAGTAAGCTTTTATTGTAAAACCATTTATTCATTTATTTTAATTTTTTAATTTAAATTTTTAAAAAGATACCTTTTGTTTTTGTCACTTTCATTTTTAGTTATATTCTTCCCTCTTCTGCTGTCTAGAGAACCTATTCCTTGTAACAAAGAATAAAAAGGAATGAGAGAACAAAGCAGTTAGGCTAAAGTAAACAATGTATTGGTCAATTCTGAGAGTGTATTTGATGTTCCATACCCATAGGCCCCCACTGTAGCAAAAAAGGATTGGGGGTGCATTTTCTCATTTCTTTGGAGCCAACTCAGACCATTTAAAAATTAAATATATTTTTTCAATCAAAAAATATGTTTTATTTTCCTCTCACCTTCCCCCACTTGCCATTGAAAAAAGAAAACAAAACTCTTGTAACAAATATACATAGTCAATTAAAACAAATTATTTCATTGGGCAAGTCTAAAATACATACGTACATACGTACACATATCTTGTTCTATACCTTGAGTCTATCACCTCTTTATCAGGATGTGGCTAGAATCCTTCTTCACCAGTCTTAACAGAATCATGATTGGAAATTTTGTTAATCAGAATTCTTGTGTCTTTCAAAGTAATTTGTCTGTATGGTTTATGATGTTATTGTAGAAATTGTTCTCCTTGTTCCATTCATTTCACTGTGCATCAGTTCATACATTTCCTACCAGGCAGAATTTGCTCCCTTTATCATTTCTTACAGCATGAGATCATTCCATCACACTCATACATCATAACTGTTTCAGCCATTCCCAGTTGTTTGCTACCACAAGAAAAGCTTTTATATTTTTGTAAATATGGGGACGATATATTTTAAAGAGTGAAATTCTTCATAAAGTCTGAAACTTTCAGTACCTCTTTTGAGACTGAACATTTTCTTTAATGATAGTTATTCTTAGTTAGAAGAAGATTTGAAAATAAACAATCCTTGTAGTCTCTGGGGCAGGTGACATAAACTGGTTTGACAGTTTTTGAATGCAGATAAAAGGAAAAGAGAACACTTAAAAGTTAAAATTGTATATAGTAACAGCAGTAGTATTCAAAGAATAATTAATGAAAACCAAGTAATTGAGTACTAACAATACTCATATCAACTACAGAGAATCTATGAAGTAAGATGCTGTCTACTTCCAGAGGAAAAACTGATAGTTTATGCATAATATAGTTTTACATATATTTATAAATCTGCTTTAAAAGATGGCTTTCTCTAGTGTGAGATGGAGAAGGAAGAAGGAAGACAGTTCAGAACTTAAAATGTCACAAAAACATTTTAAAAAAATAGAGGAAGCTGATCATAATAGAAACTGGCCAGACTATCCCAACTCTTGTTTACATCAGGTTTGTGAGCTCTCTATTTGTTTACCTGTTTATGGACAGTTAGTGCCTTTTTGAAGATTATACCCTTTCTAGTTTTCAAAAATATTTATGGTAATTTGAGTTGTGGGCATATATGTGTGGTTCCTATACTTTCAAAGTTGTATAACCTTGGGAAAATCCTTCATCTTCCTGAGCCTCAGCTTTCCCATCTACATAGTGGGCAAGATAACACTTATACCCCTTCTTTCATAGGTTTGTTATGAGCAAAGAACATTGTAATTCTTAAAACATTTAATTCAAGTTATTTTTATGTCCATTATTAAGTGTGCAGTTACTATAATGTATATTACACAGAAAATGCTTTGGTGTGTCATGATGTGGCAGAAGTTTTGATCTATGAAATGCATGATGTCGTTTTGGTTTTTGTTCTCTATTATATAGATCAGTGGGGAAGCCCAGGAACTCTTCTCTGTCCGACATGGCCCAGTTCGAGCTGCCCGGATCTTGCCAGCCCCACAGTTTGGTGAGTACTCGTCGTTAGGGAATAGATAATCTAGAAGGTGCTTCTTCTTGTTTTTGCCTTTTGACTTATGATCATAGCCAAATTCTTCCGCTTCGTGATCATTGGTCTCCCTTTAACTGGCCTTAGTTTTATTATTGTATGGTATATTCCAACAGCCTCCACTTCCTCACAGTATCCCACATCTTCTACTTTGTGTATTTCCTCCTATACTTATACAATTTTGACAGCTCAGAGTGTACTTACTTTCTTTTTCTGCTTGTCACATTCCTGTTTATCCTTTAACGCCTTGTTCATGTCACACATTCTCTATCAAAACTTTCCCATCTGTTCTAGCCTAGTCTGATTTTGTCATTCTCAGAATGAATGTTAGTTTTACAATTTCTTTCTGATAGTTTACCTCTTAATTATTTCATGTTCATCTGGTTTTTTTTTCCTTACAGCTAGAAATAAACTCTTTGAGAGCAAGGAGATTTTTATGTTGTTTTTGTTTTGGTTAGATCCTGTGTGGTACTGAATATAATAATTATTGAATAGTACTCTTGTTGATTAGTTCATTTTACATCTTAGACATCTTTCAGTTTGCATATAAGCTGAGTTCCTTCTCTTAAGGTCTTAATTATAAGAAAATGAGGCTTATCTTGTGCTAGTTGTGTTAGGTATGGAACTCAGGGTTTGTGATCTCTTTTCTCTGCTCTGATCTAAAATGTGTGTATTTTAAAAGATTTACATCTGTATCAGTCTAGTTAGATTTAGATTGATTTTTTGAAGATTAAATCTAGATTTAGTTATTTTAATCTATTGTTTGCATTTATAAACTTATAGAATTTATATTCCTATAATGTTTAAGATAAATTGTGATTACCATTTTTCTTATTAGGTTTTCAATATATTTTTGAGTATTTTAAAAAATATTCTCTGATGGTATAGAAAATAGTCCTATTAATCTGAATTGGATGGTTTGCAATATTTTACTGGGAAATCTTACAAATTTTTTCCCCTTTTATGTCTTTTCATATTTGGTAAATATGTTTACTGGATTCTAATAGTGTCCCTTTCGAACCTTAATTCTCTTAAATTTTAAGTATGACACTATTCAAAGCTACTAACATGTATGTTTTGTTAGTTAATAAGTTTTAAATTTAAGGGATTTTAGGTTACAGATTAAATCTGTTTTTAATGAAACATGAAGAGAAAGGCCACCCATGAAAATTATTCTAGAAGTTTGTTATTATTTTTCTTTGCTACCGAGCATTTACTATTTGGAGAACCTATGACTATAAGTGTGGGGTTTTTGTAGACTATGTTTACAAATTAGATTCTAGAACATTTTTCTCTGCAGTGTTTGAGGCATAGTGTAGCCATATTTTTCTTTAGAATGATTTAAATACTTCATGTTAAAACCAGGAAGAGGGCCTTTATGAATTCTCCAGGGTTGCTCTTGGAGTTTTGGAATCTCTGGTGTAGGATTCAGACAGGCAGACTTGTCCCTCAGGCACATTCTGAAAATTGGTATGAAATTTAGAGTGGAGCTCTGCAAAGGTTGTTTTAATTAACTGAAGTTTAGTGTTCTTTATTTTGTTTGGCTTATATTTTGCACATGCAAACTAACTTTTCTTTGGAGAAAATCAAAGCAAAATGAGAGAATTACTGACAATTAAGTGTTTGACTTAGAGTAAATTGTATTCACAGAGTATTAGTATATACCTTGTGTCTTTTGGGAACATGGTACCTTTTTCCTTGATGTAAGTGTAGTGTTATTTGAAATGTGTTGAGTCCTGTGTGAAATCAGGAAATAGAAAAGAATTGTCCAGGTATAACTTCACAAGAAAGTCTGAGTGTTGCTCAAGGGTATTGTTATTGATCCCAACTTAATGGTTTTATTATACTACTTATCACTAGCCTGAGTTTAAACTTGCACAGCCCAAAACTGTGGAGGATAGAATAATAAAATTGTGTTTAAATGATAATTGTTGAGATTAAAGAGATTGTTATGAAATACTTCCTCATATAATAGTAATTAAGTATATATAGTAGCAATTATGGATCTCCCTATCCTGGAAATCTTTTAGAATAAGAATATAAATGATAATTTCTGTTTACTTGGAGGCAAATATTTGGCCAGTTAAAAATTTTAGGTCCTATTTAAAATCTTTTATGATTCTGTTGTTTGAAAATGCAATTATAAGGGATGAGAGGTAATATGTTTCTGTATATTAATGAGTTATTTTACACTGATTGTTCCTCTTTGATACCATTGCTTAGCAATTCCTTTAGGTTGTCTGGAGAAGTTGATTCTGCACCCCATTGAACTGTTTGATCTTATCCTAAATTTGTGAATTAAGAGGGAAGCTATCTCCCCAAATGTGGGTATTGTGTTGTCTTTCTTCTCTGGAAATTCTGCCCTTTTTCTATAGGCTATTTTGTAACTAAGGCCTTCACTGGAATGACTGTTCTGTATTCCATAAAATGATAATGCCCCTCGTGCTACCCAGAGGCATGCTTAGTCTTTTCCTGATAGGGTGGCCTTGATACAGGTACACTAACATAATTTGAAACTTGTACCCTCGACACTATTTTCATTTCTTCATTCAGCATCTTTTTTCCTTAGTTACGAATTGTGTTTCCAAAATGCATTAAAATATTTACTTCTGTATTTAACTTAGAGTCCATAATGCTTCCCTTCTTGAAGACTTAAACTTTATTTTGCATACATTGTCCAGTTGTTTCATAATAAAGAAATAAAAACTTGAGGTTTTATATAATTAGATTTCTTACTCTTATTGTTAACTTGTGCATAAAATCAGGTTGAGCTGGTATGTTTGAAGGACTGACTTGATGGTCTGAAAACATCAGTAACCAACTTAAAACTTTTCTGAGCTTTGAAAACTTAGAATTCCATTTGGAGTCACTGGAACTTTGTTATTGGGGAGGGATGGAAAAAGACCAGAATTTTCGCCTCTGGCTTGAAATGTGCAGGTTTCTTGGAATTGCAGTTACAATCTCATTTTTTTTAATCCTTGTGACTCAGATGCACTCTTTCGGATGAGTCTTACAAATCCAAGGTCTTTTTTGTTCTGGGTGGAGGGGCAGTTTTGAGATGGATGTGGTCTGTTAAAGACTCCTTGTGCCAGATTTCTGGCATCCAGCTGAAAACCTTGGGCAACAGCAAACTTGGCTCATCCTTCTACATGTTAAGATATTATTCCTTGCAACAAATTTAAATTTACTTTAGGTTCCATCCAAGCAGGACATTCACACCATTACTTCTGAAAATGATCAAGATTTGTGAGAACCTTAAAAGCTTACTTTTTTTGGGGAGAAAAATGTCAAGTATTTTCTGAGGCTTTTAATATTGTAAACAGACCACCCATGAACCAACTCACAAATATCAATTGTTGCTGCTTTTTCTTATATAAAAGCCTGACATTTGTTTTCCCAGAAATAAGCACAAGTAGAACAACTTTAAAGTTGTTAGTCAATGTTAAACTTTTTCCCCTTTTGCTTATTTTTTGGTAACTTTTTAAACAAAGTGACCTTTCCAGTTGTTGGGTTTTCAGCATTTTTCATAATGTACAAATAGCCCCCTCCTCCTTTGCAGATGACTTAAATGTGGTTTTATCAAGTCCTGAAAACAGCTGTCTGCTTTACTCAACTATATTGTTTTAGAAATTCTGAGTAACCCCCCAGAAGGGTTTTCTGTAAAATTTAAGCAACTATGTATAAACAAGTGGATCCTTTAAAAAACCAACACTGCTCAAACCAAACACAAGCAATCCCCTAAAAGAACACCAATTTAGATTTGCTTACAGTTATCTCTAGTACATTTGAAAATGGGGCTCTTCTATTTCCAGAAGCAAAAAAAAAAAATGGTCCCTGCCATTTTGTCTTGCCGATTGAAGGGTGTTAGGACTTTGCTATAGCACTTGCTCTTCTTCTCTCCCTCTGTCAATTTTAATTACTTTTGGGGATGCTAAGCTATTTATTCCATTATACCTTATTTCTAGGATCAAGGTCTTGTGTTTGTTCTGTATGATTTATACAGATTGCCTTTTGGGAATACGTTTTTTTACTTACCTTTTACTTTAGTTGCTTTGAAGTTTTTGACTGGGATTGCTACTAGGGAAGTATGCCTGCATCATTCCATTTTAGAAGTGGCTGGCAATCTTTTCAGTGTTGGGTAGAGTTGTCATGGGTAAAGTCACAGTGCCCAGTGTGAGAAATTTATCTGAAGGGAATCTCCCTAGCTCCAACATATTACTGTTACCTTGTATGAAGGTGCTGCCTAATAAGAGCTTAAAAAGTTTTTTATTGAGAGAAAAATAAAATTCAGTTCTATTCAAAACATTTTAAAGTACCTAATATGTATGCTAAGGATGCAGAGACAAAAAGGGAGATGAAGAGATAGAAATAAAAACAGCCTGTGCTCTCAAGAAGCTTATTATGGAAGTAGAACAATAATATGTACACACATACACATAAAAAAATAATCAAAAAAAATTTCTCTCTTTTGGAGGTGGAGCTCAGACAATTGGAAAAGTGGGTCAGGAAAGAGCCTTGTTTTGAGGGAGGAAATTAAACTGTGCCTTGAATTCATCAACTAAATGATTTACCCAGTAACATTGAATGAGACGTTGATGTTACTATTACTGAAACCCAGGAGCCTAGATTCTCCGTTCTTTCCTTTTAACCAATAAGGCAATACACTAGTAATTTATTTAACAATTTAATATGCTAGATCCCTCTGGATTTTTCACAGTATGTCATAAATTGTTCTAATATTTTAGTTTTAGTGTTTTCACCACATTGATTCAGTGATCTTCACTAGTCAATTGATTCACTAATCAATTGTTCTAATATTTTAGTTGTAGTGTTTTCACCACATTGATTCAGTGATCTTCACTAATCAATTGATTCAGTAGTTTTTAATAGAGTGAATAGTTTTTTATAAGAAATAGTAATGTGATAACACATAAATTGATGAGCATTGAAAATGAACATAAACAACTTAAGGACTCCCATGTAGAAAAGGTTTTTGCTTTGGCTGTCTCAATTGGATGTATTTTTTTCTAAGGTGCTTGATTTAACCATTTCAAAAAAGATAGTTACTATGTCACATGTTAAAAAAACTAAAGACATTTAAAATTAAGTCTTAAAAACATGCTTGTGTTTCTTGCATGAGGTAGTATTAATTAAATCTTTGATTAAAAGTGTATAAAAAGCATTACTCATCAGGAGTCAGATAAAAGCAATGTTGTAATGTGAAATGAGTAACCAGCACATGAGCTCTAATGGTTCAGCAACAAATAAAAGGACTTGTAATGGAGCTGCTGATTGCCATCAGCATGGTTCAAACACCGTCTTAACTGTAAAATTCTCTGAAGAGGAGATTTTTGCATGTGGGAGTTTTGCTTGGTTGGACTTGGCATAATTCTAGAAATAGATGCTCACCTGTGATGCAGATGTGAAAGGAAAGTGCAGATTTCACAAAGAAATGCATTCCAAGTTTGAAAATTAGGAATTTGGTAACTTTGTCTCTAAAATGCTGAGATACATATTTGCCTTTCAGTATTGGTGACGTTATATATCATAGCATTATTTAGAGGTTTCTCATATACCCAGTGAATGTTTGCATCAAAACATTTTTATTTTTTTATTTCTTCTGTTTTTTAAAACACATTCATTTACACATATATCCCTTACTCAGTAAACCACTACTTGTAACAAAGATTAACCCCCCCCACACAAAGCAGTTCAGCAAAACCAAGTGACTCACTGATCATGTCTGACATGATAGTATACATGCTATTCCCATCCATAGTTTCCCTCCTCTGCTATGAAAGTAGGGAGGTTCAGTTTCTATATCTTTCCTGGTCTTTGGTGCCTAGGTTCATCATGATAATCACAGGGTTTCTAGTTTTGTTTTATTCTTTTCTTTAGGATTGTTGTAGTCATTATATACATACATTGTTTTACTACTTCTACTTACCTCATATTTTTATTGGTTCATATGATTCTTTCAGTGCTTCTTGGAATTCTTCATATTTGTCATTCTTATGTTATTTTATTATATCCATATTTGCCTAATAGAAGAGTGTTTGCTTTGTCTTTATGTGTTTGTTGCCACAAACAAATAATATGTGTTTGTTACCACAAACAAATAATATGTGTTTGTTACCACAAACAAATAATATTGCTGTGAATATTTTTGGTGTGTTTGGGACCTTCTTGAGGGTAGGAGACTGTATAAGCCTAGTGGTGTGATCTACTCCCTCCATGTTCTCTTTATACATGTTGGATCACTTGACTGAATAATTTCTAGAGTTAGCAAATTTGTACCTACCCATTAAATAATGGCATCACTACTATTTAAAAAATTTTCTTGTTTGATTTTCCATTTTGCAATGGAGGACACACAACTTGTTCCTTTTCTCTGCCTTCACCACTCCTATACCCTCACCACAACCTCTCTGACCAACTTGCTGTGCATTATCTCTTCAGGTTCAAGTAAAAGGAAGAATGAGTTGGCAGCCTCTCGAATTTTTCTTTCTTTTTGTGTCTAGCAGCTATTAGTAGAACTGTTAGTAAGAACACATTTTATGCATATGATGAGAGTCCATTAATGTGTGAGATGCCATGTCCGACAGAGTATGATTCTGATATCAAGGTTGGATCATACCCATCTGACGGATCAGACAATACCCATTACTCTAGCCCTCTAGACAGAATATACTCTGACTCAGGCTACTGTCTGTACTTTCGGTATATGCAGAGAAGTGTGATTACCCTAGAGGTAAATGCCCAGGACATCTAGCCAGGATCAATATTTCAATTGCCCAGTCCATCTCTATTTTTTTACAGTCGTTGTACTCTAAAAAGAGATGACAAGACTTAGGCTGACTTTGAAAATTATACCTCTCCTATAGCTCCATCCTTTATTGTAATATATGTAATATATTGACTTATCACAAAATTTGTAGTTCCATGCCATAGAGAGTGATATTGAGAGACATTGTTCATATAAAATATATGTTCATTGTGTAGTATGTCATACCTTCAGTGGTTATCTTCTTTGTTTACCCTTTGTCTTGACTCTGTCTCTGAGTATTAGGACTAATCCACATGGGCTTACCTCTATACTGATGGATGGTTACATGAGCTTCCCCCTCTACGTGCCTAAGGTTGGAGATTTGCTTTCATCACTTCTCACATATATTTGTTATTATTTCCCTGACACAACATGATCTTGTACAGAATTAATGGAATTAATCTGTCCTTTGGTTTTCAGGTTCATCACTGAACTTTATCCCCTTTCCAAATCAGTTTCTTGATGAAAGGATAGGGCCTTTTATTTCATCTCTAGATGGGAGTCCAAGGATTTCTGTGAGTTGCCAAAGATCACAGAGATGGCTTTAGCCATCTAAGCCTCCTAACTACAAATTCTGGAGCCAGTGACTTCTTTTCCTCTTTTACATTTCTTGTTAGCAGCTAATTATTTGAAACTGCAGTGTTTGACTCCTGAGAATTTAAGGTGGTTTAAAGCCTAGTTCCCTGTTTGCTTGTATTATATGGTCTCTTGTTTATAAGATCATGGACCTCAACAAAAGCTGTTATTCCTCCTATTATTCTGGGTAATAGGGGCTTCAGAACTTCTTCTTTCCTCTTGTACTTGTTGAAACAACCAAAAGAAAAGATAGAAATGTCAAAGGATTCCTTCATTTCTTCTTGTCTTATGAATAGGGAAAGATGTCTGAGACTGTCCCTTGTGAGCATCATTCAAGGGTCTCTTTTAGATGCTTGCTTTTCAGGGTGTGGCAACACTGTATTTTTTTCTCTTAATACTTCTTGTCTTAAAAACAAGAAGTGTAGAACTATTACAATTTGAGCTATCTGCTTAGCATAACTACTTAAACAAGTTTGCATATTCTTTCAGTGTTCTTGCTATGACAGTGCTTTGTACTTTAATGCCTGAATGTTCATTTATCTTTAGGAAGCTTATGGAATTTTCTCTGTCTTTTAACATTTATGGAGCAAGATTTATAGGGAGTGAATTTGTCTAGCTTCAGGGTTGTAAGAAGTTGAACTTTGAGTGCTAACTGTGAAAATTAAGGTCAGAGAAAGCAGGGGAACTTCCAGTTATTGCAGTGAGAAGTGAGAGCGTCTCAGGAAAAATTTTATGATTAAAGAGATCAGAAATAAAACATGTGTGTGTGTGTGTGTGTGTGTGTGTGTGTGTGTGTGCGTGTTTATCTGCCTGTCTGTGTAAGGTGTGTGAATTCCTGGGCAAAGCTATTCCTGATGACTGATGATATTATGCTTCACTTAGAAAATCCCAGGGAATCAGCAAGAATTGTTGAGAGCATTAGTTGAGACAATTAATAGTTTCATTTATTCTTGAATATGTTTTTAGTTATTTTTACTAAATATAGATTAGTGTGGTGGTTGCTTGATGACCCGTCATAACTAATTTCCAGTTTATTCAAATTCAGCAAATATACACTTTATTCCTTTTCTCGCAAACCATTGTGTCAGGTAAGGGTGGGAGGTACAAATGGGAATAATACAGTACCCTTATGGTCTTGTGGAGAGAAATCAATCATATGCAGAGAATCTTAAAAATTAATATCTCTACATATGTTAGTCAGTAGAATTGTCAATTTCTGAAGGGGTGATGGTAGAGATGATTTATCTTCATACTACATTTATCACAAATAGTACACTTTTACATCTGTATTATTTATATATATGTATAGTTATATGTGTATATGTATATATAATATGTACACTTATATACATATATGTGAATGTTTATATACATATAAATACACACACATACACATAGACAACCATTCAATTTGTAAACATTCATTAAGTGCCTGCTATATGTTAGGCACTGTGCTAAGCAGTAGGGATACAAAAAAAGGCAAAAGACTTCTCTGCCCTCAAGGATCTTACTATGGAATGGAAGAGACAACATGAAAATAAATATATATAAAGCAGAGTAATAGGAAATAATTAAATAGAATAAATAGGAGACAATTAAAAGAGGGAAGGCACTGAAATTAAGATAGATTTGGGAAGGCTTCCAGTAAGAGATGGGATTTTGTTATGGTTGTTTGTTCTTTTTCCTCGAAGAGGACCATGACATCAGGAAGATGCCATGACTTGAAAGTGAATTGTATTTAAGTGAGGGAGGGCGATGCAAAGTCACCAGATTAACTTTCTCCTGCTGAGCCATCCGGGTTCAGTGTGAAGATATAGATCAGGACAACTGAAGATGGGCCCCAGGTGTGATTTTAGTTGGGACTTAAAGGAAGTCAGGGAGGTCAATAGCTGGAGTGGAGGAGGGAGAGCATTTTAGGTCTGGGCAATAGCTAGAGAATATTCTAAGAGCAGAGAGATGGAGTATTTTGTTTGTGGAATGGACAGGAGGCCAGTGTCATTGGGTGGAAGAATACATGTTGGAAGACAAGGTGTAAGAAGAATGGAAGGGCAGAGTGAGACTAAGTTCTGAAGGGTTTTGAATGCCAAATAGAACATTTTGTATTTCATCCTGGAGACAATAGGGAGGTAATGGAGTTTACTGAGTAGGGACCTGCACTTTAGGAAAATGATTTTAATGTTTGATTGGAGGATAGTTTTGAGTGAGAAGTGTCAGGCTGACCCACCAGTAGGCTATTATGGGCATGTGGGCTGGCACTGTCATTGGAGAGAAGGGAGTATATTCAAGAGATGATAAAAAGGTGAAATTGACAGGCTTTGGCAGCAGATTGGATATGGGGCAAGGGGTGAAGGATACTTAAGAGTCCAGGATGATTTCTAATTGGGAACCTGAGGAACTGGGGAACTGGGAGGACGATGTTATCCTCAATAGTAATGGGAAAGTTAGGAGGCAAGGGATGTGTTTGGGAAAGAAATAATGAATTTTCTTTTGCACATATTGAGTTTAAGATGTCTACCGGATATCTGGTTAGAGGTGTCTGAAAGGCAATTAGAGAAGTGAGATTGGAGATCAACAGAGAGATTGGGACAGGCTAGGTAGATTTGATAATCAGTAGCATTGAATTGACAATTAAATGATGGGAATTGATGAGACTGAAGTAGAAGAGAAGAGAGGAGGGCCCAAGACAGAACCCTGATGGACATCTACAGTTAGAAGGCATGATCTGGAAGAGATTCCAGCAAAGGAAAGAGAGAAGGAGCAGTCACATGAGGAGAAGAACTGGGTGAAAATGGTATCCCTAAAATCTAGATCAAAGAGAATATCGAGGAGGAGAGAGTGATGAACACTGTCAAAGAATGCAGAGAGGTAAAGGATAATGATAGAGAAAAAGGCCTTGGATTTAGTAACTAAGAGATCATTAGTAACCTTGGAGGAGCAGTTTCCATGGAATGATAAGGTTGGAAGCTGGATTCAAAAAAGTTGAGAGGGGAGAAAGTGAAGACAGCTATTGTAGATGACCCTTTTGAGGAGTATAAAGAGCAAGAAAGATATAGGTGAGTAGTGAGTATGGAAGAATCAAGTGAGGTTTTTTGTTTTTTTTTTTTTTAGAATGGGGTAGACTTGGGCATATTTATAGGCAGGAGGGAATAAATCATTTGACAAGATGAGATTGAAATCATATGGATGAAAGAGGGGGCAATCTTGGAGGAGACCAAATGGAATGGGATTGCTTGAACAGATGGAGGGGTTAGCCTTAGTGAGGAGTGAGTATTTCATCATGTGACACAGGGGTGAAAGAGCAGATAATGGCAGAAGGCATGTGAGTGGTGAGAGGCAGTACAAAATAAATGGCCTCAATTTTTTCCTATAAAATATGAGGAAAGATTATCAGTTGAGAGACTGGTGGGAAGGGGAGCCATAGGAGGTATGAAAAGGTGCAGTAGAATGGAATAGTGAGTTGATAAGGGAGGTGTAATAGTATTGCCTAACAGTTGTGAGGGCCCAGTCAGAATGGTTGTGTGGTTTTCTCCTTTTTTATTCAGTGGCACTGTAGGAGCAATTACAGGAGCAAATGAGGCAGTGGTGGAAGTAATTCACTGAAGTCTGAGTCTTGACTGAGTATAGTTGATGATATAAGGGGGCTAGAGATTCAAGAGAAGAAGAAAGTGTAGGATTGAACTGGTTCTCCAAGGAGTCCATGGGGAAAAGAAGTAAGAGTTATTGCAGGGGAGATAGCCTGGGAAAGAATTGAGAGGTACTGGAGTGGAAAAGAGTAGGCTTTTGTAAGGGAATATAGGGGGAAAGGTGAAAAGACAATAGGGTGTGGTCAGGTAGAGTTTCAGAATTCTTGAACACGAAGGTGTACCTTTATGGGTGATGGGAAAGATCAAAAACATGGCCTTCTTAGAAGTAGTTCATGGGAGGTAAGTAGGTTGAGAAATTGTGTGGCAGGATGTTGAAAGGGTGTTGGTATGTATATGGAAAAAGTTGAGGTGGAGAGAAAAGTTGTGAGCAGATATCGAACTCATTAATTAAGGAAGAGGAATGACTTGGGGGTTTGTAGACAACAGCTGTCAGGACTTTGATTAGGTAGTAGGTATGAATAGTACGAATCTCAAATAAAGAAAAGTAACTGAATGAAAGAGTAAGGGGGAGAGCCTCAAAGTAGCAGTGGGGTATTCCAACTCCCCCTTGCCCCAAAAGTAAGTAAAGGGGAATGAGCCAGTTCAGGAAAGGATGGCCCGGAAGGTTCATGGGTTTCAGTCAGAGCTAGTGGATGGAAGGAGTGGGAGAGGAATAGATTTAAGATGAAGGAAAATTTGTTGCCTATGGGCCAGGCATTCCATAGGGTACAGTGGAAAGGCTGGGTAGTATTTCTTTGAAACTTTGAGATGGGAGCGTTAAGGGGGATGGGAATGAGGAATTGAGTGATGAAGGATGAGGAATTTATATCTGCATATCTATATATCTATGTGTACACAGTTATAGATATATAGTTATAGATATATGTATATACGCATATTTCTCTACACACATATATTTTCCATCTATATATTTGCATGGCTGTTTAAGCAAGATTTTTTTTTTTAAACACAAAACAACTTAAATTGTCGAATTTTTAGTTTGCATTTTATGAGTTTACAAAGCTTAGCATACATAGCCAACCACCTTGGCGGCCTTAAGTGATTTCGAGTCTCTTTATGTGGAAGTTATTCTCCAGTATATATGAAAACTCACACTAGGATTTGACCTGATAGTAACTGTCATAAATAGATTTTCATAGGAGTTTAGTGTTTTATGCAGGTATCTTGAGTATATGCTATAAGGAGCATCTGGTTGTGTGGGAAGATAAAGGCTGTGGCATATATGCATTAACAAATTTTGTTCTATAATTTCCATATGTCATAGATTTTTAGCTGATATTGAAAAAAAACATTTGAGGGATCTTTTTTGGATTACAGCTATTTTGTTAATTGTAGTATTAGTGTTCTAAATTGGTCAGATGCAGCTTTGGTCTTGACCACATCACATGACCACTTTATGCCAATTTATCTAAAATACTGACTATGGAGGGATGATATGATTCTGTACGAAATTATTTTCAGCCAAATCTGACCTTTTAAAGGGCAAAATTCAAGGTTTTCTTGTGGTTATTTAATATCACCCTTCCTAAAAGTGAACTCTGGAGTTGTACTCTTACATAGTAGACAGATTGCATAGCAAATGATATATATACTTTTTAAATATTTTGAATGAATTTTCTGTTGTTGAGATATGAGCAGCCAGAGGAGTTTTTATGTGGAGATGTGTTAAACAAACTGGCATGATCTCTGCTATTCATGACAGGAAGGACATTTTGGGCTCATTCAGAACATTTCTATTTTCACTCACTTCTTCTTAGATTAATTTTTTTGTTGTTTATGGGAGAATCGAAGGATAATCTCTATAGTGAGAGTGGCAACTTGATATAAACCAACTATTAATTTGCAATCAATAGACTGTGATATTCCTACTTATGTACTAGATGTTTCCATCATTTTGTCTAACTCAAATAATATGATCATTGATATAGGACTGAAGGAAATTGTAGAAATTAACTCCCACCGTTTACAGATGAGGAAACTAAACCAGAAAGATGAAGTGATTTGCTTAAGGCAAATAGCAGAGTCAACCTGAGTCTAGGTCTTAAAATTTCAAAGCTACTTCTTTTTCAGCCATTGTACCTTTATGAGCTACTTGATAAGATGATATGCTATCTGATGAACTTTATTGTGTATTTTGTAATGTAAGGAATCTGTATAATGTTGTGTTTTGGGCAATTTTGCCACCATCACTATATATTCTTTAAGCAGTCCTTTAATACTTACGGCAGTGCATGTCACATTGTATAGAGAATACTGGGTCTGGAGTCAGGAAGACGAGTTCAAATTCAGCTATAGATACTTATCAACGTTGTGACTCCAGAGAAATCACTAACCTCTCTTTGACTCAGTTTCCTCAAGTGTAAAATTAGGATAATAACAGCACCTACCTCGCATGATTTTTGTGATGTTCAGAAGAGCACATTTGTAAAGCACTTAGCCGAGTGCCTCATATGTAGTAGGTGCTATATAAATGCTTATTCCCTTTTCCTTTACTCAGCCTTTCCTCTAGCTTAAGGAGAAGAGTTTTTTTTCTCTTCTGCTATAAACTTATTAACACATTCACTTGCTAGAAAAAGCAGCATGATTTAGTAAAAAGAACACTGAATCAGGGATTAGGAGACCTGCATTGGAACTCTTGGGTCTGTGACTTTGCAAGTTAGATTTTTAAACTTCCTGAGAATCATTTTCCATATTTGTAGAATGGGATATTTATATTTGCACTTTATTAAGTATCTCTTTTTCTCCTGTTCTTTTTTCCCCCTTCCTTTTTAAAATAAACATTCACAGGTCTATTCAGCAAAAACAAACAAACAAAAACCCTTCAGTTGATTGTGTCACCTCTTTTGACTTTTATGCAAATGCTTTCTCTTCCCTTCTTCAAGTAGAGGCAAGATTTCTTCCTCCATGAAGTGACTTTTTATTTTCCTTACAACTTTAGCCTTTCTATAGATCAACATCTCACACAGCATAGTTGCCAAATGGATATCTGGCTTAGTTATAAAGGATGTCATCAGAAAAAATTAGAAGAGAAAGAAAGAAATTACCTTTCAGATCTATGGATAAGGTAACAGTTCCTGAAGAAACTAGTTAGAGAGGATCACAGAAGATAAAATCAAGAATTTTGATGACATAAATTGGCAGTTAAATTTAGAAGGAAAGGATATAATTTGGAAAAAAATAACTTTGCAACAAATTTTCCTGGTATGGATCTCAATTCCAGTGAGCTCATTTGAATTTATAAGAACCAGTCCTTAGTTGGTACATGATTAAAGTATATGAACAGGTAGTAGTAGTTAAGGGAAGAAATCCAAGCTATCGATAGCCATATGAAAAAATGTTCCAAATCACTAATCAATAGAAGAATTTAAATTAGAGATTTCATATCATAACCATCAGATTGTCAAAGTTGAACCCTCTCTCCCCCTGCAAAAAGACCAATATCTCCCATGGTATACCAAGATAGGCTCTAGATGGCTATAAACTGTGACATCATGAATAAATTAGAAAAGCAAGGTAGAAATTACTTTTAGGTCTGTAGAGAAGGTAAGAGTTCATGACCAAACAAGAGGTAGAGAGAATCATAGAAGATAAAATGGACAATTTTGGTTATATAAAATGTTTTTCCATTTTCCAAATATTGTGAAATACTCTTTTTAGAAAGTTTTATTGATTTTTTTTTTAAAGAGATTGTGATAGTTTCCTCTAGTATCTCTCTTCTGTCTGCTCCCAGAAAGCCATTTAGTATAAGCAGAAGGGGGAAGAGAATAAACATTAAGTACCCTGTATGTATCAGTCACTGTTTAGTGCTTTATAGATTTTTATCTTGGTTGTTAAAAAAAGAGGAAAAGATTACTATTACTCATAATTACATTGGGAAAGTCTGAAAAGATGTACAAAGTGTAACACTTGTAAGTCTTCCATCTCTGCAAAATGGTAGAATGAGAGTATGTTCTCTTACCTCTTTCACTTTTTTAAATATAATTTATTTTTAGTTTTCAACATTCACTTCCATAAGGTTTTGAGTTTTAAATTTTCTCTCCCTTCCTTTTCTCTCCTCGCTTCAGGATAGCATGCAGTCTTATATAGGCTCTACTTATGCATTCATATTAAATGTATTTTCACATTAATCATGATTTAAAGAAGAGTTAGAATTAATGGGCAGAACCACTAGAAAGAAGAAACAAAACAGAACAACAAAAGAAGAGGAGAACAAATAGCATGCTTTCATCTGCATTCAGACTCCATAGTTCTTTCTCTCGAAGTGGATGGCATTGTCCACCTTGAGTCTTTTGGAGTTGTTTAAGATCTTCGCATTGCTGAGAAGAGCTAAGTCTGCCAAAGTCAGTCATTACACAGTCTATTACTGTGTACAATGTTCTTCTGGTTCTGCTCATTTCAGAGGTTGGTCTTCCTCCTCTGCAAAATGGTGGAGTGAGAGTATCTTCTATTAACCCTTCTTTTCATACATGCTTATTTTTTAAATTCATTTTTTTTACATTGCTGTATTCATATATATTATTTTCATGGCTCTATTTCACTCAAAATCAGTTCATGTAGATTTCTCTGTGCTTCTCTGTATTTTTCCATCACAATTTTTAAGTCTAGGTAATCTACAAAATGATAATCATTCTCTGACTTAATAGTGTCTGATGATTTCCTAAGTGTAAACCCTACACACTGAAAATTTACCAATTGACATGTGAGCAAGCTCCAGGACACCCTTAGCCATTTCCCATTTGATAGGTATCTGCTTTTTCCGATTCTTTGCTATCTTTAAAATGAATACCACAAACATTCTGATGTGTGCCTATACTTTTTAAAAAGCTTTTTTTAAAATTTAAAATTTTTTAAAAATGGTGTTCTTGGGGTGAAAGCCCTGTAATGGAATATTTTGGTCTAAGGGTAGGGACATTTTAGTCACTTTATTTGCATAATTCCAAATTATTTTGCAAAATGGTTGTACTGATTCACCACTCCACTAACAATGTACTAGTATGCCCATCTTCCCACAACCTTCCAACATTGATTATTCTCGTCTTTTGTGAGAGGAAATCCAACGTTGTTTAGATTACGCTTCTTATTCTTGGTGATTTGGAACATTCTTTCATGTGTTTGTTAGTAATTTGTATTTTTTTGAGCCCTATTTGTTCATACCATTTAGTCACTTATCTATTGGAGAATAATTTTTGTATCATATATCTATCTGTCTTAATTGTTTATATATCTTGGATGCCAAACTCTTATTAGCAAAATTTTGATACAAATTTTCCCCCATACAGTTCCTTTCCTTCTTATCCTAGGTAAATGAATGTATTTTATCTTCTATGATTACCTCTATCCCTTGTTTGATTTAGAATAAGCTCCTATCCATATCTATAAGATTTTTATGATCTGATTCTCTTTTCATTTTTATGAACTTTAATATTCAGATCACGCCTTAGAAAGTATTGTGAAATATAGTATGATGTTCATGTAAGCCTAATTTCTGCCACATTGCTTTGCAGTTTTCCCAGAATTTTTTTTTATTAAATAGAAAGCTATTTTCTAAGTCATTTATGTTTTCTAATTAAATGAGATTATTGTTTCATTGTTTCTGATTCTCTCTTGTCTCATCTGTTCTGTTGATTTAGCTCTCTCTTTTTTAACCAAGAGTAAGCCGTTTGAAAGTAAGGGATTAGTTTTCTCTGATGGTTTGATTGAAATTTTTTTCCTTGTTTGGGTTCTTGGTGTCCTAAGATTATGGAGACAGCATGAATTGTTTCATATATGGTGCATAATTCCTTTTTGAGAGAGGTTTGAGATGTTTTGAGAAATGCAGAAAATACTAGTAACTCCCTTGTTGGTCATGTGTCCCAGAAGTATCCATTTTAAAATGTTAAATTTTAAAAGTTTTTTTTCACATAGAAATCAAATGCAGCAAGAATAGAAGAGAAGCAGGTAAAGTTCCCATTTCTAAAATGTTTTTTCCAAGTTACAAGTATTAGAGTCATTCCCCAATTGACAAATGGTCAAAGCTTAGGAAGCGTAATTTTTCAGAGGCAGGAAAGAAATCTAAGCCATCAATAGTTATCATCTAAAAAATACTCTAACCCCAATAATTGGGTAATGCAGATTTAAGCAACGTTAAGTTTCTATGTCTTCTCACACCTCAGTGTTGGAGTGGTTGTTGGAACAGTGTATTATTCAAGTTATTTTGGAAAGCAGTTTGGAAATAGGACTCAAAGGTTACTAAACTGAGCAAACTAGACCCATACCTCAGAGAGATCAAAGAGCTAAGAAAAAGATCCATATGTACAAAAATATTTATGGTTGCTTTTTTCTAGAGGCAAAGAACTAAGGGGCTAATCATCTGTTGGAGAATGACTGAACAAATTATACGTAAAGGAAATGGAATATTATTGTTTCTTAAGTGATGAACATGTGATGGTTTCAGAGAAAATCTGAGAAGCTATATAGGAATTGTTGTAGCATGAAGTGAGCAGAACCAGAACAATTTACATATTAATAACATTATGAAAACAAGTAATACTGAAAACTTTAAGAACTCATCAATTCTGTGGTCATTGAGAGGACTGAAAACCCATTGTTTTCTTTTTAAAATAAATTTTCATCAATATCTTTTGTTTTTATAACATGACCTAAATTCCTCCTGAATCTCTCTCCTTTCACTGAAAGAGCTTTTAAATATTACAATTAATTTCTTAAAAAAAAAAGAAAGAAAAATTTAGCGAAACTAGGCAAACACATTTAAAATTAAAATCTTGGTCATCATATGCTATGTTTTCCACCCAATTCTATGACTGCTTTTCCAGAGTCTATGGAGGTTTCTTTTTTTTTTTTTTACTTTTTAATATAAATTTATTTATTTATTTAACTTTTTACATTCATTTTCACAAAATTTTGGGTTCCAAAATTTTTTCCCCCTTTGTCCCCTCCCCCCACCCCAGTACAAGTACACTGAGCATTCTAATTTCCCCTATCACCAATGTGCTCTCTCCTCTATCATCCCTTCCTTCTCTTGTCCCCATCTTCTCTTTTGTCCTGTAGGGCCAGATAACTTTCTAGTCCCCATTAAGTGTATTTCTTATTTCCTAGTAGCAAGAACAATGCTCGACAGTTGTTCCTAAAACTTTGAGTTCCAACTTCTCCCCATCCCTCCCTCCCCACCCGTTCCCTTTGGGAAGGTGGGCAATTCAATATAGGCCATATCTGTGTAGTTTTGCAAATGACTTCCATAATAGTTGTGTTGTGTAAGACTAGCTATATTTCCCTC
>CM053770.1:545308133-545322771 GCA_028658325.1 Potorous gilbertii
AATTTTTTTTAAACATTAACCAACTGAGACACAAATAATATTTATGTTGCTAACTTCATAAGCTCTTGACCTAATTGTCTCCACAGTACTACTAAGAATTAAAGGACCCTAACTTATTGTTGTTGGTCTAAAGTCCTATGCCTAATAGCTTAATTTGAGACTTAACCTTGGATGTTTCCCTACCAATAATCTATAATTTAATAGATCTGGTACTAAGCTTATAAACCTTTTGACTATAGGAAATTGCCACCAAGAGTAGGGACATTGCAGGGATACAATATCTCCCCAAATTCATGTCAATTCCTGGCAGAATTAGAGTGTCCACTTGCATTCAGTCAGGCTTGAAATCTGCCAGGTGTCAGTGGGGAAACTGAGTCAGGAGACTCCTATCTCAGCCCAGGCTCAATAGCTGCTCTCCCACCCTTCCCATGAGATCACCTTTTGTTCATACCAGCATCTCACAGGCTTACTGGCATCATGGATTGGAGGCTCAGACCTCCTTTCTTGCTATCCATATCTGGAGCTAGACTCAGAAGAACAGTCACTTAATCTAAAAATGGCAAATCCAATAACCAGGTTTCAAATATGATTATAATTTCACTTTGGCTAAGGAACATCTTTTGAGGCAAGTCTTAAGTGGCTTTCATGCCTTTCTATACATGTTCTAGTTCCTAATTAAAGAGCAATCATAAAATCAAATTTACCATTAAAACCTTAACATTTCCATCAATGCTTTTTATCTGAGGTTACCTTCCTCTAGGAAATTTAGACTAAAATGCTTTTCCCCAAACTAAAGATGTCATTGATTTATTCTCAGTAATTATTCAGTCAATTGTTTTAATACTAATTGCTTTTATCTCACTTTGCAACATGTCCAATTTTTCTCCCCATCACTTCCCTCCCCCCACTTCCTAATATCTGGCATTCTGATTACTCCTTCCCTCAGTGTACCCTCCTTTCTATAACACACCCCACTCTTCCCTTACCCCCATCTTCTCTCTTTTCTTGTAGGGCAAGGTAAATTTTTATACTCCATTACCTGTATTTCTTTTTTCCCAATTATATGCAATAAAAATTCTCAACATTCATTTCTAATACTTTGAATTCCAACTTCTCTCCCTCCCCAGCCCCACTGAGAAGGCAAGCAATTCAATACAGACTAAAAATGTGTCATTTTGCAAAAGACTTCCATAATAATCATGTTGTGTTATACTAATTATATTTCCCTCTGTCCTACTCTATCCTCCCTTATTTTTTCCCTCACAATTGACCTTGTCCCTTCTCAAAGTGTTTATTTCTAGTGACTCCCTTCTCCCATTTGCCCTCCCCTCTAACATTCCCCACACCCCACTTGTTGCCTCCTCTCCTACTTTCCTGTGGTGTGATATAAATTTTCATATCAAATTTAGTGAGCATGTTATTCCCTTCTTCAGCCACATGTGGAAAGAGTAGTTTCATTTTTCCCCTCTCCCCTTCTCCCTTTTCTCCTCCACTGAACAAGATTTTTCTTATCTCTTTTATGAGTTATAGCCTGCCCCATTCCATTTCTCCCATTCTCTTCCCGGTATTTTCCTCCTTCACCCCTGAATTTTTATTTTATTTGTGTGTGTGTGTGTGTGTGTGTATGGATATCATCTCTTCTGATTCAACACAACCTGTACTCTCTATCTATATGTGTGTGTGTATGTACAATCTCTCCATCTACCCAAATACTGAGAAAAGGTTCAAGAGTTATAAATATTTTCTTTCCATGCAGTAATGTAAACAGTTCAGCTTTAGAGAGTCTTTTATGATTTTTCTTTCCTGTTTAACTTTTCATGCTTCTCTTGATTCTTGTCTTGGGAAGTCATATTTTCTATACAGATCTAGTCTTTTCCTCAATATGAACGACTGAAAGTCCTCTATATCATTGAATGACCATTTATTCCCTTGAAGTGTTATACTCAGATTTGCTGGGTAGGTGATTTTTGTTTTCAGTCCCAGTTCTTTTGACCTCTGAAATATCCCATTCCAAGCCCTTTGATCCCTTAAGGTTGAAGCTGCCAGATGTTATGTTATGTTATCCTGATTGTATTTCCACAATACTCAAATTGTTTCTTTCTAGCTGCCTGCAGTATTTCCTCCTTGATCTAACAACTCTGAAATTTGGCTACAATATTCCTAGGAGTTTCTCTGTTTGGGTCTCTTCCAGGAGGTGATCAGTGGATTCTTTCAATATTTATTTTGCCCTCTAGTTCTAGAACATCAGGGCAGTTTTCCTTGATAATTTCATGGAAGATAATGTCTAGGCTCTTTTTTGATCATGCATTTCAGGTAGTCCCATAATTTTTAAATTGTTTCTCCTGAATTTATTTTCCAGGTCAGTTGTTTTTCCAATGAGATGTTTTACATTATCTTCTATTTTTTCAAATTTTTGGTTTTGTTTACTAACTCTTTGGTTTATCTCATAGTCATTCATTTCCCTGAACTCAATTCTCTCTTTCTTTCTCTCTTTCAATTTTTCAAATTATTTTGTTCAGTGAGCTTTTGGACCTTCTCCTCCATTTGGCTAATTCTGCTTTTTAAAACCTCTTCCTCATTGGCTTTTGGACCTCTTTTTCCAATTGAGTTAGCCTCTTTTTAAAGCTATTATTTTCCTCAGCAATTTTTTGGTTCTCCTTTAGCAAGCTGCTAACTTGTTTTTTAAGGTCTTCTATTGCTTGATGCAATTTAAGTTCCCTGTGGAGGCCCTGGAGGCAGAGGTATTGACTTCCTATGACAGCATGCCTTGTTCTTCTTCGTCCAAAAGGATGGGGGGAGACACGTGTTCCCCAAGAAAGGAACCTTCCATGGTCTTATTTTTTTTCCCCTTTTTGGGGCATCTTCCCAGCTAGTTACTTGACTTCTGAGTTTCTTCTCCACAACCACCTCACCTCCAGTTCTGCCAAGCCAGCACTGAGGGCTGAGATTCAGATGAGCTGCTCCAACCCTTCAGGAGCTTTAGGCAGAGGCAGGGCCATTATTCAGTGTGAGATTAAGTTCAGTTGCTCAGGTGGAGGCAGGGCTACCACACAGGGCTCAGTTCCCTCAGGAGGTTTACAATGAGACCTTCAACAATGGATGTGGGCTACTGCCTGCTTTGGGAGCCCCTGTCCACTGCTGCCTCTATTGCTGCCACCTGAGGAGGCCTGAGTTATTGGAGACACCCTGCTCCCTTCTTGGCCAGCTGAAAAGACCCTCTCACTGTCCTTTGGCACTTATGGGTTGAGGGATCTGTCCTGCTGCTGGAGATTCTGTCCCTGAAGCCTGCTCAGATCTGCTCCTTTCGGTGCCACGTGACCAAGGCAGGGCTGGGCTCTGCTCCAAGTCTGGTGCTCAACAGACCTTTCCCATCAGTCTTTTAGGTCACTCTGGGATAGAAATCTCCTCTACTACATTGTTTTGTGGCTTCTACTGCTCTAGAATTTGTTGAGAGTTCTTCTTTACAGGTATTTTATGGGCTGTGGGGTAAGAGCTAGTGTATGTCCATCTTTCTACTCTGCCATCTTGGCTCTGCCCCCAGTTTCTCCATTTTTTTGAGAACAACTGGATTAGTATGGATACAACCTGTTGTTTAAAAGTCTGAAAGAATTCTCCTGTGAATCCATCAAAGCCAAGAGTTTTTTTCTCCCTTTGGAGACTACGTTTACAGCTAGTTCTCTAATTAAGGTCTCTTCTTTTGTGCTTATTTTAGGTTTGCTTATTTGATAAGCTTTCTAATTTTGAAAATGTATAATAATTATACATTATGAATTCTCTCTTTAAATTTTCTTTTTTTTTTTTCAAACTTGACCTTGGTGAGGATTTTTATATTCTATATGTCACTGTGAATCTGATATAATTCAATCTATTGCGACAGTTATTCCTGTGCTCAATACCTTAGCAGCCAGCATGTTTCAGAGGGAAGTTTAATTATCCCGGTACAAAATGACACATCAAAGGTGGTCCCTGAGAGATAAGTCTACCTTGAGCATTTCATATTTGTGTCCACAAATCCCCGAGAAAAGTGGTCCCCAGGAAGTTCTAGACCATAAGACTGAAAAGATAGCTTAACTGTCCTCCTTAAATCTGCCATTGATGTATAGCACCCAATCCAGAATCAGTCCCAAAGTAGTCACATGGCACCAATAGCACCCCATGAGCCTGCTGTGGGAAGGCAGTACATCACCAACTCCTTAAAGTGCAGTCCCAGGAATTTGTTCAGCATTGTCACCCCACTATGCTCAGCCCACTTGTTAGTCTGTCAATAGTTCCACCTGAGAGTCTCCCTGGTCCTCGGTGACCTTAAATTTTCTTAATATATGTTTTCAGGAATGATTTTACCTGAACTGTTTTAGTTATATATCCCTAGAAACTGTTACTTGTGTTATCATTAGCATTTTTTCAATTAATCACTAATTGTATCTCTGATTTGGTTTTTGACTCATTCATTATTTAGGTTTCAGTCTTAAGTTTACATTTGGGTCTGTACCTTTTGAAAATTGTTTTTATTATATTATAGTCTACAAAGGATACACTTACTATTTTTGACTTTTTATATGTTTGCAATATCTCGGTGCTTTAATATGTGGTCAATTTTGTACAAGTTTCATGTGGTACCGAGAACTACAAATATTCTTTAACAATTCCATTTAGAAGATGCCTTAAATCTTTTAGCTCTAGTTTCTCAACAATCTGATCAGTTCTATGTTTTTTCTTTGTTTATCTCTGTGTTAAACTTATCCAAACCATTCTGAAAGTTAGTTTTTGCTTCTAATATTCATATTAGGATATTTTCCCTTCTTCTTCTGTTAAATAGTTCTGTTAAATAGTAAAATATCTCTTTGGATATTTTAGCTTAATTTATTTTAAGGCAACCCTATTCCTACTAGTTCTTTTCCCCTCACCCTCAACCCCACCCCCCTTCAATTCCATTAACCTTTTCCCTAGTTTTGGAGCTTTGTTTATGAGTTCCTTTGTCTTTATGGCTTTTAAGTGGTCATTTAATTCTCCCTTTTTTTTCCTCTCAGTTCAGTAGTCAAGGATAGTTCCCCTTCTCCTCTTCCCCACTCAACTTTTGCTCATTATCTTTACTATATTTTCGGCACCTAAGAAAGATTTCTTTCCCTTGTTCTCTTCATTATTTGTTATCCCTTTCTGTCTACTCTACACTTTTCTTCTTTGACTGATGGTCCTTATATTTAGTCCTTCTTTATTCTCTGTATCCCTCATTCTTAAAACTTTGGGGTTAGAAAATCTAATTTAAGTATTCCCTCCAAAGAGTTTCAGTATTGCCTTGTGGATATCAATCCCTGCTGCCTTTGTCTGTTGCCTCACAACAGAATATCACCTGTATGTGACAGTGGTTACTGCCCTATGACAGGAGTCTTCTTATGTAAATGATTGTGCTGTTCATTAATGACCTTTGTCCTCCTATTAGTCATTTTTATCTCATTTCCCCTTGAAATCTCTTCCTTGGATCCATGATCTTCCAATCTTCTATCAATGGCCCCAGCAGCTGATTCCCATTCTCCTAAGCCAAATCACTATAAATCACAACTACTGTAAGGTCTTCATTCCCCTTGAAAAAATAACTTTTTTCTCCTATAGGAGGATTTATCAGTGACGCCCCCTTCTACCATCGAAACAAGCATCCCTCTTTCACCCATTTCCAATCCTTCACCCTTTGCCTTCTTGCCCATTTTCCTACAGGCTCTTCTTCTTGAGAGACTAAAGGAATTATTTTCCCTTCATTTTTAGCCTTTGACTTGTTTGCGGTACATTTGCCTCTGTCTCCTTTATTCCTCCCTTCTTATATATGCCATACTGTTCTTTAAGTCTATCCAACCAAAAACACAAAACTAAAGAACAGTGATTTACTCATGGGTGAGATATTGTTAGGTTTAGATAAGGAAACTAACTCAGCAAGGTTAAGACACTTGGTTCTGAATCATAAAGCTTATAGTGGTGCTAGGATTAGAATTTAGGTAGTTCAATCTCTAATCTCATGCTCCTTCTGTCAAGGAATATCTCCTTTTCTCAATAATATGCTCTTCTAAAAAGAAAGATCAAGTCTGAACTTGCTCCTTTCTCACACACCTTGTCAGTCAGATCTCATCAAAGGCTAATTTCTGCTGTGATCTGAAAAGAATAGGTCATGTACACACTTCCTCCCATGGACAAGAGGTGATAAATGAGTTGCTTAGCACTGTATGCAATAAATACTTCACCTCAATGATGTGTTTCACACTTATTTTGACTTCTCTAGAACTAGTAAGATTGACTGGTCTCAGGTCACCACTGTAAAGAGAAATTCTGACACTGTCTCACATAGCCTCGCTTTCAATTGCTGACACTGGAACAGGACTGCAAAAAAAAAAGTCCAAGAAACTGAATGAGCTGTTATTCTGTGTGTGTCACTGTAAATACAAGGATGCCACTTTGTCTTGTAGGGGATCTGTACCTTGTACTCCTTCACCTAAGTACCTAACTAAATAGTAACTGTTTCTCTTTTACTCAGGAACCCTAAGGGTCTTCCACTCCCACTTTGATTTTTTTTTTATTAAAGGGTAACTTAAAGAAGCCTATTCATTAAATACCTCACTCAAAGTGAGAATGTGATACGACCTCAGCCTGAAAGGGCTACATTATCCTGGGCCATCTCCAGTTTTCTGATGAATATCAGGCCACTGGACCCAGATGGCTCAGGAGAAGGTGAGGCTGGTGACCTTGCACAGCCCTCCCTCACTCGGCCAAGTCCATGGACCATCTTGATGTCATGGTCCTCTTTGAGAACAAAACAAACACAACCACAACAACAAGTACCTTCTGCTGTGGAAATGAAGCCCAAGTACTACAGTCCTGTAAAATTGATTTTTTTTCCCTAAAGTTATGATTCTTTGCTTATTTCTTTAGGGCCAAACCAGTGATTTTATCAATACAGAGAACTCCCAGTAGTTGATTCATTCAATAAGAATATATATTTTACCTCATACTATAGGCTCAGAAGGATGTTAGGTAAGGAGGATACAAAGACACAATATAAAGTGGTTATTATCATACTGCTGGTGTTAATTTGAACCTTGTAATGAGAGTTTTTGTTACCTAAGGCACTAAAATGCTAAGTGACTTGCCAACAGTCACATGTGAGTGCATAGACTTGGTGCTAGCCTTCCCAAATCCTAATAAACTCTTTCCACTTCACTATGCTGCAGCTCTGAAAAGAGAGCTCATATATAACCATTTTATTGACTAATGGAAATATGAAGCCCTGGAATCACAGGAAAACTAGAACATTGTTTGTAAATAAGATCTCACACACCACTTAGGAATTCATTTTGGGGGTGGGGAGGAAGCAGACTTGCATGGCCATGGTTACCATTTTTCACAATAATATGTGTATTGGTTTACATAACCCACTCCCCCTTAGCCCTCAATCTCAAACTTCAGTACATAAGTAACATATTGAAGTGCTGTATGTATGTGCCTATTTTTTAAACTGAGTCAAGTGTAAAATGTGCTGGCTTCATGCCTTATACCCCCCAAAAAAGTTAAAAAACTGGGTTGAAACTAATAAGTGAAAATGGAATCAGACTGATCGTTGCACAATTAAAATTCACACGAGAGATCCTTGTGACTAGAGGCCATGTTCTAACATTTCAGAAGGCCTAGCACATATTCCTATGCTGCATCTTAAGAAGGAAAAGAGGTCTAGGTCAGAAAGCCTGGATTAGAGTATTAAATTCCCTGATGTAGGTTTACTGAAAAAGAATTCCTCCATAACACAATGTCATCTCATTTCCTTAAAATGTGACTACATCCACAAGGAGGTAAACAGGGATGATATTCAACACAATCCAAGAAACTGGTGGCTCTAAGACAAAGTCAACCTACAGGAGGATCCAAGAATCCAACCTGACATGATGCTCTCTAGAGTTTGGCTCCTTTCTCACATAAATGCTTATGCCAAAAAAGCAACTCCCCAGCTGCAGGAACCAATGGCACCATCTTCATTACTAAAGACAGCACAATAGATGCCAAGCCCCTTTTCTAAGAAACTTGGAAAGCCAAAGGGTTGTGGTAGAGAGCCAGGAGAGAAGCCAGAACACCCACAAAAGGCCTAGGGAGCACCAGAAAGATTGGCAGGAGAGCTACTCAGTGCCTGAAGGAGGGCCAGGACTTTGATCAGAGGAGTCTGAAAGAATGGCATAAATCTATTCCAGTGACTGAAGCAATAATACCAGCTGAGATCATGATTCTATCAGACCTCACAAGATCAGCAGGATGAAGCCCAGTCAGAATTGGACATGCTTGGGATCAGAAAAAAAGCCTAAGGGACAGCAGTTCACTGCAGAAAGTAACGTTGGTAACTGGCTTCCACATGAAGCAGCTATACTGGAGACAGCATTAAGCTGATCCTTTGGCAAACCTTGTGAAAACAAAGGTGTGATTTTCTGTAATAAAAAGAAAGCCAAGGATCTGTGATTCTGAATGATTCTTGATCTCATGATGGTAATCCAGAATCACAAAAATTTTCAGAAGGAAACTCACCAGCCATCTAGTTCAACCCATACACAAAGAGAATCAATCCTTCTGACTAGCAGCCAATAATGTCATGACAGACCCTATGTCCTAGACATACTCACTCACTGGAAGACCAAGGCAAGTCGCTAAACTTTTTGTAAAAAAAAAAACCTCAATTTCTTCCTCTGTAAGACAGAGGTCTTCACTACATGATTCCTAAGGTCCCTTAGAATTCCACCATTCTATCATCTTTGTATACAAGTACTGATGACTATATTCTACCCTTTTACTAGAAACTAATCTTGTAATTTCTTTTTAAAATAAATCTTTTTGAGATTTTTGGTTTTAAATCTTCTCATTTCCCCTGCATCATCATGTGAATCATCTCCATTCTACTCCACTCCCCAACAATCCTATAAAAGGAATTTTTTAAGAAAAGAAAAAAGGATTTTAAAAAAT
Source organism: Potorous gilbertii (assembly GCA_028658325.1). Taxonomy (NCBI): domain Eukaryota; kingdom Metazoa; phylum Chordata; class Mammalia; order Diprotodontia; family Potoroidae; genus Potorous; species Potorous gilbertii. The sequence goes on from CM053770.1 coordinate 545,317,113, forward strand.
CAATAAAACCAGGCAATAAGTAAAAAAAAAATCCGATAATATATGTAATATTCCACATCCAGAGACTACATATATGACCCTTCCCCACACACCCCCATACCACGGACTTCTACAAAGGATATGAGAGACATTCTAGCAGTTCGCTCCTCTTAGGGATGAGCTTGTTTGTTATAACTTTGCAGTATTCATGTTGTTTGCCAACAACTATGCTGTTGTTCTTTCCCTTACTAGTCACTGTGTATGTCCTCATTTCAACTGAAGTAACATTCTTTTCAAGTAGTCTAAGGAACTGCTAAGGAACTAAGGAACCCTGTTCGGTTACTAGGTCAACAGTCTCAAAGATCCAACCTGAAAACATCTATAATGTGGATATTTGGGAAGAGAGTGGCTGACCTGGAATACAGCTAACAAGGTACTATAGATTGCAGGAAGGTGATCCTATGACACTGATTTAGTATCTCATTCTCTCGACTCTCCCCACTAAGTGGAACATGAGTTCCTTGAAGGAAACTAGGACAATTTTGATTTTGTCTTTGAATTCCCTACAACTAACACAGTGCCTGGCACACAGGAGATACCTGATAAATGCTAAATCAACACATAGAAGTTAAAAGCCTGCTCCATAGCATGAAGGCCAATAACATGAACTAAGGTAAGCTATGAGGAGTATGGTTTGGAAAAAAAATAGAACTAATGAAACCAACTGGGAGACTATAGTAATAGTGAAGACATGATGTTAAGTGGGATAAATATAAGAAGAAAGAGGAAAAGTGACAAATTAAAGAAATGGTAGGGAAGAAGAATCAGCAAGACTTAGCAACTGATCAGGAAGAGGAAGGGAGACTGACAAAAAGCAATAAAAATTTAATGTATTTAAATGAGATTTACATTTTTATCTGTAATTTGCTTTTTCAGGTTTTTAAAAGCAACAGAAATCTACAAAAGCAGAATGGATGTACATTGGATTTATCTAATCTCTGGATTTCTAGCACAATAAACAGTAACAGTTTTCCAAGACTTCAGTGGCTTTTTTGGAACCATTATTATGGTCTATCCTCTCAATGAGAACTTCGAGGAACCCTTAATTCATGACATTTCTTCTGGAGACAACTTTTTAACATAAGAATTTTTTTGCTTATGTATGTCTTTTGAAAGGAGTAACTGAGAGTTTGGAGATTGGAAAGACTGGACTTAGGGAATATGACATGACTCCATTTTGATTTGATATGATATTAAAAATGAAAACTAACAAGTTACCAAAAAATAAAAATAAAAACAAGGGAAAAAAATTTTTTTCTTGGACATTGCCTAAAAGCAGTTTGTTGGGGGCTACCTGTAGCCTGTGAATAGGCTTCTACAAGAATCCAGCTCTACTAGAAGGCATTCAAGCATTCCTTTAGGTATATGTGGAGTAATCTGCACTGTGTAAATCTTTGTAAGGATGGGGAATTACATAGCAGACACAAAAATGACAGGGTATTTTTACAGATTGAAACATAGCCATTTCACTTCTTAGTTAAAGGAAAACATACTATTCTAAGGGAGAAAAGAAACGAGAGCATACATTGTGCCAATGTAGAATCTCAACATCAAAAGTAAAAAACATTGTTCAAAATGAGTAAAAACATATTTACTGAAGACCTAATATTTGAAATATCTTGTACAGTGAAATGCATACCGTTAGGAGGGGAGAAAAAGATGCAGCACTTGTAAAGAATCTAGCATCTATCAGTTAGAACTGTGCTAAGCACTTCACTAACATTATCCCACTTGACCCTCAGTCTTTGAAGGTAGATGCTATTATCATCTCCTTATGACAGTTGAGGAAACTGAGGCAGAGAGAGGTTAAATGGCTTGTCAAGGTCACGCACTAGTAAGTATCTGACACTTGATTTGACTGGAACTAAGACCAAGACTTCCTGGTCCAAGGCCCTCTTTATTGTGCCACCTACCTGCCTCCACTGCAAATAACACATGCACAGTCTGCAAGAAGCATAAAAAGCTAGGCTAATTCTCCAAGTAATTGCTATTCCCAGAAAGGAAATTAGGGTAGAGGGACCTGGCTGTCTCCATTTCCCATAATCTTCCTCCTCTCCCCAACCTCTCTAGCTACTACTATATCCATAGCTCCTCATCTTAGCTAGCATTTTCTTTATTCTTCATAAATTTGAATCCTTTCATCTCATCACATTTTTAACTCCATGTTTACCTCTTCAAATGCCTCTCAGTATACATCAATAGGAGAATACTCTCAATAGGAGAAGACATCATTTTCTCTTCTTTGGATGTGGAACAATTAATATAATGCTAGACTTCTTCAATGTGCTTGCTACTTTTTTACTCAATTATTTTATTCTCTTTCTTCTTTGTTATAAAGAAAGCCACCCTGTGAGACAAAGGAATCTACTGTGAAATGAAGATAATAGAAAAACAAAACGGAACTCTGAGGTACCGCATCACACCTATGAGATTGGCTAACACGACAAAACAGGAAGATGATAAATGTTGGAGAAGATGTGGGAGAGTTGGAACACTGATTCATTGTTTGTGGAGCTGTGAGCTGATCCAACCGTTCTGGAGAGCAATTTGAACTTACACCCAAAGGGCTACAAAAATGTGCATACCCTTTTATCCAGCAATACAGCTTCTAGGGCTGTAACCCAAAGAGATCAATAAAAATGGGAAAAGATTCCACATGCACAAAAATATTTATAGCAGCTTTCTTTGTGGTGGTCAAGAACTGTAAATCGAGGGAATGTCCATCAATTGGGGAAGGGCTGAACAAGTTGTGGTATATGAATGTAATAGAATACTATTGTGCTATAAGAAATGACAAACAGTTGGACTTCAGAAAAATCTAGAAAGACTTACACGAACTGATGCTGAGTGAAATGAGCAGAACCAGGAGAACATTATACACAGTAACTGCCACAGTGTGCAAGGACTGTTCCTGATAGACTTAGCCCTTCACAGCAATGCAAGGACTCAAAACATCCCCAAAGGACTCTTGAGGCAAAAGGTTATCCACATTCAGAGAAAGGACTATGGAATCAGAACACAGAATGAAGCAGACTCTTTTTTCTTGTGTTATGTTTTGTTTGTTTTATTTTCCTATGGTTTCTCCCATTCATCTTATTTCTTCTATTCAACATGACTAATGTGAAAATGTGTTTAATAACAATGTATGTGTAGAACCCATATAAGATTGCATGCTGTATCAGGGAGGGAGGGGAGAGGGAGAGAAAATTTAAGATTTATGGAAGTGATTGTTAAAAACTGAAAACAAATTAATAAAATTTTTTAAAAGGTAAGAAAAATTATTTTGAAAAACAAATGATTGGGAGGTGGGAGGTCCTTTTCCTTCTTTTGCAATTATTTAGCTTTGGCATAGAGGGATGGAGGCCTAACTATCTTTCCTCATAATCTTCCTATCCACCTTTCCTCTCCATCCCTTTCTACTTCTTCCAACCTCTCTGAGTGCTATGTTCATACCGACATGTTCAATGTCAGTCGCATTATAGAAGGTATCCCAAGAGCGTTATGGCAATTTTAAGCAGCTTTAAACTACCCTAAAACTTTTGGGACACTATGGATATGTTTCATGAAATAATAATTCCAAAATTAGCAGTTCCTATTTTTTCATATCCCTATCTATTGTATATTACTGCTATCTTATAAAGGAAATTCCCATTGGATTTACTAGACACAATATTCAAACAAAGGAATAACTCATCAGGGAGGTGCTCTCCATCCTGATAAAGTACTAAAAAAAAATTAAGAAGTTGTATTGGCACACAACAAAACTATTTTCAGGCATTTATAAGAGGCAAAAAAAAGCAGTGTAGTAAAGTAGAAATACTTTACAATTTTGAAATAAAAGGTCCTGGGTTCAAATCTTTATTTTGCTACTTAGTACCTCTGTGATCTTGGGTAAGTCATTTAATCTAACTTAACCTGTAAAATGACAGCATCTATACTTTAGGAAAATCACTTTAGTTGTTGAATGGAGGATGGATTGAAGTGGGGAGAGATTGAATGTAGGCAAACTCACTAGCAAGGCATTGCAAAAGTCTAGGCAGAAGGTGATAAGGGCCATCACCAGAGGGATGGCAGTGTCAGAGCAGAAAAGGAATGATATTCAAGAGATGTTGGAAAGCTGAACAAAACAATCCCCTCCCACCCATATCCAATCTGGCAACAGACTGAATGTGAAGGGTGAGAGACAGTGAGGAATCCAAGATGACACCTAGATCATTATCAAGGAAGTGTCTGATCTAGACTAGTATATTGGTACTCCTGACATATTAAAGGGGCAAGAGGAAATCTATCACTATATTGGTTATTAATGGGAAAATTTGGACAAACACACAGGAAGAGTAAGTATAGAAGAGTTGTTACTTGCCTTAATAGAAGGATTACCAAAACAAGTAATTTTCACAGGTCTTTGAAAGTAAATCACATCAAAACAGCATTGCACAAACCATGTAATTTTCTACCTATTATCACAAATTATGTTTTTCTGTACATTAAATTTAAACTTCAAAATATAAACACTAAAGTACTACAAAGCAGCAACATAATTACTATTATTGCGAACAACTTTCTTTAGCAATAAATACTTGAGAATTAGTTTTGTTCTTTTTTTTAAAAAAAAAAGTAAATGATACATTTTAACCATATAATCACTTTTCAATATGTCCTATTTCACATAAAGCCCTCTTATTAAAAAAGAAAAACAAAGAGCAAAACCAACCAACAAAGCAACTACATCTGTTAGGCTATGCAGCATTCTACAGTCAGGGTTATACACCTTTCTACTATATGTCTTTTGGAAATAAAACTGGAAAATGTATTCAATGTGACTTTATATGCCCTTTAATGTTGTTTTCATTTACAATATTGTAGTCATTGTGGATGTTCTGATTCTTCTTTCTTTACTCAGCAATAGTTGATATAAGTTTTTATCTAAGAATTCTTCACACCCCAGCTTCTGGGATAAGAAATCACTGTTCAACAAAAATTGCCGGGAAAACTGGTTAACAGTGTGGCGGAAATTAGGCATAGACTCATACCTGACACCATACACAAGAATAAAGGCCAAATGAGTACATGATTTAGGTATAAAGATTGATACCATGAATAAACTGGAGGAGCAAGGAATAGTGTATTTATCACATTTATGGAGAAGGGAAGAATTTTTTACTAAAGAAGTGATAGAAAGCATTATGAAACACAAGATGGATAAATTTGATTACATTAAACTGAAAAGTTTTTGCACAACCAAACCCAATGCAACCAAAATTTGGAGGGATGTAGCAAATTGGGAAAAAATTTTATGGCTAAGCTCGGGGATAAAGGCCTCATTTCTAGAATATATAGAGAACTGACTCAAATGTATACCCATACAAGTGATTGCTAAATTGATAAATGGTCAAAGGATATGAACAGGCAATTTTCAGAGGAAGAAATTAAAGGTATCTATAATTATATGAAAAAATGCTCTAAATCACTATTGATTAGACAGATGCAAATCAAAACAACTCTGAGGTACCATATCACACCTATAAGATTGGCAAACACGACAGAACAAGAAAATGCTAAATGCCGGAGAGGATGTGGGAGAGTTGGAACACTAATTCATTGTTGGTGGAGCTGTGAG
>CM053770.1:545324710-545442275 GCA_028658325.1 Potorous gilbertii
GGAGTCAAAGCCTCTGTATCCCAAATATCTGAAATAGATACCCCATGGGCTCAAGCCATGGAGGAGCTCAAAAAGGATTTTGAAAATCAAGTCAGACAGGTGGAGGAAAAACTGGGAAAAGAAATGAGAGAGATGCAAGAAAAGCATGAAAAACGGGTCAACACCTTAATAAAGGAGGCCCAAAAAAATGCTGAAGAAAATAGCACCTTGAAAAATAGGCTAACTCAATTGGCTTTTTGAACCAATGAGGAGAAGAATGCTTTCAAAAGAGAAAAGTTTCAAGAGTTAAAAATATTATCTTTCCCTGTAGGAATGTAAACAGTTCAACTTTATTAAGTCCCTTATGATTTCTCTTTCCTGTTTACCTTTTCATGCTTCTCTTAATTCTTATCTTTGAAAGTCAAATTTTGTTTTCAGCTCTGGTCTTTTCATCAAGAATGCTTGAAAGTCCTCTATTCCACTGAAAGACCATTTTTTTCTCTTAAGTATTATATTCAGTTTTGCTGGGTAGGTGATTCTTGGTTTTAATCTTAGTCCCTTTGATTTGTGGAATATCATATTCCATACCCTTTGATCCCTTAATGTAGAAGATGCTAGATCTTGTGTTATCCTGACTGTACTTCCACAATACTCAAATTGTTTCTTTCTAGTTGCTTGCAATATTTTCTCCTTGACCTGGTACCTCTGGAATTTGGCTACAATGTTCCTGAGAGTTTCTCTTTTTTGGAACTCTTTCAGGAGGTGATTAGTAGATTCTTTGAATATTTATTTTGCCTTGTGGCTCTAGAATATCAGGGCAGTTTTCCTTGATAATTTCATAAACGATGATGTCTATACTCATTTTTTGATCGTGGCTTTCAGGTAGTCCCATAATTTTTAAATTGTCTCTCCTGGATCTATTTTACACATAAAAATTTTTTAAAAAGAAATTTGAAAAAAAAAAGAGCCAAGTAAGTATAGAAATTTCAACAAGTTTGGACAACTTGAAAAAGTTACATGATGATCAATCATCAATGCAAACAGGGTCAGTAACATTTCTCTGAGCCTCAGGCAACTCTCTAAGACATTTTAGATATAATAAAGTGATCTGAGTTGGTGAAGTCCACAATACCTGTAAAAGCACAGGTCCTCTATGAATGTAAGGAAAAGAAGACCATAAATGACTGCTTCTAGCAGGGCTAGAATAATCTATATAATAATAATGTATGTACTTATATGTGTAAATGCTATACCTTCCCCACAGGAACATAAACTCTTTGAGGGCTAGGGTTGTTTTTGTCTCTGTCCCCAAAAAATAGCAGATTATTATATATTCCTACCTCAGGTCCCTCAAAACTAAATCTAGGGCTAGCCCTGTTACACATATATGTATAATATATGTGTGTATGTATATTGTGTATATGTATGTGTATGTACATATACATACATACACATAAATTCATAAATGTCTGTGTGTATATATATTGTGTGTATGTACATCTAATATATTATATATATATATATATATATATATACATATATATGTATATCATAATCAGTCCTGAAAAGCAAGCTAATAAAACTGTAACCAAGCAAAAAATGACAACACTTGAAGGGTAAGTAATAGTAAGTAGTAAGGATAAAAAAATAGCACACAAAGACTGATGAATAGCAAAATCTTAAATCTCATTTTAATCAAGAATTTTAACCTCCTCCTAAATATGCCTAATCTCAGGCTGCTTCCAAAGACAAGACTCTTGTATTTCATCTTTTTTCACCTGCAAATACAGGTGCCAATGAAAACTATAAATGGCCACACAAAGAAATCAACCATTAAAAAAATGTAGTAAAACGCCTGAACAATCTTGAAAGTAGGTAATTAACTCTGAAACTATCCTCAAATCTAAGTTATAAGGAGCCTCAGACATCACTGATTCATCAATTATGGATTATGGTTCAACCCAAACCATAATTAGTCAGGAATCCTTTGCAATACTGAGGAAAGGTCATTTCCCTTATTAGCAGGGTGATTTGAAACAAATGATTTCATGTCATGGCCCCTCAGTTTCCAGGGATAAGAATAGCCACATATAAACTTCCTCAGGGACCTGAGAATGTTAACTGAGATGTATTTTGTAACTATGAAGATCATGATAGTATTCCTGACATAGAAGTCACCTATCCTCTACATGGGACAATTTTATTTTTATCTTTTTGTCCCCATTACCAGCACAGTGACTGGTCCATAGTAAGGATTTAACAAATGCTTGTTGGTTAATTGGTGGTCCAACGATAGGGAATTCACTATCTCCCCAAGAAGCTCACTTTTGGACAGTTTTAGTTTGTAAGAAACTTTTCCTCAACATGAGCCAAAATCTGCATTTGTACAATTTTAACTCCTGGTTCCTAATTCTGCCTCCAGACCCAAAAGAATAAGTTCACTGCAAGAAAGAGAAAAATTAACCACGAAAACCACAAGAAACATACAATCTTCCTCTAAGAAGATTCCATTTATACATATTTCCCAAATTAAGTCTTCCCTGAATATTCCTATTGTACATTCAGGAAAGCTCTCAAATGCTATCTATCAATATCTATGCCTCCTTTGGAAAAGTGAATACAATCACAAGCAAAATATATAAAGAAATGAATTTTTTTTTCAAACTGATCTCCAAATTCAAGAGGCAATATCAGGATCTTGTTGTTACCTGCATATATGTATAAACAATTTTTAAATAAAACCTCCAGAAAGGGAGATCCCAAATAACTTGTGAAGTAGAAAAAATTGCTATTAGAACACAGAAAAACCTAGAAGGATCAGGCAGGTCCTAAATTTAAAATGCCAATATCATAATAATTTATAATAATCACATCTGATGCTACACATCAAAAGAACAGCCTATGAAGAGAATTTCAGTATGGCTGATATCTTACTTTCCTTACAGTCACTACATCTGTTTCTGCTATGCAGAACAAAAAGTAAAAAGCCACAGAATAGATCTGCTTCTGTTTTCATCCTACACAGTTCTTAGATTTCCTTTCTAAAACCCCCAGTACCTGCTAGACCTACCTAGTTCAGGATTTACAAGGTACTAAGCAAACAAAAACATTCACATGCATATATCTATATAGAAATTATATATGCAATGTATCTTTTTCAACCTGTAGAAAATTCAGCTTGAAAGTAGATTCAAGAAGGGTTCTAGATAAATTCAGGAATAATAGAACCATAACTGAGAAATTAAGAAATATTGGGAGGGTGGGGAGAGGAGAGGATATCACAGTTTTAAGTATGACAGTAAATCATGTTCTTCCTCACTGAAACCTTCCTTAATCAGGGATATAACATGCTGGACAGACTCTGCATTTAACCAATATGTCCCTGTTCCCCATCCCTGCACTCCCCGTAAGTCTTATTTAGTCTTCTTAAGACTCATTTCCCATACATTTCCTTTTTAAAGTAACACTTATGATTTCCTTAGCATGGAAAGCTCTTGTTGAAGAACTGTCTTCTTCCAAAGCAGATGTATACCTTTTCTGCAATTTCTAGTTTTTGAAAGTCTCCTGTGGCACTGAGAACTTAAGTACCTTGCTCAGGGTCCTACAACCTGGATGTGTCACAGGGTTTTAATAAAGAAGCTCAGCATTTATATCCCCAGCATTTGGCACAGTATCTGACACAAAGCAAGTACTTATTAAATACTTGTTTACTTCCTATATCCAAAGTGACCTTTTTATCTACTATACCGCAGTATTTCTCACTTGCAGACTACTTCATTAAATCTCACAACTTTAAAAGTAAAGAAAATTCATTTAAAAGTTCCTGCCTCAGGTTCCTCAAAACAAAATCTGGGAATGTAGAAAAAGATATATCCCTAAAGATAATTAGGGTGTACCCAAAATAAATTTTAATGAATTACAAACAACTATAATTACAACCAGAAACAAGAAGGCAGCCAAGACAAGCTGAGGACAACAGGTGGAATGTGTTCAATCCAGCCAACACCCCAATCAAATAAGTCACATGGCCTTCTGGGAAAACAAAAGCTCCCAGCTGGCCTTTGAGACCCAACCCCACAAAGCACCAAAGTAGTGTGTGTACTCAAAAAACAACAAAAAGATCCAGTGTTCAAGAAACCTGTAACTAGGTCTGATCAGAACCACAACCCACTGCATCATAGTAGAAGAGTTTACTTTTCTCATTTCTATCAACTTACACAACTTCATCAAGTAATGACCAATAATGAGGATTCCACCATGGATTTACAGAGCTATGCACACTTTTTCAAAGTCATCACCAGTATCATAGGATCAACAAAGCCTTCCAGGAAGTAAAGCAGCTAAGGTAGGCATTATCCTCATTTTACACAAGAGGAAACTGAATTATAAAGATTGGATCATTACAATCAAGCATGCAAATAAATGTCAGGGTCAAGACAAGAACCTAGGTCTCCTACCCGCCTAATCTTCTTTCCATTGTGTGCCCTGAACACCACCTAAAGCAGGGGTGGGGAACCTGCGACCTCTAGGTCCACACATGCAGCTCTTCCATCCCTGAGTCCTCTAAACCATGACACTTGGGCTATAATGAATATGGTTTTTTGTACCCCATAACCTTTGCACAGTACCTGGAACATAATAAACACTTGTTTGTTGACTGACCCATCAAACTGCAACAACATGACAGGAAAGGTACATGCAAAAATATAGAAAATGTCTAAGTCAGTAATACAAAAATCAAAGATTCTTTCATCTACATAAAATGAGACCCTTTCAAAAATTTAAAGAAACTCCAGCCTCACCCCCACTAATTGTCTAGAATATGTCCATTTGAAATGAAAACAAGAGTTAATCATAGACTATTTGTCACATTTATTTATCTTCTCCTCATACCTAACAGAGCTAAGACCCTGAACCCTAAGAGTCAACCACATTGCTAGCCTTACAAAGCCATCTCTGAGGGAAGCAGTCCTTGTGAACAAAGGGTCCACCATTCTCACCACCAGCGATATCAACTAATTAACACTGATATCCTGTGAGCTCTAGAACAACAGCACTCCCCAGATCACGAATCCTGCTGCCATCTCAGTCTCTCTGCAGCTGTCATCCAGGAAAGCGACACCTTTGGAGAAGTACCATGATAACTACTTCTGTAGGTGCTAACCTTCCTCCTCCTCAGGAACCACAGCTACTGAAGACCTAGAAAAGAAAGATCTGACCACCAAAGTTCTTACTACTGACAAATGATCCAATATCAGAAAACAGATATAATATTGTCAGTGGAAAACAACATTAAAGAAAATGTATTTCCATTTGCTTGGTCCCAGCATCCTAAAGGTTATGGGTCCTTTCCATCTAACACATAGCTTATATAAACTTCTTATATGCTTTCCCCCATTAGAAGGTGAGTTCACTGAAAAGTAACTATCATTTTTCTATTTGTATCCAGTCCTTAGCATAACGCTTTGCACAGAGTAAAGCATTAAAAAATGTTTTCTCATCCATAAATTCAAGTTAAATTAAAACTCTGAATAAAAAGTTTTTTTTAAAGCATAAAGGAAAATCTAGTCTGCTCATGAGCCAGTTCTACCCTGAAACAAAAATTACAAAATAAAAACAGAAGGAAATCAAATCAATATGCAATATGTTCTTGAGGTCAAATTCTGTGCTCAAGAATTTCTTAATTAACTTGTATCAGATTTCAGGGTGATATAGTATAAAATTCTCAAAAGATCTACCAAAGTCTACCCTGAAATAAAATAAATGGCAATTATATCTACATTATATTACCCACATATATATTACCCATATAGAGCTTGTTACCCACATAGACTTCATGGATGTATCCTTGCAGCTAACACTGGCATCTAAAAGACTATGTGATTGTAAGGAGAAGAGACAGACAAGATATGAGAGAGACAAAAGCAATGTGTGGGGCAGAGTGATGGACTGATCATAGACTTATCCTTTCCAAGCTAAATGTTCACATTCATCAAAAGCACCACCCACAAGACAAAATGACTACCAAAAGAATTAATGTCAACAAATTAGAGCTCTTTTCTGAACGTGAATAGTTTGTTGCTAACTTGGAGGAAAAGTTGAGCCAACACATAATTGGCAATAGTGGAGCAGAAAAGGAATGGGCAGCGTTCAGAGATTTGGTGTGTAGCACTGCATTTGCTCATCTGGGTCAGAACACTCACAAACAACAAGACTGGTTTGATGAAAATGACGGGGAAATTCAGAACCTGCGAAACAAAAAAATGAGAACTCCACCTGACAACTCCAAGAGAAATGCCAGTAGCAGAACAGAAGTCTATACTATATACAACATTTGTAGATCTGACCAGATTTGACACTGTTAGTCATGAAGGGTTATGAAAAATTATGTCAAAATTTAGTTGCCCAGAGAAGTTCACCAGTATTGTCCATCAATTTCATGTGGTATGTTTGCCTGGGTTCTGGATAGTGGACAATGCTCTTGTGCCTTCCCAATCACCAATGGAGTGAAACAGGGCTGTGTGTTTGCTCCCATGCTTTTTAGCATGATGTTTTCAGCCATGTTGTGAAATGCTTTCAATGAGGATGAACACAGCATCAAGGTCAACTACCTTACTGATGGCAACTTCTTCGATTTGAAAAGGCCACAAGCCAAGACCAAAGTGGTGCATGATTTTTCTGTTAACAGATGATTGTGCCCTCAAAGGAGCCTCTGAAGCTGAGATGCAACAAAGTATGAATCAATTCTCTGCTGCCTGTGCTAATTTTGGCCTAATAATTAGCAGCAAGAAAACATGGTTGCTCCATCAGCCACCACCACACCATTCACACATGGAACCACTGGTTACAACAAATGGAGAAGTTTTGAATGCTGTGGTAGCGTACTTACCTTGGTAGTATACTTTCCAGGGATGTACCACTGACAATGTGGTTGATGCACACATTACCATAGTTAGCTCAGTGTTTGGGAGGCTCCAGAGAAAAGTTTGGGAGAGAAGAGGTATTAGACTGACTACCAAACTGAAGGTCTACAGAGCTGTTGTGCTGACCTCATTGCAGTAAGCCTGTGAAACATGGACAGTCTACCAGTCCACGCCAGGAAACTGAATCGCTTCGACTTGAACTGTCTTAGGAAGATTCTGAGGATCACCTGGCAGGATAAGGTACCAGACACTGAAGTCCTTGCTTGAGTTGAACTGTCAAGCATTCAAACTATGCTTCAGAGAGAGCAACTCTGATGGGCTGGCCACGTTGTTCGAATGCAAAATGTACATTTGCCAAAAAGACTATTTTAATGGAGAACTGACATAGGGCAGGTAATCACATGGTGGTCAGAAGAAGTGATACAAGGACACTCTAAAGGTCTCAAGAACTTTGGATTTGACTGTGCAACATGGGAAACACTGGCACAGGATGGCTCAGCATGGCATACCCACATCAGAAAGGGTGCTATGCTCTATGAACAAAGTAGAATTGAGACAGCAGAAAGTAAAAGTAGGATGCTCAGATTTGGAGTATCTACCCCAAATACTCACACAGACTATCTGTGCCCAACCTATGATAGAACATTCCAAGCTCATATTTGTCTGATCAGCCACAGTCAGGACACACTGAACACACTGAAACTTCACTTTATCATGGTAATGTCATTTACCATGTTGTTTTTTTACCATTAATTATTTACCATAATGTTTTTCGAAGACAAAGGACAACTACCAACATAGACCTTGCCTTACAAAGAGTATTTAAAACAGTGACAGTTTCTGCTTTATAACTATTTGGCAATTAATAAAAAGTCTAGGTGCTCCTTACGAAATTTTGGCTTAGGAAGCCAGAATTTAAATTTACACTGTTCTAAGCACTAGAATGAATCTACAATGAGATCAGTTCTTGCCATGTCTCCTGTCTTCACTGACAGAACAGAAGTACTCTTTCTCTCAATTTATTTCCTGCCCACACAGTAAATTTTTGTGCTATAAAGGGGGTGGGGAACCTGTGGCCTTTAGGCCACATGTGGCCCTCTAGGTCCTCAAGTGTAGCCCTTTGACTGAATCCAAAGTCCACAGAAATAAAAGAATTTGTTCTGTGAAGTTTGAATTTAGTCAAAGAGTTATACTTGAGGACCTAGAGGCCACAGGTTCCCCACCCCCGTCAGCTATACCCATAAATGACTAACCTTACCTAAAGTTCATTGGGGCTCAATTAACTTAAAAAAACAAAAGAAGTGCCAAAAAGGCAGTACATAAAATACCCTGCCAATATTAAAGTCCTACTTTTCAGCATTAATCATATCATGGATGCTCTTCAGCTATGAAATAATAAAGCTGACAGAGGTTACCTCAAAACAGAGATTTTCAAACTAGATGAAGCAACTATATTGTCTTCATTAATATATATATGTATGTACATATACACATAAGACAGAAAAATATCATATGTCACATATCCCCGATAACATTTATCCAAACAATTCTATGATGGTAGAATATTAACATGAAATCTTTCTTATAAGTTCTAAATTAAACAAACTGTACCAGCTTCCTTTATATCCAACCCAATCAGTGGATCTAGGATACTAACATGCACACTCCAAACAGGATGAATCTTCAAAACAGCATGAATAGGTTTGTATATGCTACAGAAATTAACTTCCTGGAAAGTTTTAAGATGAAACAAATTTCATATACTCACAGGTATGCTCCAGATCTGCATTCCATCACTGTACCCAATCATTACAAGCAAAGGTGGTTCATTTCCAGTGCCATGTATTTCATGAAATTCCATATTCCTTGTTGTATCTATATTGAAATTAAAATATTAAGAAGGAAAATTAAAGGAAAGAAAATTCAATGAAGAATATAACTGGAAGATAAAAATTCTGAAAACAAACAGTACTAGGAAACTAAAATTTTAAATCTGATTATCTTCTAAAGCAGAGATAGTATAATAAGAAATACAAAATTTGCATATATTGATAGCTGGCAATTTAAATGAGACCTGAAAAAACAAACAGAGCACAAAAACAGGGAGTAAAACCAAGTGCAGGTAACAGTAACCAAAAAATGAAAATCCTCTGATCAAAATAAATGTTTTTTAACATTAGATTTTTATCTAATGTCAAAATTTTTTCAGTTTATAATTTCCACCATCTATAGGTTTTATGGAATGTTTTTAAGCAAACACTGGCAATAAAAGGAGTTAAAATATGTGTATACAAAAATCAGTGTATGTATATGAATCTTGGTTTCCTCCTGGAAAACGGGACATATAGTCTACAAGGAGAGTACATGAGCTTATAGGAATCAACGTTTTTGCATCACCTACTAGACAAAATATGCAGTAAATAAAACCAGAGGGAGGTAACATGATCCCTGTCTAAAAGGAGTGATATCAATCTAGTTGGGAAAATAAAGCCTATATAATTCATTAAAGATTCCCTCCCTTAAAGGAATCTCTCCTTCCTCTAAAATTTGATAGCACTTCTGCACCTTTCTTATTGCACTTATCACATTTTACACTGCATTACTCTCATTAAGTAAATGACTTATATCCCCTATTAGAACATAAGTTCTTTGAGAGCAAAAACCATATCTCATTCATCCTCCCATAGTAGTATCTATCACATAGTAAGAACATGATAAACATTTGTTAAATGTTAAGTGAAACAAAAAAATAATAACATAAGATTAAATAAATGCCAAAAAACCACATGCTACTAGAGTTCAAAAGACAGAGAAAGTTCATTGTGGGATGTGGTGGTCATGAAAGAGTTGGGATTGCAATTGAGTCTGAAAGAATGAGTAGGATTTTTTGATAATCAGAGATAAACATTGAAATTGCTGGGGGAATGGATAACAGCTCTAAGGGAGCATAGACTAGGAAGCAAAAGACAAGGAGAATAAGAACTATTATCCTCTAAACTTCCAAGGAATAGCTGAAATAAATATTAAGAATAATTCCCGCCTGCTTTACAATCATCACAAAAAAGTACCACACTAAGGTGACTAGTACAAATCTTCAAACTAGAATGAGCGGAATTTTTTCATGTAATTGTTTAAGGATGATCTCATTATACTATGCTCTTGTCATGTCAAATCTGGAGCACTGCATTCAGCTCTGGGAACTGTGTTTTAGAAAGCGTGTTACTAAAGAGAAGAGCACTCAAAGAAAGGCTACCAGGAGAGTGAGGCGCCATAAGATCATACCACACAAGGATCAACTGAAGATCAGCTTTAAACTGGTTGAGTTTGTTTAATTTAGAGCTTACAATAACCTGGAGAAGAGGAAATGATAGCTGTCTTTAAGTACTTGATTGGCTGTGCTAGGGGAGAGATAATAGATTTATTCTGCTTGGCTCAAGTCAGCAGATTTAAGGTTGGTATGGGGAGAAAATTCCTAATAATTGGAGCTTCTCAAAAGTGGAATAAACTGCCTTGAATAGTTAGTGCCCCAGCCCTCTGTCCCTTCTCCCCAACCCTAATAAGAGATCTGCAAGCAAAAAGGACTGCTTTTCAGTTGCTTTGCAAGCAGGATTCTTGTTCAAGCAGAGTTTGAATTAAATAGGCTCTGGGAGATTCTGAGATACTAAGGTTTTGTGACCAAAGGAGTCTAGCATCAGCCAACCTTCCAAAAACTAGTGAAATATAGTCAAAGGAATAATTCTGATCCTAATAAAATTCAATACATCAGTTTAACCGACTTATATCGATACCACTGATGTAGTACCACAATAAACATCCTTATGCTAAATGAACATGAGCACAAAAGATAATGCAAGGAACTCTCCAACCTAAAACTCACAATTTTTTCAGGCCTATTCCTGTCTAACAAAATTGCATAAAAGGTAATCAAAAAGGTTGAAATATAACCAAATGTACAAATCAAGAGCTTCCTTTTCCATTTAAAAACATGAGTTTTCTTAGTCATTGCAATTTTTTATATAATTTAAACACAATGCTATAATAGTCTTTCAATTCACAAACCTTTTCCATAAAGAGAAGGTTTTGTAGACCATATTTCTGCCAGGGGAAATAGAGAGGGGGTGATAAGACTCCAAAAATCCTGAAAAACTTTGGTCATGCCAGGTACAGTGGCACATGCTTATAATCCCTGCTCCTGGGGAGGCTAAGTCTCAAGGATCACTTGAATCTGGGAATTCTGAGCAGTAATCAGGCTAAATTCAATCAAGTAAACTCATAAGGATTATCAGGGTTATAGATGAACTACTATCCCAAGTCATAAACAGAGGAAGAAAGGATGTTTTGTCATCACTATATTTTTCAAAATATTAATTTTGATACTTTTATAATATTATTTCCAACTCAAAAATTAGATAATTAAAATCCATATTGTTAAAACAAACACGTTTGGCATACTGCAGTGAAAATATGTTTCCGTATGATCCTTTGATGCTCCTTAAAAGAAGTAATTTTCTAATGTCTCTTTTAAATATTTTCTCATTATTTGGACTTAACGTAACTTTGCCTTGTGATACAATTTTAATTTTCTGTAGATATTTACTAACTGCCTTACTAAAAACCCCCCATGCCTTGGCCTCCCCTGACAGTGTACTCTGATATGCTACCATCCCAGGCATAAAGCCAGCACTGCCAAGGTAGCTAGGAAGCCAGGACGCTGGGTGGATCTTCAGCACCCTGCATCTGGAGATAAAGACTAGAGTGGCTCAGATATTCAGGGGGAAACACCCCATTATCACCTCAAGGTCAAGGAAAAAGGCCTCCCTCCTTCCTTGGAGGTGAGAAGGAACTCCCCACTCTCATCAAAATGGTCAAAAGGAGGAACACCCCCAAAAACCCTGTGTGAATCACACTGAAACTTCAGGAAGTAGGGCAATCCCTAACAGTCATTGCACTGTTTAATTGTCTCTCACTCCACTGAGGCCCAGACATCTCCCTTACTCTCCCTCAATAATAACTTAAACCCCAAATAGAACTCCTTGGGGCTCTGCCCTTCTTCCTATCCTATATCTCTGATTAGGTTTCACTGTTGCCACTCTGACTGCCTCTGGAACCACTGCTGTCTATCCACCAACTGCCAGTGCCAGTGAGTGTCAATGGGCCACTCCTGCAGTGACTCATGGAGTCACCCCTTCATATCCGAATCCAAATGAACTGCTCATCTGAGTAACAGGTCAAGCAGGTGCCATTGAAACCTTTCTTTAGTCCATGAGCCACTGACCACATAAGCACTATGGCTAGCTGCTGTGACAACTGCATCTCCACAGTCAAGAGATGGACAGGCATCTTCACTGCTACCTCCCATCCAGCCTGGAGTGGGCAAGAGTCAACCCACTGAATCATAGACTCTAGTGGTAGGGAACCCTATTCCCCCTAAACTTAGCTCATGAACCACTGTTCCAAATAGGGAGCAGTCAGCCCAGGGAGCTGCATCAATATCCTAAAAAGCATGATGCAATGATTCAGGATTTGAAAGCAAGGGCTTGGTTGAGAAACTAGACATTCATCCCACTATATCTATAAATTGTTGACCAAGGATGGGATTAAGACACTTGCAGTCACACCAATACCCTGATGAACACAGAGCTGTGATTCAGAATTTAAAAGCAAGGACTAGAAGTCTCAACCTCATGCTTCAGCAATAGTGAACTCATTTACCCCTTAGACCTATAAGCGTAGACCAAGACTATGACAAAGGGCTCCAGGTGTTCTATCAGAGTCAGGATCTGAACCATGTGATTCAACAAAAGAGAATCTCTCTCTCCTGTGGTCAAAGTGAGGCCTATGCCTCCCAAGCAGTGTAAGTGACTACCTCAGTAGTATTGCCACTACAAAAATCTGTACTTATAAAATAAACTCAGCTTGTAGCTTAACCCAAAAGACCTTCAAAGTCTACCAGTAATTCCCATTCCAATCTTAGAAAACTAATGTCCTACGGAACCAGGATTGTATTTGAAAAAGGAATCTATATAAACTATGATAAAATTCATTGTGGGCAGTGGACAAATAGGAACTCTAAATCAATGTCACTGAGATTGTAGATTGGTGAAAAAAGTTAGAACAATATGTAATAAGAGAAATCAATCACAACTTTTTTCACTTAAAATGTTCAGATATCTGAAAAATATCACAAAAAGGACAAGAGACCTATGTGTATTGAAATATTAACAATTGCTCTATATGTGGCAGCAAATATCTGAAAAAACCCTATTGCAACAACTGGAAAATGGATGAATAAATGAGGGCATACTAATGAAATGGAATATTACAGTGCCATAAATATGAATATAGCAAGATCTAAATGAAATTATACAAAACAAAATCAACAGAAGCAGAAGTATATATAATCTGACTAACAAATGAACTGAAAAGAAAGGCACAGGCAACAAAACTTGAGACGAATTTGGAAGGGGACACAAGATAAAAAGTCTTTTCTTTTCCTTTTTTTACTTTTTATTCATTTGATTTCACCTTCCTAACTACTAAGGGCTTTATAGAAGAACTTACTCCTTGTTTTGCATATTTATTTGATTATCTGCTTTTACTGACAGTTATTATAATAGTTTATAGTAGTTTATTAAAATAAAACTTAAAGGAATCTTAGGGGAAAAAACAACAACCTAGCTAATGCAGTAGAAATTTGGCAGAAAAAATCAGAGAACCTTAAAAACCCACTGTACAGAAGGCTTTCTTACCTCGTATTTCAGTCACTTACACTGGAATCCATCAAATCAAAAAATAATCATAGGTAGAGAGGGATAAAAGACCATAATCAAGAATATAAATGAAGAAGAGCAAATTATGGGGGAAAATCTAGAAGGGAAGAGTTGAACTTATTAATAGTCATCAAGAAGGTAAAGATATTGGCAATGGAATGTAATGGAAAAAATGTAGCATCAATCTTATGTTTACATAATACTTTAAGGTTTAAAAAGTACTATCAGCACAACCATGAGGCACTAAGGGCAGGTATTGTTACCCCCATTTTAAGAAGTGGAAATTGCAGTTCAGACACCCTATGTGTTCTGCCTAAAACAAAACAAATACTATGCATCAGAGCTACGATTCAAGTCCAAGTCTCTCAAAGTCTAGTCCTTTATTTTCATTTTGCCAGCCTGCTCTCCTATCAATTATACAAGGAAAATTGGACAGAAAAAAGCTCAGAAGATTGAAGATATATACTATCCAAGGATCTTACCTACTTCAAATCATAGAGGAATCTTTATTCTACTCAAAGATAGAGGAAATATTTCCTATACTTACTTAATAAGAGGCTAAGGAACACAATGATTATGGGCTACAGGGCCAACAGGCTGTGATAAAACCCTGTGATAAAACTCACATCTGGGCTCAAACCTCAGTTCTACCTCTAATCAGCTTGTTTGAATATTTAATTATCTACAAAATAAGGTTAACAAAAAATACTTCGATAGCCACCCATGGGATTTTTTTAAGGATGCTTCTGTTTATCAAATGGTAAAAAAGTAACTAAATAAGAGCTATTATCATTGAGACAATCAACTACAGCTGTCAGTAACTCAACTGAAGCAAGTACTCAACTACAATCACAAGCATGGAACATATTTATATCAAACTTTTATATTTATATTGAAATCAAAGTGGTTTACTGTTTTATTGTTTCATCTAATCCTCAGAAGGAGCCCTGAGGGTATTACAATTCCCATTTCACAGATGAGGATGTTGAGGCTCAGAAATATTAATTTGAATATTTGAATATTGAATCAGAAATATTAATTTGACCTATGGTCAAATAATTAGAGTCTGAGGCAATATCCAAAGAAGTAAGGTAGGTCTATATTGAGTCCAAGCCCAACATTCATTCCACTGCCCTATGCAGCCTTCGTAGGCAACGAATGCTGCCAATCCTCACATGAAGAGCTTCATACAGAATGTAGGTCCTCATCTTTTATGTATTTAGAAGAGAGACTTAAAACTTTTTGTTGTTGTTTCAGTATATCAAATTTTTAAAATCTAAGGAAAAAAGATCAAATTTTCACTATTGAAGACTATTTTCCCCAAAATAGGACTTCAAACATATAAAAAATATTTATTTATTGGAGCTCTGTAAGTAATCTGTGGTCTAAGTTTTCACATCATGGTTTAAAACTGACCAGCTTAAAAAGTCAGTGCAAGAGTTCTCATGGAATCAGCTCAACCTTAAACAAATATTTCAATAGAATGCTTAAGAATAAAATCATACCATTTAAATCTGCATTTTCAAATCTGACCCATACTATTTTCTCCTTTTCTTCTGTGAGAGGTGTACCACTGTAAGCCTAGATGAGAAATAAAAATATTTATATTAAAATCACATTCTACAACTTTTAATAACCAAAAGTCCCAAAAAGAAATTTTTTTAATTAATAGTACATTCCTTGGACCAGTCCTCTTACATTCAAACTCCAGGGAGCTTCCTGTGTAGCAAGCACTAAAATAAAACTAGCTATTTCCCTCTCCAACTTCATCACCCCTGGATTTAAGTAGCTAGTCTTATAAAAGTAGCTGTTTGAAAAAACAATACAGGAATTCCGAGCAGTGTTCTCGATACAGGAAATTATCCACAGGTCTGATCTAATTTTGGGTGGCCCTGATCAAAAAAAGTTTTTGGACTACATAAAATAAATTCCCATTATCTAGGAACAACTTGGGTAAAAATCACCACAGAAATTTAATATGCACATAATGTAATTTTGTGAATTATATAACCTTTTAATCAGCAAAAATCTTTCTCACTCTCCCATCCCAACCATCCCCAGCTGAGAATGAAAGAAAAACAAAATCTGTCATGAATATGTATAGCAAACAAAATAAATTTCCATACTGCTGTGTAGGGGGAAAAATGTCTCATTCTGCACACTTGAGTCCTTCATCTCTCTATTAGGAGGTGGTTAGCATTATGTCATCATTAGTCCTCCTAAACTGTGGTTGATTATTACACTAAGTATTCCTAACAATTTCAAAGTTGTCTTTATCATATTTGTTGTTATTGTATAAATTTTTCTAGTTCTGTGGACTCTGCCTCAGTTCATAAAAGTTTTCTCAGGTTTCTCTGAAATCAACTCCATCATTTCTTATAACAATAATATTATACTGTCCTTATATACCATAACTTCTTCAACCATTCCCCAACTTATGGGCAACTCTTTCTGATTCGCATTCTTTATCACATTAAAAAGAGCTATAAATATTTTTGGACATCCTTAGATTGTCTTATTTAAGATTAATCCCTCCTTTAACCTACCTTCTAAGTCCCCATCACATCTTTTTCCCTCTTTCACTTCTATTTCTTTACTGAGTGAAATATATTTCTGTACCCAGCTCTGTTTGTATGTGTGTGTGTTCATATATACAATTTTCCCTCCTTTGACCAATTCAGATAAGAATGAGATTGAAGTGTCAGCTATTCTTTCCTCCCTCTCCTCATTAATATAGATATCTACTTGCAAACTCTGATAATATATGATTTTCCCTTACTCTCCTTTCTCTTCTCCTCCTTCTTCCCTCATGTAGTCCTCTTCTCTTTACATTTCACTTAAGCTTTGTCTCCATGAGTCCCTCTATGTACTCTGAGGATAACAAGATTCAGAGGGAACATGTGTATCATCTCCCTATATTTGAAAGTAAGCATTTTTTCCTTCAATATTTTATTCCTTCATTCATTCATTTTTACCTTTTTATGTTTCTCTTAATTCCTTTGTTTGAACTTCCAAGTTTCTGCACATGTAGGGTCTTTTCATCAGAAAGCTAACATTTCTAGTACAATACTGAATGACAGTGGACAATGGACATCTGTATATGTGCATATGTATGTTTGTATGTATACATATACACACACATATATACACTTAATTGTAGCCTTCTTGGGAGAAGAAGAAAGGGAAAAAAAGAACAAAGTAAAAAGTGGACAGCAAAATTCTTTATTTCACTAATGATCTAATAGATCATTAATAAAATGAGTATAATGTAGCATTATATTCACTTATGCTGGAGAAGTTATTCTTCAAGAATACTATGTGGAGAAGTTATTCTTCAAGAATACTATGTCGAAGCTTTCTGCTTCTTGATAGTGGTGGCTGCTAAATTATGTGTGATCATGACAGGAGGGCCTGGGTAGTTAAATTCTTTCTTTGTGGTTCCTTGCACTATCTTCATTTGACCTAGAAGGCCTGTTTTTTTTTTCTTGCTATGATGTTTGACTACAAGTTTTCATTTTAGGGTTTCTTTCAAGAGGTAACCAATGAATTCTTTTTCTACTTTGCCTTAAGGTTCTAAGAGATCTGGGGAGTGTTCTAAAATTTCTTGAAATAGGATGTCTAGGATTGTTTTTTGGTCATCTAAAAGGTTACCGTCATATCTTTAGGGTAGTCCAAAGACTCTTAAACTTTTTCTTTTTATTCTATTTTCCAGGTTAATAGGGTTTTGGCTTTGGTTTTTTGCTAGGACATGGCTTATGGTTTTTCTTAGAATTTTGACTTTAATATTTCTTGGTGTCTTTTTTGCTTCTGTTTGGTCTGTTCTAATATTCTGGGAGTTTTTTGCCTGGGGGGCAAGGTTTTGTACCTCTGTTGTTTAAAAAAAGATATTAATTCTCTCTCTGATTCTTCCTTCCATAGTTCTCAATTCTTTCCCAAATTTTTCCTCAAATCCTCTCATTTTGTTTACAATTTTTTGAAACTTTTTAAAAACTCATTTCATCTCTTCAAGGAATGGCTGAGTTTGTGCTCTATTTGTGTTGTCTAAGATTCTGTGGATGTTTTGGAGTCTTTTCTTCTATATTTATATCTTGAACTTCTCTGACACTTTAATAGTTCTTCATGTGACTATAGATAGCTTTAATTTCTTCATTTGAAAACTGCCTGTTCATATTCTTTGACTATCAATTGTGGAATGACTTACATTCTTATAAATTCGTTTCAGCTAGCTGTATATTTTAGAAATGATCCCTTTATCAGAGACAATGGCTGTAAAAATTGCTTCCCAGGTTTCTGCTTCCTCTCTAATCTTGGTTACATTGGCTTTGTTTGTGCAAAATCTTTTCAATTTGATGTAATCAAAATCATCCATTTTGCATTTCATAATGTTCTCTATCTCTTGTTTGGTCATAAATTCTTCCCTTCTCCATAGATCTGATAGGGAAACTATTCCTTGCTCTCCTATACTGCTAATAGTATCAGCCTTTATGTCTAAATCATGTATCCATTTTGACTTTATCTTGATAAGGTGTAAGATATTGGTCTATGTCTAGTTTCTTATAGCTAGGCCACTTTTCCTTGCATTTCTTTTCATTAATTCCCTTAATATTCTGAACCTTTTGTTCTTCCACATTAATTTTGTTACTGTTTTTTCTAGCTCTATAAAATAAATTTTCATAGTTTGATTGGCATGGAAATAAATAAGTAATTTAATTCAGGTAGAATTGTCATTTTTATTATATTAGCTCAGCCTACACATGAACAACTGATATTTGTTCAATTATTTAGATTTGACTTCATTTGTGTGAAAAATGTTTTGTAACTGTGTTCATATAGTTCCTGGGTCTGTCTTGGAAGGTAGACTCCCAAATATTTTATAATGTCTAAAGTAACTTCAAATGGAATTTCTTTCTATACCATGCTTTCTATACCATTGTTAGTAATATATGGAAATGTCGATGATTTATGTGGGTTTATTTTATATCCTGCAACTTTGCCAAAGTTATTTATTATTTGAAGTAGTTTTTTTTACTGGATTCTCTAGGATTCTCTAAGTATACCACCATATCATCTGCAAAGAATAATAGTTTTGCTTCTTCTTTGCCTATTCTAACTCCTTCAATTTCTTTTTCTTCTTTCATTGCTAAAGCTAACACTTCCAGTACAATATTGAATGACAGTGGTAACAATGGACATCTGTGTATGTGTATATGTATGTGTGAGTATACACATATACACATACACACATATACACTTAATTGTAGCATTCTTGGGGGGAGAAAGGGGAAAAAAAGAACAAACTAAAAAGTGGACAGCAAAGAACAAAAGAAAACTCACAAGAAAGCAAAGAAAAATTGGATAGCTCTGAACAAAATGTGTAGTTATAATATAGGCTTTTTTGAAATGCTTTTTTTCTTATTTTCTACTTAAGTTTTAGTATTTAAGTTTAAAATAAATTAATTTTAAAAAAAGAAAAAATAGCTCTTCGTAGTGGGAATCTTCTTTTTGCTAGCTCATTCTTTCAACCTACTTCTTTACTCCAACCTTGATATTAGGGTTGGGCTTTGTTCAACTTCTGGAAGGAAGGTCTGAGCAAGTTCTGCTTTCTTGGAGAATTGTTTTGTGTTTTTCCATTCTCTTGGGGACCTAAAAACTTTTAGTGCTCCTAAAGTGCCCTGATCCAAAGCAAAGTTATATTGCTGCCCCACTGGTCTGAACTCTACAAGTTCCCAACCTAAGTTTAGGTCTGAACAACAATAGAATGCTAATGGGCACTGCTCCTATTAGTCAGCTAGAAAGCTCAAACAGGATGAATTCTATTGAATAATATTATTATTGAATAATAACTGAACTCTGTTGGTTCAGGGCCATAAAATTATAGGCTCTCCCCTTTGGACCAGGATTCCTACTTTGGTTAGTGCTCTGTAGGCTGGGCTAAAAACTGGACCTGAGACCCAACTATCCTCCTACTGTATAAACTTCACGACTAATGCTTGCTTCTCAACTTCCTCTTTTCTTGGTACGCCACCTAGGGTATTCTTATCCAAGAGTGAGGGTCCTCTTTCCAGTACGTCTTGGATCCATGATTCAGAACTGGACAATAGGTGTCAAAGCTTCCAAGTAGCACTTTTGTGTTATGTAATTAAGAGTCTAAAAGTGCCCTAATATGGTCCAAGATCTTTTCATGTCCTATTTCACAGCCTCTCCATGGGCAACGGAGTGCTCCATGAGCAATGTGCTCCTGACCTGACCCTCATCCCCAGTGGCCTTTCCATCTGACTCCCTATAACAACCTGGTCTAGACAAATGACTATGACTTTTCTGAATTTCTTCATCAGAATTGGCTCTAGTACATTTTACAGATCTGTCTGAAAGAGATGTTTTGTTTTGTTTTAGGGGAAGGGGACTCTGGAATAAAGTCTACCTATAGTGAATCTGCTCACACCAAAACCTATTTCTTTATCTTTAGAGGTTATCAAAGTAAGGACATAGGAATCAAAGTTCTTGTAGAATTGTAGGATCTATAAATCATATACTTCAAAGAGCATAAAAGCTGAAAGATAAGGACTAGTGGAAATATCAGCAATTCCAAATGAATGACTGCATAGTACCGTTCAGGATTATGGACTAAATATTTTCTCTAAACTTATAAAAAGCTACTATTCCAATGATGAATTCTTTTTAAAAAATCACTCTCACTGTTGTTTTACAAAGCATACTTCTACAATCTAAATTTTTATCTCCTGAACACAGGAGATTCTAAAACTTTTCTCACTTACTGGGTACTTCTTTATGCTCTTTAACTATAGGCATACTCCAAGATAGAGCTTGTAACTCCCAAAATTATTCCCTCAGGAACTCATTCAGTTTTATGGTTTCAACAGAGGTTTTAGGGGGGTCACTCCCAAATCTTCAGCTCTACATTTGACCTCTCATACTCCCTATAGCTGACAAGCATTAACTGAAACATGCCACCAACACTGATGAAGTTTGACAGAGAAGAGACAAGACTCAAGACACAAAATAAGGCATACATGGCTAGACACACCAGACATGGCTAATCTGGGAATCTGTTTTGCTTTCCTATGCACATTTGTTGCAATGACTTTGTTTTTCTTTATTTTTATTTCCAACGAGGGGAGAGGTGAGGGAATAGGGTAGGGAAAAAGAGACAAGAAAAGAGAGTCATTGAGACACCTTGTTTACAAGTGGAGAAAGAAAAGAACAGAAGGCCAAAAAGGACAGACAAGAAGGACAATTTGAAAGCTATAGGTTAGTCTTATTATATATTCTTTAAAACAAAAAAAAGCTATGCTTAAGAGATCTGAAGCTTCCTCTAACTCTTTTTGTGCTCTACTATGCATAAGCAAATACTCATTTTATTTGGTGATTAAGAATAAAAGTGAAAAAAAAATAATAAAAATGACATGGCCCAACTCTTGAAATTTAAGATGCCAAAAATGAACTCAACAGCTACGGCCAAGATAAGACTCCTTTTCATCTCAGAGTCCTTAAATCACTAGAACTAGTTGCTTAAATTTGCTAACTTGAAATCATTTCTCCCTATTAATTCTATATGTACTGAATCTGTGCTTTCATTTCTACTTTCATATCACCACCCCAACAGAATCCTAGCTTACATTTATATGTAGAGCCTGTTATCAGACTGTCCACCATCTTGGGAAGGAGAAAGGGGAGGCAGGAAGAGAAAATTTAAAACTTAGGGAAATGAATGTTGAAAACTCAAAATAAATAAATTCATTAAAAAAAAATCCTAGCTTATCTCCATCCTCCATTCCTATTCAAACATATTTACATACAAAAGTTATAATATGATATTACTATTTTCAACAATGGCTCTCTATAGCTTAGCATACTTTCAAGATCAATAATCTTTGTGGTATGCAACTCATCTGTGTCTTTACGTTCCAAACAACTCTTTTTTCCATGTCCATCCATAAATGTTCTTTATAAAATCTACCAAATGTGCTATGTGGCTTTCTCCAGTACGTTCAGATTTTATGAATACCAGGGTAACATTCAGGCTATTCATATATTATTCCTCATTGTAACTATAGCTGGCTTCCCTCCTTTTCTGGTCAGACATGTCCTAACTGACTCATTCATTCTACATTCCAAACACACCAGCCTACATGCTGTTTGAACCTCTTATACAACATGTCATCTACTTCCTCTGCGCTTAAAATGAGATCCATAAAGGTCAAAGGATAGAAATAGGCAGTTTTCAGAAAAAGAAAGCAAAGCTATTTATACTCATATTAAAAAACACTCTAAATAACTATTGATTAGAGAAATTCAAGTTAAAACAACTCTGAGATATTATCTCACACCTGTCAGAGTATCTAACATATGGAAAAGGAAAATCATAAATGCTGGGGAGAATGTGGAAAAACAGAATATTGTAAATGCACTGCTGGTGGAGTGAAAAACTGATCTAATCATCCTGGAAAGCAATCTGGAACACTGCCCAAAGTGTTCTAAAACTGTGCATACCCTTTGACCCAGCAGTACCACTACTAGGTCTGTATCCCAGAGATCAAAGGAAAAGTAAAAGGACTTATATATACAAAAATATATTTAACAGCTTTCTGTGGTGGCAAAAATCTGGAAACTCAGAGGATGTCTAGCAACTGGAGAATGGCTAAAAAAGTTGCAGTATATGATTGTGATGGAATACTACTGTACTGTAAGAAATAATGAGCAAAAAAACTGGAAGACTTCTATTGACAAAGTGAGCAGAACCATCATAACACTGTGCAGAGTCATGCAATATTGTAAGGATGGTCAACTGTGAAAGACTTAGCTGCTCTGAGCGAGACCATGACCCAAGACAATTCCAAAGGACTCATGATGAAACATACTGTCCATCTCCAGAAAGAAAATTGATGAACTGAGTGTGAATGCAAGTGTAATTTTTTCACTTTATTTTTCTTCCCTTTTTTCTTTTTTTTTGTAACATGGCTAATATGGAAATATATTTTGTATGATTTCATATGTATAATTAGTATGATATCACCTGTATCTCAATGAGTAGGGGAGGAAGGGAGGGAAAGGGTATAGAATTCAAATCTAAAAAAAAAAGAATATTAAAAACAAATTTTTGAAAATTCTCTTAAAAAGTAATAAAATTCTATATGACACAATATATCCTTTCTTCTGCTTCTAGGAATACAGTTACCTTAAAATCTCAACTCATCAGCTCAAACTCTACCACCTCTCTGAAACAGTTTTTAATGTCCCCATAATTGTTAGTGTTCTCTACCTGAAACTCCAAGAAATTATTTTGCATTCACTCTGTATAAATTGTCTACTTATCTGTGTCGTGGCGGTTTTCTCCCAATAGAACATATGCTCTTTGAGGGCAGAAACTGTTTCTTTCATTTTACTTTGTAGCCACAGCACAATAACTAGCACATAGTAGGAACTTAATGTTTATTGAACTGAAATGAATTTATTCTCTTTTATTTTTACATTTCTAAGTCAAGTAACAGTACATCATATGTTACAACCTAATTACATTTCCATTGTCATTTGGATTACCTCAAATTCTGATTCTTCTCAGATCATGCTAGTTCATGATTTGTAGCCACATTTACATGACCTTGAGAAGCTTTGTATTTAAAAGATAGGCTTTCTTTGTGGGAAAGAACAGACAGGAATAACAAAAGCACTGCACAATTTCCAAAATTCCCCAGAAATACAATCCAGTGCCCTCTCTCCTATTTTACATCTAACTCCAGGGTCTATGCAAGATATATGAATTGACAGCATAATACTGAATGAGCTGGCCATCAAACCACATACCAAAATACATATATATGTGTGTGTGTATATGTATATGTATGTATGTGTATGTGTGTATATGTACGTATGTATACACACATACGTACATATTCATCTACTGCTTTTCCAGACATATTATTGCAAAGCCTATCTTTTGACTTTTAAGATTCTTGTTGAGGACACCTATGGGCACATCAACTCTAAATTCTACCACCTAATTCCAGTTTCTCTAGAAATTGTTTGTCCTCCTTTCAACCTCCCTTATTAGTTTGATTACTCATGTAATTCCTCTGCTCTAACGAAATGAATCTTATTGTTACCCCAAAAACACAATTTGGTAATTTCTGCTTCTAATGTCAAACTAATTTTCCCTTTTATATACCTTTGCTCCAATTTGTTTCCCATTTCTCCTTCAAAAGTCACTTATCTTTCCACCAGAATCTATCTCTCCTCTTTCTGTTACTATCACCATCACTCAGACTCAAAAACTTTTAGTTAACTTTATCTCTTCTGTCTGCCTCACCTCCCACTAAGAATAATAAATTTCCAACGATTCTACCTCTACATTCACTTTCCTATCCTATGACTCCCACTTTCCACTCCTACTATAAACACCATGGTTCAAACCTATATCACATCTTGCCTAGGTTATTTTCATAACTTCCTAATACTACTTCCTATCTCCTGTCTCTTTCACTTCCTGCCCTCAACTTACATAGAATTTAACAAGGGAGAGGAGGCAGACAATAAGACAAAGTAAAGAATAACTTTTATCCTCCTTGTCACTTCGTCAGTGTAGAGAAATTTCCACTGATCCCATTTTAACAACCTATATAGTACTTACTGGAGCTTAATTAAGGCATTATGTAATTATATACTATTTTTTTATACTATTTTTTATAAACCATGAACTCATAAGTATGATGTTCTCTCATTTTAGAAACTCCATCTACTAATTCAAATCAACATCTCATATATGTAACTTGTCTTGGAGGGAGATTAAGTGACTTAACCTTAGTCACACAGCTAGTATGCAATTTATTCTATGACATTTTGCACATTATTCACTTAGAGTTTGCTAATTTTCTCCAGTTATCTTATGTACTTAGTCTCCTCAACTAGATTGTTAGCTTTTGCTGTTGTAATATAGCTTTTTTATATATAGAACTAGGTTTCACACAGTGTCTGTTACCTATAAACAGTATATACTTAATTAAAGTTACTAACAACGAAAGAGAAATGAGGTACATTTCCTGACATATAAGTGCTGTTTCCACTTCATTCATACTCTTCTTTATTACCATCCACTGGTACTTTCCTTTGCATGATGACTGTGGTTTATTCAAAGCAACCATAAACCATGTTTCAGGATTGTTTAAAAGTCCCTCAAAGTTGGTGTGGCACCAGTGGGTTTTTTCAACAACAGGGTTCATGATAGCAAGAGCACAGGAGGAAAAAAGTCACTGTCATGAAGCTTCTGTAAATTCAGTAGTTCTACTACAGAGATAATCCTAGGATATATTCTAGAACATTCTAGGGTCAAGTGGCATAGTGAATAGAGAGCCATGCCTAGAGTTCAAATCTGTTCTCAGACATGCACTAGCTATGTGACCCTGGGAAAGTCACTTAATCAGCATTTGCCTCAGTTTTCCCATTTGTAAAACTGGGCTTAATAATAACACCTGCCTCTCATGGTTATGGTGAGGATCAAATAATAAAATACTCATAAAGTGCTCAGCATGATGCCCGGTACACAGTAAGCATTATACAAATGTCAGCTACTATTAGTGCTATGGTACTTCTATTCTTTCCTCTGCATAAGAAAGATAAGCTCTCCAGGGGACTGTCAGGTAGAAATGATAACAGGAAGTGTAACAACAAAGTGGAAACGGAACTTAAGTATCCAGGAAATCCTAACCATTTTACTACTGATGAGACTTCATATTTTGCAAAGAATATTCAAAAGTATTCCAATCTCTATTACTTCTACAGGAAAAAAACAAGTCATATATAAAAGCCTACCTAGCAAGAAGAGAAAAAAACAAGTGAGGTAATTAGGCTTTTGTATGTATAGCTTTAAAACACTATTCAACAAGAAAATAGCTGCAGTTTGGAGTTTAAGTCTGATTTCCAGTTCACCAAATTCCCAACAAATTATCCATCATATTCTACAAACACATAACACAGAGGTAGGGAAAGAAAAAAACTATGGGAGTGGAACTGGGAAATAATATCCAATCTCATTTTCCCAACCCAACTAACCCCTAAAGCAGAGTCGTTCCAGGAGTCAGTGAGCCCTTAAATCACTTCACTGGGCTATTCCATACCAACAAAAGCCAAAGAACAAAACCCTCCTCTCAAGACAGGGCAAGCTCTGCACAGTCACAACTATATTCTTTCAACTGAAACTCTGGAAGGGAAAAGAACAAAAGCCTATTGGAACATGGGCTAAGGTAATTGAAGCAAAATGATTCCCATCTGTGTGAGGCAAAATCAAAATATTTCCAGAGTCACAGAGAGTCACTTACCTGTGGCACAACATCCTGAAGGAAAGTTACAACGCTCTCCATATAAGACTGCTCCCTGAGGGAGAAAAAGAATAAAATGGAGAAAAAAAATCACCATGGAAATTTAAGATAATAAAGAACAGTATAAATAATGGGGAAAGATCAGTTTATAGGTTCCGAGTGAGCCTTCTTTCTGAGTGAACAGAGGAAGAGTCAAACTTTCAACACACAGTTTTCTTCAATTATCCAGTTGGGGCAGTCTCATTTTTCTAGTATCATAAGCTTCTCTGATAACCTAAAAAGCTTGAAAGCAACTGAGTCTGGAACTTTAAAAAATGTTTTTATTAGAAAATAAAATTTAACAACAAAGAAAAAAACCAATATGAACATATATTCAGAATTGTTTCCTGGCATATTTATGGCCCCCCTCTTGATAAAAGTCATTTTTCTCATACCTACAGATCCTGTTTAAAAGTATGACTGATGGAAAAGGAACTCATTATTGATGAAAGCTCTAATGATTTACTTAAGTAAATGAGTTTACCTCTGAGTCAAGACAAGACAATGCCCTAGTTAAGCCTAAGACAAATGATGCTGATGACTACCTACTAAGTGTTCTGCCCTCCAAATTTGAAACAGTATTTTGCTGCAGGTACAGTGTAAAGATGTAAAACCACAGTCATTAAAGCCCCATGGCTCTATGGCAAAGTTAAAAGGTTAGAAAACTTTGTCTAAACAGAGACACAAAGTAACACATGTAACTAGCCAATGACACTTAAAATGGAAAGGATGTGAATTATCAGTAGTCAGACAAAGCAGGAAATACAAATTTTTTATAAAAAGATAAGTAATCCTAAATCTTAAAAATCATTCCAAGACCTAAAAGTGCTGGCTATAGGCAGAAATAATCAAAGAAAATAACCAAAGTTGTTATTAATTGTACATAAAACAGTTATATTTCTTTCCAGAATTATAATACACATTAACTTATTTCCTTAATTTGCTTCTCTTTGTACAATAATAAAAAATAATTACAAGCACTAAAATTATCCAACTAATTTACCAACATTAAGGAGCAAAAGAGTATTTCATTAATATCTATCACAAGCATGAAGGAAGGAGGTATGCATAAACTGGAAAGCATAGACTGAAATAGTAAGAACAGAAAGACTCAGCTACAGTAAAAATCAACCAAGAGGTTAACATTTTCTTGAGTAAGAATAAAAGGGGACTTTGTGTTTTCTAAATAAAACAATGTTTTTATTTTCACTTTGGGTAAGTTTATAAGACTACTGATTTTAGAACTGGAAGATTGTACACATCTAGTCCAACTTCCATTCTTTTACAGAGGAAGAAACTGAGGTCTAGAAAGGGGAACTTGCCCAAAGTCACACTAAGCAGTAGAGATTCAATGAATCTAATGACGTAATGGAGGGAATAAAAGCTACCCATGTTTTAAAGCAGTAGCAGCTGTCAGTTCTTTCCACAAGCATTTACTAAATGCTCATTGTATGCTAAGCATAGTATGGAGCATTAGGAATACAAAAAAAAATAGTTCTGCCCTCAAGTTTACATTTAATTGGGGTAAAATAACATGAATACAGAGAAGTAAACAAATATATACAATAAAAATACGAAATAATTTTGGGGGAGAGGGAGGAAGAGAGGAAAAAGAAGAATCAGGATAGAAGATGATACTTTAAGGGTTAAGCCTTGAAAGAAGCAAGGATTCCATGGGGTGAATGGGAGGAGTTTATTAAAAGGAAGAGACAAGAAACAAAATGTCATATCTGTGAAGAGCAAATAGGAGAATGTGATTGGGCTGTAGCCTAAGAAAGGGTAATAAGCCAGGAAAAGTAGGTTAGAGCTAGATTATAAAGGCTGTAAATAACAAAATGGGGAGATAGTATTTTTTCCTAGAAGCAAATGGGAGTCATCAAAGTTTCTTGAGCAAAGGAGTGATATAGTTAGACCTATAATAAAAGTTATAAGAATACCGATTTGGCAGCTATTTAGAAGACAGATTAGACGGGAGAAACTGGAGGGACAGAGACCAGCTAGGAAAGAGCTGCAACAATCTGGAGAAGAGTTAAGGAAGATCTAAACTAAAGTAATGGCTGTGTGAGTGGACAGAAGGGTATAGACATATATATTATAGAGGTAGAAGCAGAAAGACTTCACAATTAATGACATATAGGTAGTGAGAAGAGGCAAGAATCAAGGAGAAGACCCAGGTTGTGAAAGATAGTATATAGCTTCCTTAACAGAGACAAGGAACATAAAAAAGAAGGGAGGATATAAGATAAGATCTGTTTTAGCCATGCGTTGACAATGCCCACAGGCCATTCAACTGGAAATGTCCAGTGATCAGTTGGTGATGAAAAACTGGGCCTTTGGAGAAAGGCTAAGGCTGAATATACAGAACAGTCAATGGCATAGATGATATTTGAACCTCTTCGGAAGCATGATAAGATCGTGAAGAGAGAATAGAGAGAGAAAAGATGGAAGAACAGAACATTGGACTACACTTAAACATGATGATTAAGAATTGGCAAGGCAAAAGTGATAGGACAGGGGCATTCAGGGATATAGGACAGCATATGTAGTTCAACTGGTAAGTTAAACAGAGTTAAGACTGAGAAGAAAAAAAGTGAAGTCTGAGCCAATGTAACAAACAATCTGGAAAAACACTGGAGTATGATGGATTTGGAGGTAGCCTTGAGGACAAAGAAGAGATTTGGGAAGAATGAAGTCAGGAAGTTCATGGTTAGAGGATATTCAGATATCTAAATCTTGGCCCCAAGATGACTTTTCTCAAGGAGTTAGAAGACTATGAGCGAGAAATAGCAAGTATAACAAAGTCATAGAGAGTATGGAAGGAAGTAATGTATAGGATGCCTGAAAAGTAGAAAGGGTCCAGGATATGAAATTTTCAAATGCTACACAAAGGATCTTATGTTAGATCACTAAAATGATTGGTAACCTTTTATTGAGTAGGAAATTGACGTGGTCAGAGCTACAGTTTAGAAAATTCACTTTGCGGTTGTGTGGAAGATGCATTGGAATGGAAAGAGCCTTATAGCAGAAAAACCAATAAAAAAGTTATTGCAACAATCCAAGTAAGAGGGGATAAGGATCTGTACTAGGATGGCATTTGAGTGGAAAGAAGGCGATATTCAACAAATATTTCAAAGGCAGAAATGACAAAATCTGGCAAATGTCTAAATGTGTAGAATAAGAAAGAGTGAGAAGTGAAAGATGACACCAAGGTTTTGAGCCTGGGTAACTGAAAAGGATGGTGCTGCTCTTAAAAGTAATAGGAAAGTGGTACATGATCATGATTATGATGGAATACTGTTATGATATAAGAAATAATGAGCAGGACAATTTCAGAAAAATTTGGGAAGACTTCTATGAACTGATGCAAAGTGAAATGAGCAGAACCAGGAGAACACTTTACACAGTAATAGTAACATTATAAAGATGATCAACTGTGAAAGACTTGGCTACTCTAATCAATACAATGATCCAAGACAATTCTAAAGGACTTATGTTGAAAAATGCTACCCACCTCCAGAGAAAGAACTGATGGAGTCTGAGTGCAAAATGAAGCATTTTTTTCACTTTTTTTATTTTTCTCAATTTTTTTTTGTAACATGGCTAATATAGAAATACGTTTTACACAATTTCACATGTATAATTGTATCACATTTCTTGCTTTCTTGATAGGTGGGAGACAATATCAAACTCAATTGATTTTAATGAATGTTCAAATGAATAAATTTCTTTGTTATAAAGAATATAGAAAAGTTGAAGTGAGGAAAAGTTTTGGAAGAAAGATAATGATTTTCTTTCAGAAATGTTGAGTTTGAGACGTCTATAGGATACCTAGCTCAAAATGTCCAAAACTACCAGAGCTTACAAAAGAGCAGGGACGGATATGTAAATCTGGGAATCATTTGCCAAAAGATGATAATTAAACCCATGTGAGATCAAGAGATCACCAGGTACAGAGGAAAGAAGAAAATAGGAACCCTGGACAGAGACTTGGAGGAAGTGGTAGTTACTGGACATAATAGAAATGAAGATCCAGCAAAAGAGAATGAGAGAAACCCAAAAGGAAGAGAAACAAAAGAGAACAGTGTCATGAGAAAATATGCAAGAGGAGAAGGTAGTCAAGAGTGTCAAATGCTGCGAAGAGATCAAGATGAATAAAGACTTTTTAAAAAGCCATTAAATTTGGCAAATAAGGGTAACTTTGAAGACAGCAGTTTCACTTAAATGATTAGGTTGGAAAGCAGACTACATAATGCTTATAAGTTAATGAGAGGAAAGGGAAAGCACCTAATAAAGATGGCTTCCTCTAAGAGCTTGAGGAAGAAGGGGTAAAGAAATATAGGATTCTATCTGGCCAGCAAGCAAAATAAGAGAAAGTTAGAGTTCTTAAGGACAGGGGAGACACAGGTATATTAATAGACAGTAGGGAATGAGTCAAAAGACAGTGAGATATTGATGATTAGAAAAAGTGTAGATTATAGTGACGTCAAGGATATAGCTCCATTAGAGCCTTGAAGGAAGATATATCAGGGACATACACAAGAAGGTAAAGAGGAACTTTCAGTAAATGGCCTCAATTTTATTCCCATCTAAAATGGTGGGGAAGGCAGTGTTAGAAAGGCTTAAAGAAGAGAAAGTTCCAAGGGGGATAAAGGATTAGAGAAAAATAAAGATTGCCTTATTGCAGTGCTTCAGATGAGAGAAGAGAACAGAAATTTGTAGTGGACCCAATCTATGGCTGAGATAGAATAAATTGTCCTCCATAACTCTCTTTCAAGGGATCTATTTATCAGGTAAGGCCAAAATAAAAAGGACCTTCCAAAACTAAGCACTGCCTCTGAAAATGAGAAATCAATTTCATACTAGTCATGGCTAGAGATACAAATGAGTCTAAATTTTCTTTAGCCAATCAGTTTATTCTGAAATTTTCTTACGTTACAGCCTGAGGACGAACCACAACTCCCCCAGTACATCGGCTGGGCCTTCGTGGAGATTCTGTCGCCATAGCCACTTTCACAATACCTATTTCCAGAATAGAGGAAAAAAAACAGAATCACTATTTGAGAAAATTTATGCTTATCCACTCAATTCTTGGTACTTTTCAGAACTGCCTGCCTATTTGTGATATTTCTTTAGTGATTATTGTCCAGAGGGAGACTAGGGGAAAAAGTATCTAAATTTTTATTTCGTAATTAAAACAGCTCATATTTAGATTGAGATTTGGGGTTTATAAAGTGCTTTCCTTTAAAAAAAAAACTTATAAAAACCTTATGTAGCCAAATATTAATATCACCAATTTACATATGAATAAAATGAGGAAAGGAAAAATTTAATGACTTGTCAAGGCTCACTTTGCCAGGGCCAACAATTAGAATCAAATCCAAGTCTGCTAAGTCATTCAGCACTCTTTTTCACTATCCAGCACTCCCTTTCTTGTGTTTCACGTAAGCCTTCATTTCAAAAACAATAAACCAACTTCAAATTCTCACAGATTTATTCATTCCTAGGAAGAAAGGGGGAAAAAATAAAATGTAGAGAGGTTTATAGTGAATGCATGAATGTATCCAAATAATCTCTATGAACCAGAGTTCAAAAATTTTCCGCACTATTTTCAAACAAGGAATTAGCAAATCTATGAAACTCATCCTAAGCGTTTTGTTTTGTTTTTTATATTAGAGGCCTGTATTATAAATTGGACTTGATGCTGTTTTTGTCCATAACAAGTGAACTAAGAACAATCTTCCCACAGGTTAAATGATTTAGTACATATTGAACTGCCAAGGAATGGCAACTGTTACTTCCTAACAGTCACACTGTTAATCTATATGAAAAGGGTTGGTCTGGATCAATTTTATGAAACTAAAGCAGATAAATTAATCTAGGGCCCTAGAATTAGTTC
Source organism: Potorous gilbertii (assembly GCA_028658325.1). Taxonomy (NCBI): domain Eukaryota; kingdom Metazoa; phylum Chordata; class Mammalia; order Diprotodontia; family Potoroidae; genus Potorous; species Potorous gilbertii. Next base: position 545,356,647 of record CM053770.1, read on the forward strand.
ATGTTAGCTGTGTGACCCTGGGCAAATCACCTAACCTCTCAGCCACAGTTCCTTCATCTGTAAAATGGGAATAACAGCACCTGCCAACAACCAGGGTTGGTGAGGATCAAATATATATAGCACTTTATAGACATTAACGTCTAAAGAGGATCAAATATATACTGCACTTTATAGACATTAAAGTGCTTACAAATGTTAGATACCATTATTGATGATAGTTTAAAAACTGTATTTTAATGTAACTGGTTTCCTCTGTAATTCTAAGCATTTTTTGTATTTAAAAAGAGTGTCTGGGCAGGTAGGCAGTGCCACAAATAGAACTTTGGCCCTAGAGTCAGAAGGACCAGAATTCAAATGTGACCTCAGACACTTATTAGCTGTGTGACCCTAGACACACCACTTAACCCCCATTGCCTCCCCCCCAAAAAAGGAATGTTGAGTGCTTGTTTAGGACTTTGTCATCCTGTGGAGAACATGGACATATTCAGAAGTGGGGGGGGGGGGCATACAGGTTGAAAATACTCTAGGTTATCCAGTAAGAAATACTCAGCCATTGGAGATGATGCGGTTGGTGCTATTTTGGAACTGAGGCACCCTCTGTGCTAAGCGTGTATGGTAACCATCGCACATACTTTGTGAGGACCTCCCATCAAAATTCTTAGACATTAAGAGTTTCTGGCCCCACTCATATAGTAACTTTAGAGCCTTAAGCTCAAGCCTTAGAGAAAGGAACCAAGTGAATAGTGCAAGGTTAGGGAACCTGGGGCCTCAGGGCCAAATGTGGCCTTCTGAGTTCTGCCCTTGAATTAAATCCAAACTTCACAGAACAAATCCACTTAACAAAGGGACTCTCAGTCAAAAGGCCACTCCCAAGGGCCTAGAAGGCCACATGTGGCTCAGGCAGCAAGTTCCCCATCCTGGGACCAGAGGATAGAAGTCCCTCAACCCTACAATTCTGGTGGAGTGGGAAAAATTCCTAGGACTAGGATCTATCACATGGCCTTGGGCCTATAGAAATAGCAAGAGACAGGCATGACATGGCAGAAGGGGAAAGAAACCTCAACCTTGCCCTCCACTGATAAAATGAGTTATTGGGATGGTAGAGGTTCATGGAAATGGGGACCGCTTCTATAACAAAATCAAGTTCAATCCCTTTGGAGGGGAATCTAAGCTTTGAAAGTAAAATCATAAGGCTGTAGGTCTAATAAGAAGGGAAGGAGTTAGCTCTCTAGCAAACCCAAGTCATTTTCCCTTCAGAAGTACAAACATTCACAATAATACTATCAGTCTGGAGCCTATCAATGAGTTCCCTCTTCAAAGGAAGATACAGATTCAAACAAAGGCTTGTCTCCATTAAGTTAATCAGGGAACTCCTCTGATCAGCCCCTCACAAAGGAAAGAATGAATCTTAAGACAAGTAAATACAACTTCATTCAAGCAAACTTTTCTCCCAGTGGTCCCAACTGCGCCAGGCAGAGAGGCTGGAAGAAGAACCTCTTTCCCCAAGCTTCCAGGTGACAACTCTAACCTCTGATCCCTCCAGGCCACTTCTTAACTTCGGAACCAAATGGGAACTTGGGAATGCCTCAAATGAATCAGGAGAGCACGAACCTGGTTGAGGGGGGGAATGAAGGAAGTGGGGGGGAGGGGCAGGGCCAAAGGTAAAGAAAACTGCCCACAGGGACAACAGTACAACACCTTGCAGGAGGTCTCTTTACAAGGACCCTGGAACTGAAAGAGGGAGCCCCCAAGACCTTGCATTTGGAGCAATGGGGGAGGGAATCTGTCAGCTGAGCCTGGAGAGAACAATAAAGTGGGGTCATTCGCGGCGGGAGGGAAGCACCCCTTCCTCCTGCAACAAAAGCGACCCCCTCCTCAATTAACCCCACTTCACCCCTATCAGAGATTACAAGCGGGAGAGAGGGGGCCTCTGCTTTGCTAGAAGGGCTGTGGTCCCCCTGGGCTCCGGGGTCCTCCCTCCAGGGCCCCAGCCCGGGGGTACCCCAGTGCTACCTAGGGGTGGGGCGGGTCCCCGGCCTCCGACTCGCTAGTTCCGGGGGCCCTCTCCCAGCCTAGACCACAGTGCCGGCGGCCACGGCTACCCCTCCCTACCCCCGGGCATAACCTCCCACCACTAACCTGACACCCACAGCCCAGCGCGCGCCCGGCCACCCTCCCCACTCCGCGTCCCGCCCCGGAAGCCCTCCCGCCGCCCGGCCCTTCAGTCTCCGCAGCCCTTCATCTCCCGCTGCCCCCTCACCGGCTGTTCCGCCGGTTACCGGGCTCTCCAGCAGCCTTGCTCACTGTTTAGAGTCCCCCTTCGATGAGTGACAGCCTGCGCCTCCTACCTACGCCACGGCGGAACTGGCCGACCGGCCAATCCCAGGGGCGTTTCAGCCACAAGCGGGCACCGCCCCCGGGGGCCGGCGGAGCCAATCGACAATGAGCAAAGTCTTAGCCAATCGGAAGCGGCTCGGAGGAAAACACCACAGGGGGCAAGGTGGACTCCGATTCGGTAGTGAAAACCACCAGGACAAGGACGACGGTGAATAAGCTCGTTTTACCAGAACACTCTGACTGTGCCCTTGGAAAGAAATCCGCCTGCGGTAAGGTCCCTTTGACGTCCCTTCTCCCTACCTGCATCTGTGAGGAGAATGGATGTGTGTCTGTGTGTGTGCGCGCGTGTGTGTGTGCGCGCGCGTGTGTGTGTGTTTACATAGAATTATGGCGACAGCTGATTCGAAACTCAGAGCACGTGGACATGGCAGCTGCCAGTCATGGATATTGGCCATTCATCAGCGCCAAACCCGCCCGTAGGCCCCGCCTCCTCTTGCCTTGTTTACCTTCCGGCGGCTGGGTGCCGTCTCTGCTAGTGGAGGTTACCGAGGTGCCGGCGGGAACGAGCCTTTCTCCTCGCGCGCTGAGGACCTCCTGGGGAGGAGCGGAGACTGCGGAGCTGGGAGCGGGAGCGGGACCAGGATGTGAGCCAAGTTGCGGAGCCCCTTCAGAGCCTCAGGTTCCATCACCCCCATTTTGGGGGTGGGATGGGAGCCTACCTCCGCTCCCACTCCACCCCCTTCTTTAATAATGGGGCCTTTTCTGGTTCCTTTGCAAGTACTACTACAAAGTAACCCTTGTGCAGCCTGAGGCGGTGACTGAAACACCTGAGAAGCAGCAGAACTAGTCATTCGTTCATTCAATAAGCGTTTATTAAACACCTGTTATTAACTGGCTTTAAGGTTTGCAAAATGTTTTAGAAACATTATCTCATTTTATTCTTACCTGGAGTTAGGTTCCGTTATTAACCCTATTTTACAGTTAAGGAAACTGAAACTGCCCGAAGTCCTGTGACTTGCCCAAGGTTGCCCAGTTAATAAATGTCAGAGGTTGGATTTGAACTCAGGGCTTCTTGACTCCTGACCGTGCATCTATGTTCCAGGCCTTGTGTTAGACTGTGGGGTGGTACAAAACCAAAGCTGAACTGGCCCCTTACCTTTAAAGAGCTCATATTCTTCTATTGGAGCACTGGGAGGAATCTCATTAAGTAGAGCTAAAGTTACTTGGTCCTTCATTTTTGGAAGAGGATCAGTTATATTACAGAGTGATGTCTTGACTCTTGGGTGAATTAGATTTAATGAGGCAGAGTTGCACAAAGTTGTCAGCCTCATTCTCTCTTCTAAAGTCATTGAAGTCCAGTGGCAAGACAAAAGTCTGGATGACTAGTGATGGCCCTGGATGAAGTTGATGACCTTGAGGTCTTTGATGTCTGACTAAGCTCTAAGCACTCCACTGCACCTTCTTCAGCTGCCTTCATTGCTGTTGGAATAAATTGTTCTCATCCGCCCATTTCTAGTGGGTGAAGTCTTCACATACTTGGAGTATTCCTAAGTCACCTATGGGTTTAAAGCTTGTCAGTTATCCTCAGCTGGTTTAGCCCTTCTACCAGATGGTTTTCACAGAATGTGGCAGATGTTCAAGTTACAGCTTCTTAGAGCCACAGAGACAAAGTAAATATTAGGCAATTGGTGGAAAGGGTCCTAGCCACCAAGACTTGATGTGGGAGATAGAGTGTGAGGGGAGGAAACTTTGCGTATATAGAATCTAAGAGAAGAAGGTAAGGAGGGCTGCATTCCAAATGTGAGATAAAACCTGTACAAAGGCACTGAAACCAAGACGGAGACTATCAGATACAGAGACAATAATTGCATTGTAGATGTGGATAAATCAATGAAAGTTGTGACTATTAGGAGTTGCCCTGGGTCTTAAAATGTCTCATATCCAGTTTTGCACTTCAAAAACCAGAAGCTTCCTCAGTGAACCTTACCTAATTCATCATATAATATAGATGGGAAGGCACCTTAGAGATCATGTGTTCCAGACTCTCCCCTTCCATTTTATAGAGAAAGGGGCAGCCCCAAAGTGGGAATCAGCTTGCTCAGTGTCACACAGGTCTTAAGTTGCATCCAGAATTCAGATAATCCTCCAACTCCAACTTTCAGCCCCCTACATTGCCTCCTGTCCAGGAGATAATTCTCACCAATCAGTCATTTAATCAACATTGTTAAATACCTGCTGTGTTCCAAGTACTGTGCTAAGCTTCATTCTAGTGCCTTCTCTTTGTTGATTGTTTCCAGTTTATTCTTTATATATCTTGTTTGTACATAGTTGTTTTCATGTTGCTCCCACCATTAAATTGAGCTTGAAAGCAGGAACTGTTCTGCTTTTCTTTGTATCCTCAGTACTTAGCACAGTGCCTTATATGTAATAGGTACTTAATAAATGATTAACTGGCTGATTGTGGCCCTCTGAGATTACTAAGACAAAAATGAGACAGTCCCTACTCTAAAACAGCTTCCATTCTAATGGGGGAAGACAGTACACACATGTACAAGTGAATATTAAATAAATGCAAGATGGTTGAGGGAAAGTTTTCACTAGAAATGAGGACAAACTTTGTAGAAGAAAATGTTTGATCAAACTGAGTCTTGAAGACAGTTAAAAAAGAACTACCTACCAGGGTAGAAGTGTGACGTGAATGACTGTAATACATATAGAACAAAATTGGAGAGGTTGTTGTTGTTTGTCCTTCAGTTTTGAAGAGGACCATGACATCAGGGAGGTGATGCCATGATATGCAAGTGAATTAGATGTAAGCGAAGGAGGATTGTGCAAAGTAACTAGCCTCACTTTATCCTCTGGAGCCATCTGGGTCCAGTGACAAGATACAGAGATAGGAGATTTCCCTGCTGGCATCATGGATCATTGGCTCAGTAGCATTGCTTTATGATCATACCTGGAGTCAGACTCATAATAATACCAGTTAACAGTCCCATAAGGTCTTAAATAGCAAGTTCCAGCAATTAGAGCTTCAGATGGATTTCGCTCTCAAGGATCACATATCCTGGAAAATAAATATCGATTATAATTTCACGTTGATGATAGTAAGATTCATCACAGAAAAACCACAACTTTATATAATTCATGTTAAGTAGACATGAAATGTTGATGTGAAGTAGGGTTTTTTCATTCCTAAGTTCAACATTGTACAAATGATTTTGCTTTACAAAGCTTAATAACAACAAAAGATTTGGGATGTGTAAATATAATAATCCCAAATTGTATACAGAGAACACATTTTATGAAATATTGTCTATAGTAAAGCTGGTTCAGTTATTAAAGATGTTCAAATAGACATAAACACAGACTACAGCTTTCAGAACCCCTTTAAACAATGGAAATATCTTTAAGGTAACTCATAACTAGTTTGCATGCATTTCTATACATGTTCTAATCCTAAAATAAGTAACAAAAATAAGTAAAATCAGATTTCCTTTTAAGGTAACATAAGATAGCTCATAAGTTTCTACTCAGTAACATAACTGCCTATACTGAAATCTGTTCCTTAAAACAAAAACAAAAGAGATTCCTGACTTTAACCTCACAGCTTAATAGATTTACACCTTTTTTTTTCACAAACTTATTTACCTTTGTCTAATAACTAGAAAGTTAGTTTGAGTGAACCATAGAATAAGGAAAGAGTAGTAGCATATGAGGCTAGAAATGTAGGCAAGATTCAAGTAATGAAGGGTTTTAAAAGCCAAACGGATTATAGTTGTCATAAAAATAGAAGGCTACTGGAGTATAAGAAGAGGAGTGGCAGGGAAGACCTGTACATAATGTTTAGCAGCATTGAATATGGATTAAAAAGAGAGATTGGTAGAGGTGGAGTGCCTAAACTAAGCTGAATGAGTAATGAGTGTTCATATGTGAGAGATGTAAAAGGGATAGAAATGACAAGATTTGGAAACTGATTGGATTTATGAGTTTAGGGAGAGGTAAGGAGTAGAACTTAACTAACCTTTCAGACTGAAAAGGATGATGATGCCTAGACAGAAAAAGGGTGTTTAAAAAATGGGTAAGGTTTTAGGGGGGAAATAATTCTATTTTGGACATAGTGATTTTGAAATGTCTAAGGGACACCTAGTGTGAAATGATAGGCAGTTAGTGATGGAGGACTACAGCTGTAGAAAGAATGAATATACAGGGTATTCCAAGAGTCCTAGTGAAGCTAAATTATCAAAGTCCAAGTTGTTTAGCTTTAATAGCTTACCATTGCACTAAGACTTTTTGGACACTATAAATCTGAGAGTCATCTGTCCAGAGATGGAAATTGATGATATCATCAATGAAAGGATGTAAAGAAAGGGGAGGGCCCAGGCCAGACTTTTGGGGTGAAAGGGCACAATACAGATAATTTTCATAATTAGAGGACCTGATATGATGATTTACAAATTGAGAAGAACTTAGATAGGAGGAAGCCAAAGAGGGAAGGGATTGCAAATAGTCAAATGTTTAAAATAGATCTAGAAGGATAAGGACTGAACAAAGTGATTAAATTTGGCAATTAAAAGGTCATTCAAAATCACACAGTTACAGTTGAAAGATGAAGTCCGAAGCCAGATTGCCATGGGTTGAAACATGATCCAGAGGAATAAGTTTAGATAGATATTTTTTTGAGAGAGAGAGAGAGAGAAATAGGAAAGGACAGCTTTCCTAGGGTCTAAGGAAGATTCTTTTTAAAGATAAGGAAGACTTGGGCATACTTGAATACATTGTTGAATCAAGTCAACAAGCATTTAGTAAACACTTACTCTGTGCCAGTGTGTTCTGAGGGGGAAAGAGGGAGGAGGGGTACCAAGCCAAAGACAGGCCAATAAAAGAGCTCACATTCTGTTTGGGCGGAGGGAGAGACAGCATGTACTCAGATGAGTCATAACTTCTTGTTGTTGTTCAATCATGTCCAGATACTGGAGTGGTTTGCCATTTCCTTCTCCAGCTTCAAGGAAGGTAGGTGATGCAGTAAAGTCAAGAAGACTTATCTTCCTGAGCCTCAGACAGTTCCTAGCTATGTGACCCTCAGCAAGTCACTTAACCCTATTTGCCTCAGTTTCCCTATTTGTACAGTGAACGAGAGAAAGAAATGGCAAAGCACACCAGTATCTTTGCCAGCAAAACCCCAAATTGGGTATCATGGGGTCAGACACGACTGAACAACAAGATGATTTCAGGTGAGTCACTCTATCCACTTCGATACCAATGTGGCCCATAAAGTCAAAGTAAATATAATTGGTGGGGAGGGTACTAACCATTCAAGCTATAGAAGGTAGGGTTTTAGGACCTTGAAGAAAGATCGGGAGTCTAAAGAGAGAAGATAAGGAGGGCCTGCATTCCAGTTGATGGGGTGAAATTTAAGTTTTGAGAGACTGAAGTATCCTAAAGTGTCAGTTGGCTGAAAAACATAGAAGGAAATGAGATGAAGGGATGTTGGTGTGGGTAAGGAGAAGGATCTCATCAGATATTGAGATAAAAGAGGGGCCATTTGGGGGAAGATAACTAGGAGTTTTCAGATGAAGAAGACTTCAGTTTCCTTTGTAACACTGGTGTGGCAAATTTGAGTGGAAAGAAGAGAAGGTCTAGAATTGCCTCTAAGAGGAGAGAGATGAGATCCCTGCTGGCTCTTAATCTTGACCCTATTAATTAACTCTTGAAATTGTAGATTAACTGTTTTAAGAGGTAAGGTATAGTAAACTCCCCCCACAGATAAAGAGATCTTGTTATCTCTCCTTGCCCGCACTCCACCCCATCCACCTAGTCATTAACCCCTTTTAAGCACTCTTCATGTTCTAGTAGCTTATGGAAAATTATGTCAAAATTTGGTTGCCTGGAGAAGTTCATCAATATCGTACATCAGTTTCATGATGGCATGTTTGCCCGGGTTCTGGATAATGGACAAAGCTCTTGTGCCTTCCTAGTCACCAATGGAATGAAACAGGGCTATGTGCTTATTTCTGTAGTTTTAACACGATGTTTTCAGCCATGTTGACAAATGCTTTCAATGAGAATGAACACGGCATCAAGGTCAACTACCATACTGATGGTAAGTTCTTCAATTTGAAAAGGTTACAAGCCAAGACCAAAGTGGAGGGAGTGTTGGTGTATGATTTTTATGTTTGCAGATGATTGCAGATGACTCAGTGCAGCCTCTGAAGCTGAGATGCAACAAAGTATGGATCAGTTCTCTACTACCTGTACTAATTTTGGCCTAATGATTAACACCAAAAAAACACAGGTGGTTCATTAGCCACCACCACACCATCCATACGTGGAACCATTGGTTACAACAAATGGAGAAGTTTTGAATGCTGTGGATAAGTTCACTTACCTTGGTAGTGTACTTTCCAGGGATGTACATGTTGACAATGAGGTTGGTGCACACATTGCCAGAGCTCGCTCTGCATTTGGAAGGCTCTGAAGAAAGGTTTGAGGTATTAGACTGACTACCAAGCTGAAGGTCTACAGAGCTGTTATGCTGACTTCATTGTTATATGCTTGTGAAACATGGACAATCTACCAGTACCATGACCAGTAAGCTGAATTGCTTCCACTTGAACTGTCTTAGGAAGATTCTGAGGATCACCTGGCAGGATAAGGTACCAAACACTGAAGTCCTTGCCCAAGCTGAACTGCCAAGTATTCAAACTATGCTTCAGAGAGCACAACTCTGATGGGCTGGCCACGTTGTTTGAATGCACGATGTACACTTGCCAAAAAGACTATTTTATGGAGAACTTGCATGGGGCAGGTGATCACATGGTGGCCAGAAGAAATGATACAAAGACACTCTCAAGGTCTCTCTCAAGAACTTTGGATTTGACTGTGCAACATGGGAGACACTGGCACAGAACCACTCAGCATCGTGTGCCCACATAAGAAAAGGTGCTGTGCTCTTTGAGCAAAGCAGAATTGAGGATGCGCAGATTTGGGATATCTACCCCAAATATTCAAATGGACTATCTGTGCTCAACCTGTGGTAGAGCATTATGAGCTCATATTGGTTTGATCAGCCAGTTGGACACACTAAAATTTCACTTTACAATGGTGATGTCATTTTGGTCCTCTTCAAAGATGAAGGACAACAACCAACCAACCATGTTCTAGGGTGTGGGAAAGATGTATATTGGAGTAGATAGTCAATGTTCATAAAAGCTAGAATTTTTTTCCTGCTGCTTCACAAAGCCTGAAGTTAAAAGGAACCAACCCTCCCAAAATCCTGAAAGCCCATAAAAGAAAAATTATTTTACAATGGGAACTACCCATGGGACATGTTTTCTGTGCTCTTCTAAGACCCTGGATAATAAAAGGTAAAGATAATAAAAGTAAATATCATCAGCTTATAAGTCTTTGCAGTGTCACAGTCCAGTTTTGAGATGCTCGTTCAAAAAAGGAATTAATTCTAGCATGTGAGCTCTTCTAGCTGGGAAATTCATTTTCAGTGGAACATGTGATTTCATGGCCCTGGCTCTTTGTTCTTCCAATTACCCCCACACCCCATTATTATATTTAATAGTGACTCAGATTGCTTTTCCTGTGGAACACAAAGCTAGAAAAGTACCAGACAGAAATTCCTTTGGGATTCCTTGAAGATACATTCAGGAAATTCTTTATATGTCCTATAAATTTCAAGGCCAGTCAGTTGTTGACTGTATGTTTTTGTTTTGTTTTGGTGAGTCTGGACTGGTCATTTCATTACTTACCCCTGACTCTGAAAGAAAGTACTAGACAGTCACTACATGAGGTGATTGCAGCTCTTCTGTGAAATACCACAGTGCTGTTCCTGTTTTACAACATGGCAGGGGGTGGGGGTGGGGTAAGTGGTGAGGACAAGATCAAGGCTTCTTGACCCTTTTTGTGTCATGATTGCTTTGGCAGTCTAGTGAAGACTTTGGACCCTGACTCAGAGTGTTTTAAAAGCAGAAAAATATACTATGTAGAATTGCAAAGGAAACCAATTACATTAAAATAGTCATCAAATTTTGTTTTAAAACAAGTTAACAGATTCTACTTTAAACCTTCCTGGACTGAAGTCTGAAAAGTCCCTCTAGCTCTAGACTTCTGCTCCATGAGCTCTCAATTGATGTAAGCATCAGTAGCAAAAGGCTATTGCAGTAATCCAGACTAAGGTAATGAGGGCCTGCACCAGGGTGGTAGCAGCATCCACAGGTCAAGGGTCCTGATGTCTCACCCCATATAACTAGAGTCCTAGCTGAAGGGAAAGGAGCCTCTTCCCTACTCATTCATTCTGCGTAATCATCACTAGATGAATCTTTCCACAAGAGCATTTGCATGCTATTAATGAACATCTCATTATTCATAAGATCACAAATATCAAGCTAGAAGAAAACTTAGAAATCATCTAGTCCAGCTGCCTTATTTCTAAGGAAATTAAGCCCTGGCGTAGTCATTCAATAAAAACATTAAGCACCTAGTATATGCCAGACACCATGTTGAGTCAAAAGAAGTGACTTGCCTAGAGTAATGCGGGTAGTAAATAGTAGAGTCAGGGTTTGAATCCAGATCCTCTCACTCCAGATTCAGCAACCTGTATTTATACCATTCTACCTATTCACAAGGTCCCTAGGCTTTTAATATTTTGTCCAACACCCTTACCTTTTATAATGTCAGTCTCCTAAACTAACCAACTCCATATTTCTATTGTTTCCCTGCTTTTCTTCTCCTTCACTCCAAATGCTACCTAATCCAGAGGACTACTACTTGTCCATGAAGCCTTATCTAATAATAATCATTTCCTTCCCCTCATTCAGCACTGGTGAACTTTTAGGCTGTATAGAAATTATTCTTCAGTTCATACTTTTAGGACTGAACAGGATATTGGAGGTCAAATCCAACCCATTCATGTTATATGAAAATAAAAGGTCAGGAGAAGTTAAGTAACTGCCCCATGTCTCACATGATACTAAGTGCTGGACATACAAAGAAAGGCAAAACACAGACCATTTCTGAAAGTAATTCATAGAATAGACAACATGCAAATCACTACGTATCAACAAGCTATAGACATGACAGGTTGGAGATATCCAAAAGAGTGGATCAGAAAAGGCTTCTTGCAGAAGGTAGAACTTCAGCTGATGCTTGAAGGAACCTAGGAAAACGTGTGTGTGTGTTGTGTTCATCCTTCGTTTTTGCTGCAGAAGACCATGCCACCAGAGAAATGATGACATGACTTGCACTTGACTTTGTTTTGAGTGAGGGAGGGCTGTGCAGGTCACCAAAGTGTAGGAGTCAAGAGGGAAGAGTTTTGTTAAATGTTTCAACCTACCTACTCACCACCATTTGTCTTCCATTATTCACATAGGGATACTTAGTTGTAATTCTTTGGAAGAAGCAGTAGATTAAAATGTCAGGGAAACCAACAAGAATGAGTCACCCTTGCAGTAGTCTAGGCCTGAGCAAATAAAGGTCTGCACCTGGGTGATGGCAGTGCCAGAGGAGAGGAGGGGATATATTCCAGAGATATTAACAAAGGTAGAAAGGCCAGGATTCAAGGAAAGAGTTGAAAATAATACCTAGGTTTGCAGCCTGAGTGACTGGGAGGATATAGCAGTGCCTTTAACAGCTAGGGGAGTAGAAGGGTTCTTGGTGGGAATGATTCAGTTTGGGACCTGTTGTTTTGGTAAGATCAAATGCTGCAGATGAGTTGCCTCCTCTTTTGTAACTTTTAAAAAGGCCACCCACTTAGCCACAGGTATCCTTGAACTTTTTTTCTTAACATTTTAGTAATTTATTTCATTATAATTGGTTTCCTTTGTAACTGGGTATTTCATTTTATACATTTAAATATATTCTTTACTAGATTGTCAAAGGGTTCCATGACACACACACACACAAAGGCTACATAACCATATTTATGCTCTAAAATTGAATGTGGAACCATCCACAGATAAAAATTTAACTCATCTAAAATGGACATTCCAGTAGAATGTGAACTCCCAGAGAGTGAGAACTGGTCCTTCACCTTTATATCCACAGCCTCCAGGACAATGCCTAATATATTTAAGAACTATTGTTAAGCATAATCAAATTCTCCTCAGGATTAATATTTTAGAATCCCACGGTGGGGAAAAGACATCTTTGATTTTTTTTTTCTAACTTCTTTCCACCAAGACTATTCATAAGTATTTTGGAAGTTCCAGCTATAAACAGCTATATGTGTCCCTACAACACACAATGATCCACTTGGCAGTTAGGAAAACACCTCCTCCCCTCCCTCACCCCTAACAGATTTAGCAATCCCAAAATAAAATTAAGCATAACTTAATACGCTGTTTAGCATAGTGCCTGGCAAACATAGTAAGTAGGTGATTGATAAATGTTGATAGACTTATTGGTGGCAATGTATCCTGCTTAGAAAATCATTCTGTCTGGACCCAAATGGTGTAGTGAAACTAGCACTAGGCTTGAGAAGACTTGGGTTCAAGTTTTGGCTTTTCTGGTACCTATGTTATCTTTTCCTTGTTCAAGATTCCCATAAATATTACCTGAAATCATCTTGGGGCTAGTTAAGACAATTCTTTGCAAGCTAGAAATACCTTGCACTTAAATAAATTAAACAGTTTCTGGCAGATTGGTGCCTAAACATAGAGTACAGTATTGGTATCAATATTTTCTTTTCTTTTGATACTTGTAAAAACAAGTTATCCTAAGAAATTGGTTTATTGTTGATTCAGTAGTTTCAGTCATGTCCAACTCTTCATGACCCCTTTTGGGGATTATTTTGGCAAAGATACTGAAGTACTTTGCCGTTTTCTTCTCCAGCTCATTGTACAGATGTGGAAACTGAGGCAAACAGGGTTCAGTGACTTGCCCAGGGTCACACAAGTACTAAATGTCTGAAGCCAGATTTGAACTCAAGAAGAGGAGTCTTCCTGACACCAGGCCTTGAATTCTATCTCTTGTGCCACCTGGTGAAACTGAAGGTATAAATTTATATACTCCCACTTCCCTCCCTCTCCAAAAAAGTAGGACTATGTTGATAATTTATTCAAGTTAATGACAGTACATTTTTCAGTAATGCTGTTATTGGTCTGGTTCAATAGTTTTGCTATCTCCAAAAGTTTTAAGATAGTAGAAACTTAATGCCAAACTAAAGCACATGAACAAGTTAATTTTATAAAGGATCTTGATACTTGATACTCAGATTCTAAGGAGCTGAACGATTCTGTCAGAGGCTCCAAACGATTAGCTTTGATTAGTTGAGATCATCTAATAGGAAAAAAATGATCATTATGGGTAGTGCATCTTCCTAAGACGATAAAAATGATACGAGCTAACACCTTAACTCTTCCTTGGTACCATAATAGTCTAATAGGGCAGTAACACATAAATAATACATTCTGTATTCTGCAAGACATACTAATTGCCTTAGTTATCTTTCAGAGGAACAATTGGCTGCTATTGCATAAATCCTCCCTTAAGAGGCTGGGTGTGACTGTAGCTATGGTAACACATAGCAAGATCTAATTTTAGCACTTTTATTGTTCTTTGACTGAAAAAGTAGCTCCAAAAATAAGATGGCTCTGATTCAAATTATATGAAATTGCATCCAGCTACCTCTTAAAGCAATAGATCATGGTTAAACACTACTAAAGCTTCTGGAGAAAGGGACATTTATTATTCCCACCTCTCAAAGCCTATCTCCTTATCCTTACAAATGAGAAAGTCAGGCTCAACTTCTAGGTCCCTCTCCCAGTTTTGTGAACCTGAGAATAAATATGATTCTACTAAAACAGATTTGGTATTAAAAGATTTACTATATTAAAAGGGGCAGCTAAGAATCTTCCTGAGTTCAAATCCAGCCTCAGACTCTTAATAGCTGTATAACCCATGGCAAGTCACTTAACCTTATTTGCCTCATTTTCTCTTCTATAAAAACCATTTCAGTATATTTGCCAGCCAAGCCTCAAATGCGATCACAAAATGTAGGACACAACCTGTAGAGAAATATAGGTATGAAAGATGGACAGATGGAAGATCTTCTAACATTGCACTTAGGGATGGTAACCCTTATTTTTCTCCCTGAAATGAAAAAATGTTCTACCAAGCCTACAAGTGGAAAATAGTCCCTAAGTAACAAATGCTACTTCAGAAATAAATTAATGAAGCACAATTAAAAAATTAATCAAAGAGAAGATACATCTTATGTAACTTTTTGGAATTAAGGAATATTAAAAACTCATAAATTATCTTTATTAGTATTTTGGAGACAAGATGGATTTAAGATATGTGCATTTGGAATTGGTATCCCAAATTATAATCAAGTGTACAAAAATAATATATTCTGTTAAAGTAAGCAAGAGCACCAAAAACAGTACACTGGTTTATTAGATGAACATTGAGTGTCCATATAGCCAATGAGTATGTTGAAAGTTAGCAGCATCATCAATTATTTGGAAAAAGACTTTAAAATGTCATATCCTTTTTAAGGTATAATGAAAAAAGACTACTTAAAATCTGATAGTCATGGTATTGAAAATTTGGGGTAGTGGAGAAGTTAATTTCACACACACACGTACAAACAGACCTTTTGATGATTTGATGACTCACGTATCAGAAAAATTAAACAATGAGAAGAGATACTGCATAGTGTTTTAATTAGGATGAATAACCTAACATCAAGCTATTGTATGGCTCACCTGCTTCCACTAAGTTTCAGTTTTCATTTATGAAATCTAAATCAAAAAATAAATTTTAAAGAGGAATTCTCTAAGAGATTGTTTGAGTGGAGTCACTCTGGAGTCACTATGAAAATACATCACTTTTCCAGTCTGTTGAATAATTTAGTTAAAACGTCGTGAAACAAGTAATTTATACAAATTCAGTTCATTAATAAGCTTTCTTAAAAGATTAAACAGATTTCTAAAATCTAATTATTTTTATTTTCATTTTTGAAAGACATTTAGCCCTGGCGTCACAATTACTTTATTCAAGGACTAAGTTTGTATGAAGGATACAAATTTACACACATTTTACAGCAACTTATACCCTAACATCTACAAAATTCACAATTATAATACAAGTGAGTACAAGGCTGAGATAAAAAGCTGTTTGAATAATAAGGAAAAAAAAAAGGCTTTCTACTTTCTTTTTTAAATGTTTGACTTCTGTACCAATGTAAAAAAAAATCTTTCTCTGATTTTTAAGATGGGCAGCATACCCTTCAACAAACACAAACAGTTTTCCGGTGCTGATGTAACAAAGGATTTCCAAGTTTCTTCTGGCCCCTAAGACTACGGCGCATAGCAAGCTTCACTGAGTTTTTACGTTGAGGAGTTGAGGAAAGACCCTCTGATGAAGAACCACTGTTTCGGTTTAGGCCACTTCGTCTGGGCTTCTTCATAGCCGGTCCAGAGTTGGATTCTTCTAGTGTCCTTTTAAAGTTAGCTGGAGGGGTCCTCTCAACTTCTTGGGCTTTCAGTTGTCCAGGAGTTGATTTCTTTAAGTTTTTTTGGTCCACACTGGGGTTTGCTGAGTTAGAAGAGGAAAGGCCAACCGTCAGGCTATTGCTGTTACTCAAAGAGTCATGTATCCTCAGAGTCAGGCCTTTTGAGTAGTTTTCCTCTACTGCCTCTGGGTCCTTTGAAGATACTGCTACAGACTGGACACTACCCCGAGCTCTCTCAGTTGGTAACTCTAAATATTTCTCTGAGAAGGCATTACTTCGAACAAGGGCAGGAATATGGTCCTTAGAGCTCAGTCGTGGCCATGCATCCTCTTCCAAAAACTGAAAAAGGAGAACCATATCAGAAATTATTTATATTGTAGTTAAATGAATTCCTGAAAGTAGAGTCCTGTAGCTATTACAATAAGGAAAATTAAGATACATAAAACTAAAACACTTCCACAATAAACCAAGTTTAACTTGTCAAAGAGATGCTATGGCTGATGATTAAGTCCTTCTAGACTCTCTTTGGAGATCTTGAATGTATACATCTCTTTAGACAAGCTGAAGATAGTCCAAGTCTGGGAGTATATACGCTTTCACTGATGAAAATAGTCCAATAATGTTTCATGGAAGGGAAAGCACAATTAACAATCTACCTAAAGCACGTCATACAGTCACATGTCAGCTATTTTGTGTTATACTACAGTAACCAAAAAAAGACTACTTTAAAGAACAAAGCTTCAAATAGACTAAACAAAAGTCCTATATGCAAGCAAATTATTCTGTTAGCCTGAGTCTCAGTTGCTATTTCTGAAAAATCACGAAAATAAAGAGCTTAAATTGCTTAACTTAAACTTCCACAGTGAATCAGTTCTAATTTTAAAATCCCCTCAAGGGCTGTGGAACAATATGCACATTGTTGATGCAGCAGTGAAATGGTACAACCACATTGGAAATCAGTTTGGAATTATGTAAATAAAGTGGCTAAAATGTCCATATCCTTTTGCATCAGAGACTCCATTACTGGGCTTATAGCCCAAGGAAATCATCAATAAGAATATCCCCATATACACCAAAAAAAACTTATAGCAGCACTTTTTGTGATAGCAAAAAATTGGAAGCAAAGTTAGATGTTTGTCAGTTGGGGAATGGCTAAACAAATTATGGCACATGAATGTAATGGAATACTACACTACTGTGTGCTAAGAAATTATGTGCGTAATGAATATAGAAATGATGCAGAGTGAAGTAAGCAAAGCCAAGAAAAACTAACATGCACAAAATAACTACAACAATGTAAACGGAAAAAACTACACGCCAAAAAATCCAAAGTAAATGTAATAGAATTATAAAGAACAATCAGGACTCAAAGAGATCAAATGAGAAAACGTTCACAACCCAGATCCCTCTTCATGGAGGTGGAAGCTACACAGGCATTATACATTGTACATTTTTGAACTTTTTCAATGTAGCAATCAGCTATGCTAATTTTCTCTCTCTCTCTAAAAAATAGTATTTGTCATATGGGCTGACTCTCTGGGAGAGAAAAGATAAGGGGTAACTGTGATGATGTAAGAAACAGAAACAGCAATAAAAACCTATTTTTCTAAGTCTCTTCAAAAGACCCTTACTACGAATCATGAAAAAGCTGAGAGGGAAGTTAAAGTCAACAACTAAATAATCTTCTGATAGTCAAAACAGATTTACTTGACAATATTATAGGTATCAAATTCTGTTACAGTAAAAGATTAGAGTTCAAGAAGGTTGGCAGTCTTAAGTTGCTACTTATAAGAAGACTAGGAAAATTTTAGAATTGAAAAAGAACTTTAAAAATCGCTTAGTAAGGCCGTCTTTGAGGGAAAAAAATTATGGTTAAGTGATTTGAGGGGGATTTTTTGTTTTTGTTTTTTGCCTCAAATATTTAGTGAACTTTAACCAACTGAAGTTCACTAAGTAAGTTCCAGTAACTATCTACCTTTTAGGCTCTAAATTATATAAAGTAGATATAGAAACATAGAAACGATGGGGTATCAGAGAGTTACACTGTGGACATATATCAGAAAACTTAGATGAACTCAAATTTCTGCAAACTTAGCAGGAAGGAAAATAGTCAAGTCTCTTACAGTTAACCTAATGTGTCATGAGGAATATAAAAAAAAAAATGCAAGTTAAACACCTCTGAAAGTAAAAGGTAGATTTAAGAATCAGTTCTACCCATGATCATTTCTAATCTGAAGGACCTGTGTGGTACAGGTCTACAGCAGAGTATACTCAATAGAGCCTAAGTTAGAAATTATCTATACTCCCTGTCTCCTAGACTAAATCAGAGCAGTCTCCTAACCTCCAGAGATACTAAAATTCCATCTACCCTGTCAAATCAGTGAAGAACAAAGTCATCAAAAGATCTCATAAAATATATGTACAAGTACAAAAACATGAATATAAATATGTAAAGTATTACTTCATAAGTTAGTTCCTTGGCAGCTTTCTCAGGGACAGAATCCAGTGGAGGATGGGGCTTTGTGTGGAGAACTGTTCTGTATACGAGAGGTATCAAATGCAAGTAGCCTACAAAATCCCTGTGGGGCCAGAACTAGAGTAAAATAAAACTGGGAAATGTTTAACAAAATAAATAAAAATACAGTACAGCATAGATGTGAATTTGTGGCTTCTAAGTCAAATATATGGCCCACAGGGATCTGTTTTTATTTGAGTTTGACAGTACTGCTATTCACCCATCATCTTGTTTTAAATTCTAACAAAGATAAACTTATTCTTCAAGTCCAGGTTAGACACTTTCTGGAGCTCCATAATCAAATAGGCTAATTTACTAACTGTTCTATGATAATCATTATTTACAAAGATATCAGCTGTTCTAAATGTGATAGTTATCTTTTGTCTTTTTAACAACGTGCCCAAGAGATTCATGAAAATCATGACTTCAGAGGGGAATGATCTCTACTTGAAATGCTGCCAACTCTAGTCACAAATAAATATTAATTCCCGATGCAAAACTGTACACAGTTGGAACCAGATTCTGATAGTACTCTAAGACTACACTTTTATCTCTAAAACTTATTTAAGAACCTTACCCTAGTGAAAAGGCTAGAAAACTTAATTTACTTTTAAGTTTCACATTATAGACTTCAAAGTGCTTTAGGAAATAACACCATTAGCTCAGGATCCTATGCAGTCACATAAAGGGACTGAGTACAAAAGTACACAGTCCTGTCTTGGTGCTCTACCCAGAAAATAGTTTTAACACAGTAACTTCCCTCTCTGGGTCATTGGTTCACTTATTTTATACCTGTATGCCTCACTTCAAAAGCATGTTTATGAATACTTCTCACACCTCAAGGTAGCTATGTTTTAGATAATGATGACAGGGCAACGAAGACCTGCTTTCCTTTACAATAAGAGGAGCTATATATGGAGTATGTTCTTTTCCCTGTACTGAATGAGTCAGGTACCCTCAGTTCATTTTTACCCTGTAAAAGTAAATTCTAACTGGGATAGCTCAGGTAAAAATCTGTCTAATTTTTAACGGACTTAGCAGAGAAACAAAAAAAAAAAAAAAAGAAAAGATTATGTGGCACTAAATAGTGAGAATGACATCTGCTACAACAAAGTAACTATTTAAATAGATTCTAGATAGCAGCTAGACATACTACTCGTGGCTATCCATGATGAAATCCAAGAAAAGGGACAGTAAGTCTCAAAGGAACAATACTACACTAGTATGGATTAAAAATTGATGGGAATCCTTTACAAAAGAGACAGACAATGGGACAAGTTCAGAGTTAACACAATTTATTATAATTTCTGTTGTGCCATTTCTTTTTAAATTCACAGACTATTATTCTGATACTACGGGTACGAAGGCTTCTCTTTCCCCATTTCCTCCTTGCATTTTTCCTTTTCCTTTTCTTTTTATTGGCACTCTGTGGGAATACATTGCAACTGTTAGCACAGTCAAAGGCTTTTATAGATCCACCCCACATTATGTTATTTGAATTACCTACCCCCTTTTTCTAGATTCATAAAACACATAAGACATAAGGTGCATAAATTGCACATTTTTCAACTTCAAAAATATGTTTAAATAACATCCTATCAACAGAACAACTATTTCCTGATTTGAGTGTGAAGTGAATACTCTATAAATTATTTAGGCTAAAATAGAGCTTCATCAAAAAGTCATGCTTCAATGACCAAGCTCTGTCCCAGAGGAGAAATAACAAATCACTCTTCCCTACACCAGGCAGCGTTTGGGAACAATGGGTACAGAATGTTGTCTATGCTGTCAAATGAGACTGCCAAGTAGCTTTTGCTCAGCTGTTTTCCTTTGTTACAAAGAAAGGTTAACCAGTCTTCCTTCATTACAAAGGAGGTTTAACTTTCACTTTTGCTAAAGAGGAGGTTCTATGGTAGCAATATATCAATTTTTAAAATTCCTCAACATTGTAGGAATCAAGGCATATCTTTTTTTGTCCCTACTCTGTGGCTGTAAACCATAGCACACAAGAAATCTCCCTTATTCCTAAATAATAACTACTGAAATTCTTCCTGAATAAAAGGAACCAACTTAGACTGAAGGGGGAGAGTGGGAAAGGGAAGTTCCCCAGCTTCATAACAACTTACATTTATATAACACTTTAGCATCACAAAGTAGACTTTACTGACATCCCATATTTCTATTTATTTAGCTGTAATACACACAAGGCTTAGATTAGAGTGGTTGTACTCTGATGAGATATTGTTAGTAAAGGCTGCTTTGTGAGGTTAAAGTGTTATATAATGCTTTAAGGTCACATGTCAGCCCTGTCCAAATATTTTAAAAATCTTAAGAATTATTCATAATAAACTGAAATATCACCACACTTTTAATGAGGGCTGTTGGCCAAACAAATGAAAAATTATTGGAGCTTGTCATAAACACAAAACAATAGAATCTACAAGAAGCATTTCTGAGAGTAAGGCTTTGAAGACTTGACTTAAAGTTTCATAGACAAGAAAAAGAAAGGAAAACAAATTTTCACAGGAGCAAAACTTTGTCCTTTATAAGCTTATCAGAAATTAATCAATGACTACATTGTTCTTATTACTTCTTTATAGTTTAGCAGGGCCAACTGATCTTTTTGCATCTCTGTATGTGGGTTGTGACATTGATAAACCAAGGATCAAAAACTATCAAAAAGCCTTCTTGCATCTCAAATTAACTTTCAGGGAAAATACTTTCAGATATGCTATTTTATCTTCTTATGCTGCATTAGTATACAGACAATGAGACACATTTGCTATCTATATTAAGATTAAATATTCTTGTCCCAACAGTTTTCCTACTATACCTCCTGAATTCACTTTGTGTTAAAACTAATTAGGTAGCAAAGCACTAGATACACCCAAATACCTGCCCCTCCCCCACAACTGGAAACTACTGAAAACAATCATATATTTATAACTAGATTAAGATAAAGTACCCTCAGAAAGGGTTTGACAGGCAAAATTTCAGAAAACTTTGACAACAAAGGCCCTTAAAAATGTGAACAGAGATAAGCAGCTTACCAAATTACATCTGAAAACTAAAAAAAAATACGTCTTAAGGAAGAAGAAATTACTGAGCGTGTAAAGGAGCAGGGAATAGCATTATTAATTAAGTCCTAATAATTGTCCACAATTTGACAGTCAAACACTGATATATACTGAACCTCTCATACCTATATTAAATATCATTGTAGTTTGCTAAGTCACATCTTAGCACCTTAGATGGTGGTTGTTTTAAAACCTACATGAAGAAAAGCTATTCAATTGCTTTAATTACTTTGGCAAGGTATACAGTTAGGAAAAAATGATCCTATAACATCTTTTACTGAAGGGAGCAATCATTTAATAACTTCTAAGAGGAACTCACAAGATTACAAAGCTAAACTTGGTACAGACTCTAGCCAGTAAATCTGAAATGGCCAGTAACCACAAGGAAACTCATAGTGAATTAAACTTAACAAGAGGTTGATAAATCATCAAAAAGATAGACATAAGGACTGGACTTATGATGTCCATGGTTAAAGGGAACTCTCAGGTGTGCAAACTTTATCTCTCAATACAGGTCAGCACCTTCTCTGCAAATAACAATCTTAGAGATCTGTCTAGAGCAGTGTTAAATTCAAATGGAAACCAATCCCTGCCCTGCAGACCATGTACTGATTTAGAAAACCACAGATTAATATAATATAGCTTGTATATAGCATTTTAATTTATTTTGTTAGATATTTCTTGATTACATATTAATCTAGATCAGCAGAAGGCTCCTGTTTGACACTTCTGACCTTAAGAACTGAGAGATTAAGTGACTTGCCCAGGGTCAGAGTCAGTATGTGTAAAGAGGTGGAATTTAAACCTAGGTCTTCCAACATCCACCAAAATCTTTAATTTCCTAAAACTAAAAACAATGGAAAAAATTCCACATGGCAAAAATTCTGTAGAAATTACAACTTAAACATAATATAATGTTGAGTTATAATAATAAAAACAGAAAATAGGAAAATTTTACCTTGACCGGTGGAGTAGAACAGGTAGAAGGAGACATTGTAGTTTCCTGACTATTGTATGAGGGACTGTCTGCCAGATTTAGATAAAGCTCATCTTCATGTGTGAAGCTGCCTTGATTGTCCACTCCAGGTGAGATGCAGATGACTATGGCACTAGTGTTATCTGCACGGAGCATGCGCTGTCGCCAGCGACCTAGTGCTCTATTAACAAGCATTTTGGCACAAGATTGCCCATGTTCCCCCTGTTTTAAAAAAAAAAAATCAATGTTAAAAGCCAAGATTTTTGCTTTACTTTCTTGGGGGTGGGGGGGGGGGGCAGTTAAGTGACTTGCCTAGGGTCACAAAGTTAGTAAGTATCTGAGGCCACATTTGAACTCAGGTCCTGCTGACTTCAGGACCAATGCTCCACTGTGCCACCTACCTGCCCCCAAGATTTGCTTCTAAGAGGAATTTAGCATAAAAAATTGAGTCCTTACAATAAGCAAGTTTCTGTGTTATAAATTATAACCTAAGTTTCAAAGAGCATCACAGAAGATAAATCCTATAAAGTGCAATAAACATGTTCCTAAAACAGATATAAACTGTACTTTTAAAAAAATCACTCTAAATGCACAGCAGGAACATGCAAACATACTTCAAATAATCTTTTAGGAAATTTTTTAAAAATTATCTGCTTTGTAAATCTCAGTGATCACATTTGCAAGGAGAAGCAAGAAAATACTTCACCTAATATGACCATTTTTTTAAAAGTTTAGATTTATTCACTATTTTACCTATTTAGAACTTAGAATTCAGTATTCATCATGCCAGAAATAAAAATTACCCATATACACCAAAGTTTTTAAAAATGTTTTAGCTTACTCTTTTTTATTTTTTAGAAAACTAGTTCACAACATAATTATTTTTCATCTATTTTTATCTATTTGGTTTCCAAGAAATTTTACTTCTATTTTACCATTTTAATTAGGAAGGGTCAAATTAAAATTTAAGAAAAGCACATTCTAAAAGGAGCAGGTTTGGAGAATTAGATTTTGTAGTACAAATGAACATTATGCATAAGTGAAATCCAGATTTATTTTTTAGTTCTCAGATTACCTCAAATGATGAGGACCTATTTTTAAGGAGGTTTTCATAATATGATGAATTTCAAAAGTGGCTGGCAAGGTATTACACAAGTACATTTCATTAGCATTCAAACATAAGAAGTTCCATGGAAACAAATCAAAACATTGTATCTTAATAGTACATTCACTAATGATTCCTCTGGGAATTGGGAAATTCTGTGGCAATGATTGACACAACAGTCCTCTTCATAGAAGACATTTTTCAATACAGGAGTACAAGGACTGGAGACTAAATAAATTTATCATAACATAAAGATATAACATTAATCTTCAGATCTCAACTATCCTTTAATTAAGTAATCTTCCTTTTTTTCCTTCATGAAAAAGATTCAATTCAAATTACTATTTACAGATTGGGACCATATCAATTCAGAATTATCTTCCAACTCTTGAGATTTTATGCTTTTGTGGGCTATCCAAATAAATCTTTATTAACCATGACCACTTAATTACGTAGAATTTTCTTACTGTGATTAGAACATATATAGCAGAGTCAAATGAGAAGAAAATAAATTTGAACCGAATACACTGCTCATCCCAAATCAATCCCTTGTAATATGACTATATTGATTCAAACATACAGCATGATCCAAATGACAAGAAAACAACCATGAACTGAGCAAATATTCATCTCAATTAATCCTTAAATTTTAATCATCTCAAATTCAAGTACAGTCCCCATTTCTCACCATAATACATGCCTGCAAAGGTACACTAATATGCCTGTATTGTTCTATCAGAGTGATGTAACCTGAAAAGGGGAGTTTCTTTGTTCTCTTCCAAGAATACAAAATCAAATCAGTTCTAAGTCATGATCAACTATTATAAAAGTAAATCTATAGATTATTTTAAAAAGTAAAGTTATTCTCCAAGTCATAAAAATAATACATAATGCACGCTACACAATGATTTTTCTGAGAAAGAATATACCATGCATGAGGTGAGCATACAATACACAATGATTTTATGCTAAGTTTAACCAAAAGCTAATTTGCCAAACCAAATAATTATATAACCTTCTTTAAACATGGTACAGCCCTGTTTAGTGGCTTTTTTTTTTAATAAGTCTTACTGTAAAAAGCTGTTGACAGCCTTTACTGACCAGCCTATGGTATGTCTTAGAATAAGTCTAAAGAGCAAATTTCTAATCTATTTCTTATCATTCACTTTTGTCAGAAAATTCAGTTCACAAGATGAAAACGACAGGCAACTGAAGACAATGAGATGGATTCTCATTGATCCAAGTTTTATTCTATATACTGCTGTTTTCAAGATTCTATTCTCAATATCCTATAACAATTCCTATTGTTATGAGAAACACAGAATAGTGAGCTGCCGTAATTTTTCTCCCAGTTACCCTATGACAAAAGCATTCAACATTCCATTACTATAATATGCTAAAATGATGAATATTACTTCCATAAAAATATTTGTCTACATTAAAAGGACTGACCCAATACTTTTCACTTTCATCCAGTTACTTCTGTTTCTTCAACTTATTTGAAGTTCCTTAGTGTCAGACCAAATAAAAGCCACCACAAAACTAACTGGCAATTACTTCTACTTGATACTTCTAATATTGAAAGTAGAAAAGCACTGAAACAACAACTAACTCATTAGTATCAACAAATTTCACAGAATTCTAAGACAACAATAATACATTCTGATTGCTTCATATATGTTTATGCTTTCAGATAAACTTCTGAATGAACAGGAAGAAAGTAAAATCAGAAATATTAGTGTTAGTTAGACAACATAAAATAAGTAGACAACGCATACTATTAACAAAAAGGGGATATCACAGTTTATGTTCTAAATATTTACCAAGACATGAAAATCAGTTTTAAGAATATTTTTTAAGTTTTTTAACTCTAGTTATCCAAACAATTAAAATTAGTCAGAATATCTCATTTACCCAGAATTCCAATTAATTAAATCATAAAAAAAAAACACACCAAAACAGTTAAGAGGAATTTACATAGCTTTACAAGTTTACATAAACTACCTCACATTTGAATTTCCTAAGACCTGGGGTATTATTAACCCCATTTTAAAGATGAGAGAACTGAGACGCAGAAAGATTGAGTAATTTGACAATCTTCTACTTTTTTAAAGAGACTTTTACTGAGAATGCACTGAGTCATAAAACTATGAAGCTCCCCTTCTAAAAAACGTACAATTCCTACCCTAAGAGCCTGTAAAATTAATATGTTAATGGGGTGAGGGGAGGAGAATTAAGAGTTAATGGTTTTCCCCACCCATTAATAAACCTCCATATCTTTTGTTAATTTCTATTGAGGTAATGGGTCAGAAGGTCAGAGCCCTCCAACTCTGAAAAGTGTATAAATACTCTGAGGTGAGGTTTTACTTTGGGGCTTATTGGAAGCATTTATTTGGGTAGATGAGACTCTGGGCAGCCTCTAAGGAGCCCCACTCAGCTTTGAAAACTCAGATGTTGGTGCTTCCCTCTCTGGTAATTGTATGTATGCAATGATTAGACAATTGGAAGTCCTGTCTGTTGCTCTTTATTTCTGTTTGTATTTTCCCCGAGTTCAGTGTGCTGATTTTTTTCCCCTGAACTAAGTGAATGATATATGTGCTTGATTAAAGTAGATTGCTGACCCCTCAAAAAGTTGCTTTCCTTTTAGAAAAACAGATCTAGAGAAATAAAGAGCAACAGACAATGCTTCCAATTGTTTGTCCATAAGCAATACATACATCACCCATCAACAGACAGATCCAATTGTCTGACTATTACACATATACAGAGTTACCAGAGACAAGAAGCAACATCATGTGGGTTTTCAAAGGGGGAGTGGGGAGAGGCCTACTTAGCAGCTACCCAGAGTCATCACTTCCAGTGATTACAGCCCAAAGTGAAACCTCACCTCAGAGTATTTATACACTTTTCAGAGCTGGAGAGCTCTGACTCAGTGCCTCAACAGAAATTAACAAAAGGTATGGAGGCCCATGAAGATCTTTCATTCTTCCCTCCGCACCCACCATTAACATTACAGAGCTCTAGGACTTTGGTTTTTAAGTTACCTCCAAAAACTGTGGAGGCTCTTAAAATGCAATCACCTTCTTCCAGAGTTTCCTTGCTTCTATTCCCTTCCTGTCTCAATTTGCCCTTCATATAATTTCAGAGGCACGCCTCTCATTTCTATCCCCATGCTCAACAGCTTTCAATGGTTTGAGGAAACATGCAAATTCTTCAGTATGGTATTTAAAGCCCTCCAATTTCTGGCACTAATCTATCCCTTAAGTCTTATCTCATTACTATTCCTCTTCTGACTCAATGTTCCAGCCAATCTGAAATACTAGCTAGTCTCATAATCAGTATTTCACACAGCCCAATCCCCCTTACAAATCAACCAATAAACACCTATTAAGCACCTACTATGTGCCAGGCACCATGCCAAATGGGGAGGATACAAATACAAAGAATAAAACAACCTCTGCTCTCAAAGAAGATACATGTTAATAAGGGAAACATACTGCTATAACATAGTTTGGAGAGCACTAGCAATTGTGGAGATCAAGAAAAGCTTCATATAGAAAGCAGTACTTAAGCTTCTTGAAAGAGCATTGGGACTCCATGAGGCAGAGAGGAGGAGGGAGAACATTTCTGGTAAGAGGAATGGGCAATAAAAAGATACACAAATAAGAGGAGTGATGTGTGTAAAGAACAGAGAGAAAGATACTTTTGCTGGATCACAAAGTGTGAGAGGTATGAGGGAAAGAGGAAAAAATTATTTCTTAAGTGTCTACTATCCAGTCACTGTGCCAAACAAGATGAGATTGTCTAATGTCTAATGTTGGAAAAATAGTTTGGGGACGGGTTGTAAAAAAAAGATAAAGTAGTTTTTTTTTTGTTTTATCCCTATTTTTCTATATAATGGGTTCTGTCAAAGGACATTTTAAACATGATAAATGTGGGATCTCTCTGTACAGGTTGCTATTGCACAATCTAAATTAAAAGTCATAATTAATTTCTATTCAAGGCCTCTGACAATTGTACTAAAGACCAAAATTGGGACAGCAACATCAAATTATCAAAATCTCTCTTCTCACCATCAGGTACTTTTTCTCCTCCTGGTCCTGGCACATCGCAATGGCATCCTGAGGAGGGATCATGTTCCATAGTCCATCACTGCCCAAGATTATATACTTGTGTTTCCGAGGATCAAGAGTATGTACACTTGTGTCTGGTTCTGGGGACACCACAAATTCTCCAGTGTAAAAATCATAACTCCACAAGTCAC
Organism: Potorous gilbertii; assembly: GCA_028658325.1. Classification (NCBI taxonomy): domain Eukaryota; kingdom Metazoa; phylum Chordata; class Mammalia; order Diprotodontia; family Potoroidae; genus Potorous; species Potorous gilbertii. The sequence goes on from CM053770.1 coordinate 545,384,383, forward strand.
CTGGTTGGGAGGAAAGCCAGAAGTATTGTTATGTAAGTTGGTCACTTTCATTAGTAACTTCTTATACTAAAGCAATTAATAATTCTCAATTGCAAGCAAAGTAGTACATCAGAAACAAAATCTTATCAAGATACCATGGTACAAAGAACGAAGCAAAATTACCTTTAACTTTTCAATACAAGGTAAGAATATGCTTTTGTTGGTATCACTGAGAATTGGTGAGAATAAAATTAATTACTAGAATATTGTAATAGAAGGATCTCTTATTCAAAAGAAAGCTAAGAGAAACAGAGAGGGAAATGGTTCTGTATTTATCTCTATAAATCTAAGTACAGATCTAAGTATAGAAGGGTGCTTCACATAAGTGAAAAAAAAAAACAAAACTAATGAACGTGGAATAGCAAAGTGTGGTGGGAAAATGTTGTTAATAGCCTCCCTAATACAGATCACAAATTAGCAAAGAAACAAAATATGATAGTGACAGGGAAGGGGGACGGAAGCGATAGGGGGCAGAGATTCAACTGTTTGGATATATGCATCAGACTCATTCCACTTTTTTAAAAGCAAATCTATTTAAAATTCTCATCCTGCCTGACAGTTTTGTTTCATATATCAAAAGGAAGCAACATAAGGTAATTGCTACTCTAGACATCCGAGCAACAGTGAAGAATGGTTAGTGATATGAAAGTGACAAAAAGAAGAAGTGATATCTGAGAGTCTAGAATAGCAAAGGAAGAGAACACTGGCCATACATGTGCCATGAATTTTAGGAAAGCATTTTTCAAAAAGTTAAGAGGAAAAAAAAATAATTTTACATCCCAAAGGCTTTAAGGGGAAATGTAGCTCTAGAGGCATGAGAGACCCTAAAGATTTCATATACTGTCTGTACAATATATCTCTCTATACAAGATACAAGTAATCCTATTTCAGAAGAAAGGAGGTGATGAAACTAAGAATTTAATGCTGAAATCACACTTCAAAAAAGAAGCATACAACAAACAGGGAGGAACATAAAACCAGGCAACAGCAGCATAGTTTTTTAAGTCTATACCTAAGAATAAGCTGAAGCTTATGAAAATTACCAAAGCCAACAAAACGGCCTTGCTTTACTAGGTACTTGGAGGAAGATGGTGTAATGTTAACAGCCTCCAAAAAAATGAAAGCCAAACTAATCCCTATTTGTTTCCAATGTAAAAGCAGATTACCATAAGGACGGATATCCAAAGCAAGTGAGGAAAGCACCTACCCACTTTAAAATGAGTTTAAGTCTCAAGATCCAGACAAATTTTATTTTTCTAGCTAACAAAAGAATTTAGAATCGTTTCTTTGATGGTATCTCCAAAGTCCCAAAATCTTGGTATAATTTAAAAAATTTTTTAAACATTAAGACTTTGAGATCCTTGTACTTTAAGAATTCATGATTCTTCAGTATACATACTCTTTTCATCAAGTCTGATCAGTCAGAATTATGTCTGAATAAAATGGCCTTTCTTAGTTGCCTCATCCCTAAAATTCAGCACAAGGCAATTAACCTACTGACTGATCTCTCCAAATTTAGCAATGTTTGTTTTAGCAAAGCATTCATTTATTGGAAGCTTGTGTTCTTTTCTACTGGTAAAATGATATACATACAGTCTGACCCAGGACCTGTGATCAAAGTTTTTCCATTTTCATGGGACCTAACAAAATTTGAACAAAACAGTCTTCAGGAACCCTGGAACACCACACTACCAGGATCAGGTGTCAGAATAGGTATGAAGTAAGTAATCAGATGCCTGAGAAATCAAGTAGAAAATTTTAAAAGGTACCCAAAACACTCTAATTTTCAAGGGGAAGGGAGTAGTTTCTGAAAACTAAACAGATATCCTTGATGTCAACTTAAAATTCCAGACTATGTCATTAAACAAATGACTATAGAGCACACAAAGAATTATTTTCACCCATCAGAAACCTAGGCTTTGGCAAACATGAATAGTTTCACTCTTTTACTAAGCCAAAAGGGAAGAGAGAGTTGTGGAGATGTTCTTGGATAAGCTTCTTTTTTTGGTTAAACCCATTAAAAAAAAAAAAAAAGCAGGCAATTTCACTTTTTAGATGTTATACTTGCATTTGTAAGGGTTTTTAAACACTTTTAATTTTGGTTAATTTAAATTCAGTTTTAATTTCAGTTATATCTCAATTGAGAGACATCAAGTTTAGAATCTTAGAATGACGTAAAAGGGAGTCAACTCCCCCCTTCTACTAGTTGTATGACCATCATAATTTCTCTGAGCTTCAGTTCCACAACAGTGACATTAAGTAACCTTATTTCATAGGGTGTTGATTGTCAGATTAGAAAATGTTTATTAAGCACTTCATAAAATCTTAAAACATTATGTCAGCTATTATCATTATTAAGTTTGAAAATTACAGTGATGAGGAAAATAAGAATCACTATGCTATTGTCTAAAGTATATGATCAAGTATTATAAATTACAAATACTCTTTTTAGCCCAAAGAAAGAAAAACAAAGTTAAAACATTAATTTCTCCTTCTTTTGTTCTGAAATCCTTTGGGAATCAAAAGTCCTAAATGAATTTTAAAATGGTTTCTAGACATGCAGTTTCAGAAGTATCAGTAGTTTTTTCTTTCCATAGTTTCGGCCTTTTGCTAAATAATAAAAACTCCTTTGTCTCTTCCCCTTCCTGAGTTTGAATTTCTCCATTAATTCCCATAAGTGATACTGACCAATTAAAATGTGCTTAGAGCCCAAAGAATACTTCAAATAAATTACCGTCCTTCCTTGTAGTAAAAACCCTCTGCTGAGCCAGCCTCATTAGCCACGGAGTCAATTCACCTTCCCAGCAGAAAAGAACACAAGCTGCCGCTAAATGGTAATTATAACCCAAGTTTGCTTACATAGTTGCATTCCTCCCAACCCCCCCCCCTCCCCACTTTATACCAGCAGAACAAAGATCACAGCTGATATCAAGATCAAATGAGCACAGAAGGTAGTTAAGATAAATGTTAGGACAGCAATTACAGACTATATAATTGATGCTAAAAAACCTTCAAAAACCACATTTTGACTATTAATTGGATTCAACATTGCCACACCCAGAAAGAATATAATTTATGGAAGAATTGTGACCCACAAGTCTAAACTCAAGGTCTGAGGAAACAACTTCTAGTCACATTTAGGTTCAGACTCACTATACACCCTAGAATAAAGGATAGTATTTTTCACCTTTAATAAAAGAATTAAGAACTTAATACTGCACAACTTATATTCCATATGAATTTTAAGCTTCTGCCGCTGCTCACTTCAAACACTGGCTAAGCACCTATATGCTTTAGAGCAGGGGTGAGGAACCTGCAATCTTGAGGCCACATCAAGGGCTGCACTTGAGGACCTTGCTTTTAGATCGTGCTAGGTTCTATTTTAAAAAACAAAAACAAACTGAAGACATGATTTCAAGGGAATATGACCCAGGAGAGAGAAAGGAGAGGGGAGACAGAGAGACCCTTAAAAGCTGACATGACACTGACATGACCAGATCCGGAGAACTAAAAGTTAAAAGAAGGCTGGTTTTAAAGGAATAGTAATCTACAAAAACTTGTCAGGAGACTTCTATGGACAGTATAGTCAGATGGTAGAGAGATCCTGTAATAGGTGGAGAGAGCCAGAACAGAGGAGGGAATATTCTCCCTCAACAGTATCTCACATAACTTTGTAATAATGGAATATAAGAGGTAGGGGAGAGGGCGGAGTAAAAGACACATACTTATCTTTTGAACTCGATAAATAATATTGCTAATAAGAACATGAAGGAGCAGGTTTTCAAGGAAATTAATAAACTGAGTTTTGATTATGTTAAGTTTCAATGTTTTAAAATATTAATCAATCATGGATGTATATTCAGAATTGGTTTTCCTTCTGTTATCTTGCATAATTTGGCTAATGAAAGGCAATGTTCTCTGAATTTCTTGCCTAAAGGAAAATACGAAACACTTAAAAATCAATTATGAATTTTTTGCTTCTTCATTTTCTAATTAACTTTCCACTTAGATCTCTAATCCTTTCCTCTTTGGGTTAATAGAATACCTCCATGTCTTTGCCTACCATTACTTATCAGTTCCCTCCCCCCAACCTTTGCTTAGGGTACAATATGATTCCCTTAAAGGAGGCAACAGAAACTCTTCTGCAATGCCTATGCTTAAAATTTTAGAGCCAGTGCTGTTCTCTGCAGACAAACAAAAAAAACAAAACAAAAAGCTAACAAACTTTTAAAGTCTAAAGTCCCTGATAACATTCTACCTCAAATTCAAACTGGTTCCAGAAGGACTTGTCTCCTGTATCTCATGTCCATTTTTATATATTCCCTGACAAACTTCTTGAGCAAATGATAAATATCTGATCCTGTTTAAGTACTGTACTATCCACTTTCATCCCTCCGTCAATCATCCCTATATCAAATGAAAGAATATTTCTAAAATGCTTAGAACATACCTAGCACTGTTCCTTTCCCCTCTTCTCCAAGGTCAGTTGTTCAAGCCAAATTCAAACCCTAATTTAATTTCTAACCCTTTTCTCATTCTTCAGCAACCTCTTAAACTGCTGACATTGCTGACTAATCACAATCCCTTTTCCTTAGTTACTCTGTCTTCCTATCCTTCTGATGACTCTTCTGGCTACCAGTGTTCTTTTAAACCTCTTTGAAAAAGCCCCCAAAGTTCTAATTCTTGGTTTTTCTTCCCTTCCTTCTCTTCCAACTTTTCTTGTACTCCCTTCCTCTATCACAACAGAGAAATTAACTCATGACTTCCATCATAACCTCATTATTGCCAATTCTCTCAGTAACATCTCTAGTTCCAACACTCTATATTCACATTCCAGTCCTTCATTTCCAACAGTCCAAAAGCCAATTTTACTTCCTTTCTTCCCCTCATCGACTCAAACTAAAAATGTACAAGACCAAAATCTACCTCCTTCTTCCATTCTAAACTCCCCTAAATTTCTAACTCATTTATGATACAAAAGTCTTTTTTGTATCTTTGATGCCTCCTCTTCTTTCATCAACTACATAAACATTTCATCATCAAAGTCCCACAAATTCTTTAAAATGTTGTCAGTTTGTGTTATTTATATTTCTGAAGTTATCAAAACTGAAAGCAGCACGAAGAATTTTAGTACACCCAGTATGTGTGTATCATTGGATTCAAATGACTACAAACATCGTAACAAAGTTAAGAATATTTTATTATAATAATTCAAAGCAAAGTGTTGCTAAATGCCACTGAGCTCTAATGAAGATTCCTGTGGCAGATTTTAAGAGCAGCCAAAGTCATGAGTAGTAAATATTCAAAGAATTAATCACCATGATAACACATACAAAAAATGCTTTTAATATTGGTACAGGAAGTTCAGATGGGGATTCTCCAAATAGGTCTGCCAATCAAACTTAATTCCATATACATCCATATACAAAATACCATGATTTTGATAAATTTAGCTTTTCATAAACAAATGACAAAATGCTACAGAAATTTTTAACATGCTGAACAGATTAATTTGCTTAAAAGTTGGTACAATTCTTTCTATCTTCTAATTTTTACCATTAAGAGAGCACTATCAACAAATAATCAGGTAGTACTTTATTTCAGGATTGTTAGGAAGAAATACACTAATTCCTCGAATTCATGGTAAGGCCAAAATCATTTAAGCAAAGTAAGAAGTGAGACAATTTAAAGCCATCTTGCTATCCCAACTAACACGGATCAATTTTGAAAGAAAAATAGAGAGTTTCTCATTAAATAGAATAGCTCACAAGCCGATGATGTGATGTAAAGAACATCAAAACTAAGAAAAAGTGAGAGAAAGCTTAGAATTTGCAGCAGAGCTTATTGTGAGGTTTCAAGGTGATTTTGCTAATTAAAATTTTTGCTATGCTATGCTGCTTTTGGGCAATCTACTTACCTTCTCAGTACACCTCAGTATCCTCATCTACAAAATAGGGTTAATATATATCTCAGTGTCACTCTGAAGATTCAGAAATATGAATGAGTTTTGTTCATATTTATTTATACTGTGAAAAAATTTTTAACAAGGATCTCCCCTATTATGTAACAGCTTTTAAACTCTTGCTATTCATTTTTCAAAAATATTTTATTTTCCCAATTACATGTAAAGACAAGTTTTAACATTTTTTAAAAACTTTCAGTTCCAAATTTTCTCCCTCATCTCCTCTTTCCCTGAAAGAGTAAGTAAGTATATAGGTTATACGTGTGAAATCATTCATGCTATTCATTTTAACTCAAATGTTTGTTATAAATACCCATTACTGAGTCTATAGTCCACTAAAACCCCAAAGTCTTTTTTTCAGAAAAAAACTACTGACTAACCATGCTTCCTTCCACTTTGTACTTGGGAAACTGATTTCTTCTAACCCAAAATAGTTATCTATCCTTATAAACTTCAACTATTTGTTAATTCTGGACCAATCTTCTGTGGTTCCCAATTCTACCATTTACTGAGTTTCTTTGAGACATATGCAAATTCTGTAAGCATTACATCCATGCCTTCATCCAATAATGTTAAAGAGAATCAGGGCTAAGAACAGAGCTTTGATTTACTCTACTAGGCAACTACTGACCTCAGTCACACACTGTTCTTTGAATCCAAGAGTTCAACCATTTCAGAGTTCTAACTATCTAAAATGTTATCTAGCCCTTAAGCTTTCCATCATGAGAAATACCTTACTGAAATACAAGTCTAAGCCTAAAACACTTCCATCATCTACCAGGCCAGTAACCCTATCAAAAGAGGATATGAAATTGAAGCCTATGGCCTAAGGGGCCATAACCAATACTGGCCCAGGAGGAGGGAAGATGAAGGTGGGGATGGGAACAGACAAACATGATATAACCAGCAGATGAGGTAGGGCATGACTGACATTTACTTAAGGTCTCACAAATCATGCCTCTAATAATACATTCTAGAAAGTTTCCAGAAATTAAAAACCAAATTCATTGGTTTTGAATTTTAAAATGCTTGCTTCTTCTCAAATAAAATACTCAGAACATTTTCCTTTCTCCAGACATAATTGGCCCCCAGTAAATCAATCATGCTCACTGTACTCAATATGTAATTCTTGACAGCAAATCATATATCATCTTTAGCTTGAATGATCTCATCAGTTTATTATAAGGGATTTAAACAAGATGATCTTTGGGTCTCTTCCATTTCTAAGATTCTATGAATCTATGAAGGGAGCCATGTGGTCAGGTACAAAGATCACTGGCCTTGGAGTCAGGACCTACATTCAATCTAATAAATCACTTATTTATTTATTGGGGTGATCTTAGGCAAATCACTTCACCACTCTGGAATTTAATTTCCTCACTTGTAAAACAAGGAAGCTTGAATCAGTAAGATTCTAGGTGCTACCAACTGCTGATAAGAGGTGATAAACTCAAGGTGTAGAATAAGACAAATTTCTGAATAGAGTCAATGTGTGATTTGTTTTGCTCAACTACGTATACTTGCTGAAGTATTTTTTCTTTCTTTTTGTTTTCAATGGGAGGAGGAATATAAGGCAGGAAAGAAAGAAGGAAGAAGGGCTAAGGATATAATAGATTCTTTCCCCTATCACCACCACACACAAAAAAGGAAGAGCACTGAGGCATTTTTTAATACAAAGAAAGGAATAGAAGGAAAGTCAGAAAGAATTGGGACAAAAACAATTTAGAAAATGATATGCTGAATTTATCATTTAAAAAAGCAAACTATATAAAAAATCATGTATCACAGAGGAAACTGCAAAAATAAAACAAAATTAAGAGGCTGAATTAGGTCTCTGGGATTTCTTCCAGCTATAAATCTTTGACTCTATGACCCAAAAACATACTGAAAATCTAACTGAACTTTCATTTGTAAACCACAAGAGGGCAGCTCTGCTATAATTTTAGCAGTCAAAATACAAGCTAGTATTGATTGATCTATTCCTACAAAATTATAATCTACTAAGTTCCCTCAAAATAAACAAGATGTAAAAAAAATATAATAAAGATAACAGTAAAAAATAGCTAACAGGCATAAACTTGGCAATGGACATCTGATATTAATCAAGAGCTAAAAAAAATAACATGCTACATTAGATGATATAAGTGCTCAAAACTAAAAATAAGTGTCAAACTTTTTTTTTAAAGCAGGGAACTAAAAGTGACCATGTAAATAAATATGATTATCTCTTTCTTGATCAATACATTAGTATAACACCCAAGAGGCCAGTGGAGAGACAAATGGTGGGTGGAGAGCAGAAATGGGTTAAGCAACAAATAAATAACGAACTTCAAAGAACTGGAATAAAAGATGTCAATAAGGTATGAGTGAAAATTGGAATAACATGTGGACAACCCAAGAGCTCCACTGACACCTTTTCCATGTCAGGAGAAATTGAGGAAGAGATCTTTATATAAGATGAAACAATACATTACCTTGAGAGTCAATTACAATTAAAGCTACTGTATGCTACTGCTGCCTCTCCTGAACTAAGTCTAAAAACAAGAGAAGAGATACAAAAGAAATTTTAAGTAGAATTCATGTTACTAGGTTACCCAGTAATTTGGATTTGATTCTTAAGAGAACTGAAATTCTGATTGCTTAAAAACTATACAAAATAGGTTACTAAACATTTAGTTAACAAATATTTATTGTATACTTGCTGATTTTTGTGTATCCATAAGGGATTTTGTTTACTGTTATGGAGGACAAATAAAAAACCGAGCTGTTTCCTGCCCCTTAAAGGCTTAGTAATCTATGAGGGAGGAAAGACATGAACTAGGCAACATGTGATTAAGTTTTATAAAGTCTAGTAGGTATACAGAAGAAAAGATAATTTCTAACAGTTAAGCTTTGACATTTGGCTGGGTTGCAGGAAGACCTGGGAGACCAGGACAAGAAAAGGCACAAGCAAGAAAAGGAAGGTGGTTGTTACTGCTGTTTTTGTCCTTTGTTCTGGAAGAGGACAATGATATTAGGGAAAGAATGACATGGCTTGCAGTTGACTTGGATTTGAGTGAGGGAGGGCTGTGCAGGTCACCAGCTTTTCTCCTCCAGAGATACGTCGGTCCAATAGTCAAATATTCATCAGGATGAATGGAGATGGCCCAGGATGCACTGGGAGACGCTGGCTTAGGCTAAGATTTTTTTCAGATTCTTACCAGGACAAGGAAAGGCATACAAGTAAGAAAAGGAAAGATTTGTTTGGAGAACAGCATGTAATTCCATTTGGCTATAGAAAGTACACATAGAGAAGAAGGTGAGACCCCTAGGGCCTGGTTTTTTCAATTGTACTTACCTGGCAACAAATGTACCCAGTATAATACATTGCTCTCCTAAAGTAATCAAATGTTTGAATATCTTCATGCCTTATACCTGTACCACTATATATGCATGAAAAATGAGGATGAAAATTGATGGTACTTTTTATAGCCAATAAGCTTCTTGAGAACAAAGACTTCACCTTTGCATCGTCCTCCATTGCATACAGAAGACTACCCTGATCTTGTATTCAATAGTCATCTAAATAATGAGTTGACTGAAGGAATGAGTTGTACTAAAGAGACACAAGTCTTTGGTCCTACCTAACATTTTTGTCAATGATAAGGACAAGGATAAGGACATAGAAAACATTCCTTTTTGGGGGGATGGGGGAAGGCAAGGCAATTGGGGTTAAGTAACACACCCCTAGTGTTAAGTGTCTGAGGTCACATTTGAACTCGGGTCCTCCTGACTCCAGGTCTGGTGCTCTATTCACTGCATCACCTAGTTGTCCCTTATTCTTAACAAATGTGCATAAGACACAAAGGTAAATGGATTAGTACAGACAACAGACTCAAGATTTGAAATTATCTTAAAGGTAAATGGATTAGTACAGACAACAGACTCAAGATCTGAAATTATCTTAAAAGCAGTCACCTATTATTTGGATGGTATTAAGTCAGTCCAACTACATGGCATTATAGCAAAATATGTTGTACAGTATAAACAGTGCTGGGCTTGAAGTCAGAAGATGCAACTCCAAATCCAGTTTTGTCACTGACTACATGTGTGTCTTTGGTAAAGGCACAGTAACTGTCTGGTTCAGTTTCCCTATCTGTAAAGTGTAATAAAAATACTTGTAAACTATATCTTTACAAAATTGTTGTAAGAATCAAATGAAATAAAGGATGTAAAAAGCACTGTCATCACCCTAAAGCACAACAGGAATTTGAGCTATTGCAGGATTTCATCTTGGTTTCAGATAATAAATGTAAAGCCCTGAATTTTAAGTATAAACACACACACACACACACACCACACACACATATTTATATCTGACAATGAAACAGGCCTCCCTGGACTAATTTCTCATTTGCAAAATGTAAGTGAGGAGAGCAGCCTTTCATATCTTTGAGATCACAGGATGAAACAGTTCCTCCTTTAAACCTTCCCACTCCACCTTCACATAACATCTGTAAAACCAGCTCAACAACTCTGTTCAGTTAGCATATGGACAACAGTGTATCTTCATATCCCTAACTAGTCACACCTGAGTCATTTATTTCCACAAGTAATTGCTCTAACAATCTTTGTTCTATAAGCAAGCATGCCAAAACTGACATTGTATAACTAGTGCCAGAGAAAATTATAAAGATTTGGTCTCAAACGTAAAAATAGGGAACAGTCCATTCAGTCATATTGTAAAGTCTATTACTCAAAAAAGTTCTCCATAAATGAATGAATGAAAAAGTATGGTGAATTTATAATGCACTAAGCACTAGGGATACAAAGAGCAAAGACAGTTTTTTCTCTCTCCTTCACCTGTATTTGCACAGAACAGGGCTTTGGTTAGCCCAGAAATATAAAGTAAAATACAGTCTTCACAAAAGAAAGAAGCATATCCTTTGGATCTTGGCCAAAGAGGGTTTCCAAGTACAAAGTCCCTGCAAAAACTATTTTCCATCAGTCCCACACAAGTTTAATTGTTAGAGGTCATTTAAAGAAAAAGGTATTATGAATTGAAGATCTTAAATTTGCTAACAGTGGAACTAGCTAATAACACTGGTACTGTAAGGTGACTGGTATTCTCATTTTCTCCTTCCTGCACTTAGCAGGCCTTAGAAATAATCTTCATACAAGAAAGAGCTATCTGGGTCATCCCTTTCTGTATACAGGCAACAGCCAAAAACTTTCATTAGCTTAGTGAGAAAAATTGGGCTAAAATTTAATTGGGCTTTTAAACATTTTTTAAACCCAAGAGACACAAAGGAAGAGAAGTTTAAAAAGTATGAAAATCCACCAATGTAAAGCTCTTTATCCCTGCACAGCACTGAGAACAAAAATAATTCACAGAGAAGATCAGAAGAAAAAACTATTTATAGGGCCTTACTTATGGGCCTTATCCTCACTTAGGTCACTCATTCACTGTATTGAAGCATTTTAAGTTTACTACAGCTTCAGTTTACCAATCTTTAAAACAGGGCTACTGATAATTAATCCCTTGCAAAGCATTTAAGATCTCTGGGGAAAAACTACACACACACACACACACATATATACTTCAAATCTATTTAAGAAAGCATGAAAGAGACTGGTTTTATTTTAATTACCATTCTGTAATGTAGTACAGTAAATGTTGGGGTTTGCTAGAACCACGGATAAAGAACTACATGCTAAGATGCTAAGGAGAGGTCTTTCTCCAGAAGTTGTTACTCTTCCAGGAAACAGAAATCATTTACAAGTATATGTCTCATAACAGAAACAAAATAGCACCTCATGGCATGAGAAACAAACAGCTCTAGTCCACAGACCTCATCCTCCCTCAAATGGACACTGCCCTAAGATAAAACCAGAAGAACATACCAATCTGTACTTCTACTGTTACTCTGAAAAAAATTGTAACCTCCTCAGAAAGCAGATTTTGCTTTTGATAACCTAGATATCATATTCTAAAAGTCATGGAGAGGATGAATAATAATCAGGATCTCAAAAGGTTTTGCCAAAAATGACCAAAACTGGCTAGTTTCAAGAAGTAACTTATATTTAAGTATTTCCAAAGAGAAAATGTATATAAAGAATAAACTGTTGATCCATACCACTCCTCTCCAACAAACACAACTATTCCCTATGGAATACTACAAGGGCAGAATTATGTATATGTTGTCAGATGCTTTAATCAGCTTTCGCTTCATTGTTTTTTGTCAAAAAGAAAAAAAAAAGGATTTAATCTGGAAGAGGGGAGGTGGAAAACATGACTCATAAAGAAAAAAGTCAGGAGTAAGACCTAAAAAAAAGTATTTTCTTTAAAAAGAGGAAGAAAATATATTTAGCTGAGCTACACCACCCCTCTCCTTAACCAGTCAAGTATTAGGCATGCCTCTTTACTACCAACACAGAAACAAATTTGCATTCATTAAGATGATTAGAAAATTGCCTCTTTCCTCTATTTAAGGCAATTCATCTCCAGCTGAAGACAAAAAGACCTTTATAGGAAGGAACCTATCAGAGGAAATCTCTTAATTAACTGAGAGGATAAAATAGGGAAGGCATTCCTAAGTAGCTTTAAAGGCTATATGAGGTCCAGATACCTGCTAATGAGACTGTCTAACTAAAATACATCAACAATTTTATGATTTAAAAGACTGGGATGGCAAAGTTCTCAGAGATAATAACAACTTTGATGAGACTATATACAGTACCAGGTTAACACAGCGGTCTTCCTCTTCACTTAACAATGCATTCTCAATAAAGAGTTCAAAATGCTAAGTTATTCTTTCCAAAACATGCCAGTTGAAAACACCCCTTCTTCACAGTCTGCTAACTGGTAGTGAAGCTTATAAGATCCCACTCAACTTGTAAGACCTGCTTACCAAGTGCTCTTGCAACTGCTAAGAAGGGGATCTGGTCAATAACTGTGCTTCTTCGAACAGGACCATTATGAGTAAGTCGAGGTCGTTTCCAAACAACACGGTTAACCCCAGATTTGTTGATCACACTAAAAAAAGAAAAAAGTAAAACAAAGGTGACTAGAGTAATGTAAATAAACTAGTTTAACTTTTTTTCCTCTTTCACTATGTTTTACTAGGGCAGTTAATACAAACTTAAGACTAAAAATAGCTTCAACTAAATAAATATTTGAGTACTCATTCCAAATTAAAATCCTAGACATCATAGGGGATAGAAAAAGGATCTAATCCATGTTCTCAAGAGGAATATTGGGCTACAAGAAAAATTAAACAATGTAAAAATTAAGGATTAGTAGGGCAAGCTTAAGACATTTAGACACCATTATGCATGCAGCCAGGAGGTACTGACCAACTCCATGCGAACATGACAGTAATACGATCAGACAATTATTTTAAGATTAACTTGGTGGCGATGTATGAATGAATTAAAGGAGCATAAAAGGCTGAATACAGGAAGCTATATAAGTAGTCCAAGAATACAATGAAAAAAATCTGAATGAAGAGTAATGACAACAGGAAAAAAGAAAGGGACATAACGAGATAGTGTCAGGAATACATATGAGGAATGGATGTGACAGGTCAAAGTTTATGACAACTCCAATATTTTGATCCTATGTGATAAAATGATGGATGGTTCCATTAGCAGAAAAAGTTATTTCTAGGGTAGAGGGATTTCCGCTTTAATTATAATGAGTTTGAAGTGATAATGGGACATTTTTTCACTTGGATATCCAACAGGCAATCAGAAATGCAAAACTGTACACTCTCTTCATGAACAAATCAGCACTGAAAATAGATGTGTGTGTGTGTGTATGTATGGGGGGTATATGTGTGTGTGTGTGTGTGTGTGTGTGTGTGTGTGTGTGTGTGTGTGTGTGTATATACACACGTATGTATATGTTTGTATATACACACACACACTGTATCCTGGAGGTGACAGACATAGAGGTGTTAGATGAAGCCCAGAGACTGAGTGAATAGGAGCTCTACATGAGAATCCAGTGACCAAAGACTGTACTTAACCAATGTCCACATTTAGAAAGGAAAGGAATATAAATCTAAGAAAGAGAGGCATAACCAAGTGAATGTAGTATCATGAAAGCCAAATAAACAGTATTTCAAAAAGAAAGGAGTAGCACATTATCAAAACTGCAGAAGTTCAGAGAGATTGAGGACTAAAAAAGGCAATTAAATGTGACAATTATAAGGCACTTTCAGGAGGTTAGTTCTACAACTGCAGTACAAAGTTAAAGGTAGAATCCAGATTTCAATGAGTTCCTGGGAGAGAAGTAAAGAATGCACAGAAGATGTAGACAATTCATTCTAAAAAAATGGAAGGAAGAAGAGACATAGGACAATAAGAGAACAACATGGCAAATATTTTTCCAACATGGAAAATACATATTTTTAATTTTATTCAGGACTTAGAAAAGGAGATTTGTCTACAGGAAATTGCAAATCTATTATGTACGGCTTGCTTTTGTTAAGTATAAAATAATTTCTGGGTAGAGCCAAGATGGTAGAGTAACAGCACAGACTTTCTAGAGCGCTCCCGCTAAACCCAGTCAAATATCTGTAAAAGTTGGCTATAAACAAATTCTGGAGATGCAGAACCCACAGAATGGTGGAGTGAAGCAAATCTCCAGCCCAAGACAGCCTGGAAGATCATCAGGAAGAGTCTATTGAGCCATGCTGGGAGCAGAGTGCAGACAGCAGACTGAATCTCTTACACCTATGGTGGTTTCCACACTTCCTGACCCCAAAACGCTGAGGATAAATTGGAAGGTCAGTGGAAAAAGCCTGAGGGACCAGTACAGGAGATGTGAGTGGTCTGGGCCCAGCCCCAGGGTGGCAGAGGGGGGAGGGAGCAGAGAAACCCACTTTGCAGCCACAGAAGCAGCAAGGGCAGCTGCAGCCACCATTTTTGGAGCTCTAAGTCCACAGATTGTGGGGGGATTGAGCAGCTGACAGTACACCCCCACCCCCACTGAAAGCAGAGAACTACCTTGACAAAGAGCTCAAAAGTCAAGTAAATGCCTGGGGAAATGAGGAAAAACCGAAAAAAGAATCACACTGCAGAATACTACTTTGGTGACAAGGAAGACCAAAGCATGCAAACAGAAGAAAACAAAGTCAAAGCTCCACCATCCACAACCTCCAAGAAAAATATGAATTGCTTTCAGGCCATGGAAGAGATCAAAAAGAATTTTCAAAATCAAGTAAGAGAAGTAGAGCAAAAATTGGGAGGATAAATGAGAATGATGCAAGAAAATCATGAAAAACAAGTTAACTGCTTGCTAAAGGAGACCAAGAAAAAGCTGAAGAAAATAACACTTTAAAAAACAGACTAACCCAAATGGCAAAAGAGATCCAAAATGCCACCAAGGAGAAGAATGCCCTAAAAAACAGAAATTAGCTAGATGGAAAAGGGGGTCCAAAAGCTCATTGAAGAAAATAATTCTTTAAAGATAAGAATGGAGCAGATGGAAGCTAATGACTTTATGAAAAAAATCAAGAAATCATAAAACAAATCCAAAGGAATGAAGAAATAGAAGACAATGGGAAATATCTCATTGGAAACGCAACTGATCTGGAAAACAGATCCAGGAGAGACAATTTAAAAATTATGGGACTACCTGAAAGCCATGATCAAATAAAGAACCTAGACATCATCTTTCATGAAATTATCAAGGAAAACTGCCCTGATATTCTAGAACCAAAGTATAAAATAAATACTGAAAGAATCCACTGATTACCTCCTGAAAGAGATCCCAAAAGAAAAACTCCTAGGAATATTGTAGTCAAATTTCAGAGCTCCCAGGTCAAGGAGAAAATATTGCAAGCAGCCAGAAAGAAACAATTTGAGTATTGTGGAAATACAATGAGGGTAATACAAGATCTAGCAGCTTCTACATTAAAGGATCAAAGGATATTCCAGAAGTCAAAGGAACTAGGATGAAAACCAAGAATCACCTACCCAGCAAAACTGACTATAATACTCAAGAGGAAAAAATGGTCTTTAAATGAAATAGAGCACTTTCAAGCATTCTTGATAAAAAGACCAGAGCTGAAGATAAAATCTGACTTTTCAAACAAGAATCAAGAAAAGCATGAAAAGGTAAATAGGAAGAAGAAATCACAAGGGACTTACTAAAATTGAACTGTTTACATTCCTACATGGAAAGATAATATTTGTAACTCTTGAAACTTTTCTCAGTATTTGGGTAGTTGGAGGGATTATATACATATAGACAGAGGTCACAGGGTGAGCTGAATAGGAAGGGACAATATCTAAAAAAATAAAATTAAGGGGTGAGAGAAGAATATATATTGGGAGGAGAAAGGGAGAAATGGAATGGGGCAAATTATCTCTCATAAAAGAGGCAAGAAAAAGCTTTTTCAAAGGAAGGGAAAAGGGAGGAGGTACAAGGGAAAAAGTAAAACTTACTCTCATCACATTTGGCTTAAGAAGGGAACAATATGCACACTCAATTTGGTATGAAAATCCATCTTATACTACAGTAAAGTATGAGAGAAGGAGAGAAGGGGTGTGTAAGGGGAATGATAGAAGGGAGAGCCAATAGGAGGAGGGAGTAATTAGAAGTAAACACTTTTGGGGAGGGACAAAGTCAAAAGAGACAATAAATGAGGGGCAGGATAGGATGGAGAGAAATAGTTAGTCTTTCACAGTATGACTTTTATGGAAGTCTTCTGCATAACTACGTATGAATTGCTTGCCTTCTCAGTTGGGATGGGTAGGGAGGAAGAAAGAGTTGGAACTCAAAGTTTTGAAAACAAAGGTTAAATTGTTTTTACATGTAACTGGGAAGTAAGAAATACAAATAATGGGGTATAGAAATATATCTTGTCCTACAAAGAAAATAGAGGAGACGGGGATAAGGGGGTGTGATAGAAGGGAGGGCAGATTGAGGGAATGGGGTAATCAGAATGCAGTGTCTTGGGGTAGGGGGAGGGGAGAAAATTTGGTCCTCAAAATCTTGTGGAAATGAATGTTGAAAACTAAAAATAAATAAATAAAATTTTTGGAAGTATAGAATAATTTCAACATGTAATCTTCAAGGTGGTCCTGTCTATCTCTTTCTGGCCTGCCTTCTGTTCTCTTCTATTCATTTTTTTAAATGTCAATGATCGTATTTTCTTGCCTTTTATGGGAATGGAACCCCAACACTACACTCCTCCCTTGCTTCCTTTAATCCAAGGGGTGGAAGAGAAAGATTTTGTAGCAAATATAGGTAAGCCAAGCAAAAAAAAAAATTCCCGCATTGGTTATGTCCACAAATGTAAAATTCATTAAGTATCTTGAATCCATTAACCCTCTACTAGGAAACTGGCAGCATGTTTTATCTTTGTTCCTCTCTATTTGGAGTTTTTCTTGGTATACAATGTGAGATATTGGTATTTGCCTGATTTCTGCCAGACTGCTTTCCAGTTTTCCCAACAGTTTTTGTTAAACAGTAAATCCTTACCAACCACAATAATTGGGGTATCTTTAGATTTATCAAAAAATATAGTACAGCATCTCCTTTGATATGTTGTGTACCTAACTTATTCCAATGATCAAACTATTTTTTAACTAGCATCAAACAGTTTAATGATTACTGTGAATTTTTTGAAGACATAGAACACAGAGACAGGCAATGTATCAAGGTCCAACAAAAGTTAGATAGTAAAGTATGGATTAGAGAGTTAATCCTAACAAGAAAAATATCTTTTGAAGCAAGAGGAAATATAATGGTTTAGTTTAAGAATAGCATAAAAAAAACAGGCTCTGCTACATATTGCCTGTATGTCCTTGTTCATTTCTTTGGGGCTCGATTTTCTCATGTTTAAAATGAGAGTGGGACTAAATGATCGCTAAAAAAGTCTAGTCTAGATCTAAATCTATAAGTAGTCCAATTATATGATTCTGTGGAAGGAAAATGGGATGACTAAAATAAGAATAAAGATGTCATGCTGAATGGCTTCAACTTGTCTATATAAAGGCGGTCTGCTATAAAATTAGGACCAGGGAGTTTATGGATTTTCTGAAATCTGGAAGGTTTTCCAAGCATTCTTACAGAATAGAAATATAAAATTGAGATCTCCTATAAGTACTGCTTTAACTTGTCCAACGCTCAATTTTAACAAATGACTCTGCTTATGGGGTTGGAACACAGAATGCTTTAAAGACGTCATGATCTCAAAAGTAGTCATCTCTCTGCCACTGTTACTTCCATGTCAGTTTCTTTATCAGCAAAGTAGACTTTGGATCTACCAGTAATTTGATTAAATTTTGTAAATATCTGAGTTAATGTGCCAGGCATTGGGGAAACAAAAATAAATCTGACTTTCAGCACTTAAGAAGCTTACATTCTGCAGGGAAGGAAGGATAAGACAAAACACACAACGAATTACACAAGGCATACAATTATGGGGCCAAAGGAAAACTTTCAGGCAAAGTGCTCTAGACCAATTTGGCAATGAAGAGATCCCTTTCAGATTGGTGGAGATCAAAAAAAGCTGTAAGAAAGAAAAGGCACCAGAGTTGTCTTGAAGGAAAAAATGGATTCTGAAAGGCAGAGAAGATAAGGAAATATATTTTAGGTATGGAGGAAGGTCTGAGGGATTACAGAGAATAGATGCAATATATATAGTAGTGGTAGAGACAAGACCGTACAAAAAGACCTTTTTATACATACTTGAGTTTTGTGCATATAACTCTCCAAAACAAGTCAGCTATACTCCAAAGATAAAGATAGTAAATTAATCCACCACTCCCACATGAGCTCAAATCAGCAGCCACTCTTGGTTCTAAATAGGCCAAAACAGTTGTTGCTAGAATATTATTCTCCTTCCTAGAATCCAAAAAACATTTAGGTCTCTTGTCTTGGAAACAGCCATTGAAATGTTTATTAAGTATGTGAGCAAAAAAATCAGAAAGTACAATCCTAACCAAAAAGAAAAAAACAAACTGTTGTTTTTGCACCTAGCTTCCCTACTGCTACTATACCTGAATTTTTCTTAAAACCAAAATGCCAAGTAAGACTGCAGTAAATGTTATGCAAGGGACCAATCAAGGAAAAGCAGGAGACTAGAATAAACAAAACTTGGGTCAGTTCATTCTTCTAGTTAAATTAACTGCTGAGGATTGTCAGGTTCATCACACTAGTATTTTCTGAAATCACCCAACTATAAGCCCTCATTACCACTTACTGGAACAACTGTGACTATCTTCCTAATAGATCTTACCTATACTCCATCAGAGGAGTTAGGTAAAGGGAAAGGAAATAAGCATTAAGTGCCTACTATGTGCCAAGTGCTTTATAAATATTATATCTGATCCTCACAGACACCCTGGGAAGTAGATATTATTTTCCTCATCTTACAGTTGAGGAAACTAAAGCAGACAGAATTTAATTGAATTGCCCTGGGTCACAGAGCCAGTAAGTATCTAAAGTCAAATCTGAGTTCAGCTCTCCTAGACTCCAGGCCTAGCATTCTATCTACTGAGCTAGAGCCTGGATCTGTGATTTCAATGGTATAAGAAACTCCTAGATAAGGAAACTTCCTCCACCAGTGAAGCTCAGGAATTCTGGAGTTTGTACTTAGAGCACAGTCTACAATACTGAGAGGTTAAGTGACTTGCCCAAGGTCACACAGTCATTATGTGCTAGAGGAAGCCAGGTGTTCAGGGTTTCCAGGTCAGCTCTCTATCCACTATAACACAATGCCTCTACCTCTCATACTACTGACAAAGCATTAGATTTGGTCAGGTTGTACCTCTGATGAAAAATCTTTAGTATCAACTGAGTGTCCAATTAAAATCCCTCTACCTGGCATTCAAGGCTCTTTTATAAAATGGTGCCACACGATCATTCTAGCTTTACATTATCATTCCTTGCAGTGAGTCTTGACACTCCAGGTAAACTGCACCTGCTCTGTGTCATCTGAATATACATTATCCTATCAGTGCCTCCATGCCTTTGCTCATACCTGAAATATTTTCGGTTTCCTTCCATTGTTGAAGTCAGAGCCATCCTTTAAAACCAACTCAAATGCCAAATAAAAAGTATTCCTTGATTCTGTTGTTTATAATGACATGTTCCGTCAGATGTCACGAGGCATTTTATAGCTTCCTAATGCATTCATCTTACAATAGCTTATTAAATCTGCGTGTCCTATCCACTACTACACCTTAAAGCTCCTATGGGACAAACCTGGGTTGAAACCCCATCTTGAAGAAGTAGAATAACTTTAAAAACTAACATGATCTTATTATGCTTAAAAAAATAAGCAAGTAGTACATCACAGAGACCTGTATTACTTACTATCTTCTTCTATTCCATTAAATATATGCAAATGCCCATTTTATTTGCTTTTTGTTAATTCAGATTAAAAAAATATGATTTTTTAAAAATCCCACCTAAAATATGTACCTATTATATGATCATGGGCAAGTCATTTAACCTCTCAAAGTTACAGATGTTTTAATTACACTGGCATTCACTTCAATTTGCAAGGCTATGACCAAAAGTTTATGTCTCCAAAATGGACTAAAACGAAATGTCACCTTTTTAAGTGACAGAAAAAAAAACTTTTAGTTTAAAAAGCACTTCAAAAATACAACAAATGGAGCATTTCATCCAATGACATCTTCCTTGCTAGATAATTACTATCTAGGATATGAGATTCTATTAGAAAGTTCCTTCAAAAACTTTCTCTTCTACCATTATAGACACAAATAGCTGAACATGGCTAGAAGATAATTCTTAGACTATCATCAGGAACTTTATCCATCCAAACTCAAAATGAAAGGGGTAAAGAAGCTATCCATCAAGAAAGCATAAAATTCAAGTAATCCATTAATATATTTAATTGCATCAAAAACTTGGATCTTTCGGGCTGCAAAAAAGACTACACTAAGGAGACACAAGACTATACCAACATGAGATCCTCACAAGGAATATAAATAACTATAAGGCTTTGTAGCATTATTTTTTAAAATTTCATAACTTTTTTAAACAAAGCTTTAAAACAATCTCAATGAAATGTATTTAAATATATTCACATGTTATTACTATACTCCCTGCTTTTGGCTGATCTTACATTTCAGTTTAGAAAACTAGGCTTCGTAATTTTTTAATATATTGCTATCAATATAGTATCAATATATATGATGACATATAACTGGTTTCCTTTGTAATCCTTTATGCATTTTAAAACAATATTATTTTGAGGTATCCTAGGCTTTACCAAAATACCAAAGGGATCTGTGACATAGAAAAGTTAAACACCCTTAGTTTAAACTATGAAAACATCATAATAAAATTAAGTCTTGGGTCTCAAAAATACCTACTTTTAGACATGTAGTTGGCAGGGACAGAAGAAAAGAAAGTAACAACAGCAGAATCTGGTTTCAGAAGACAAGAGAAAAAAAATATCTGAAGGCTGGTTTTGGTTCAGCCTTGCCTCTGACCTCAAACTGCCTCATTCTGGAACCTCAATCACTAATGCAGCCTTTAACAATGACTTGAGGGAATAGGAGTAACAATTTTTAAATGAAAGTTTGTTATTATTAGCTAGTCTACTACAATGCTAATGGCAGAAAGGAAAAGAGATATTCCATTATTAGGGCAAATAAAAAAGGAAAATGGACAAATATATGCATTATAATCTTAAATCAGAGACAAGTGAAGAAAGTAAAACTCTGACAAGATATTAATATGGAAAGTCATCCAAAGGGCATTTAAGGTTAAAAATGAAAAGAAGACAAACAAAAGAAAAAAATGAAAAAAAAATGTGCAAAAATAGTGGAACCACCATACTTGAACTCTTAACATCACAGAAAAAATGACACTTAAAAGAAAACACAGATGGAAAAATAAGTTGGGTCAGACTTAATGTATATACAGAAAAAAATCCACGACAGAGGCAAAACAATTATGAAACCACTGAGGAACAAATACACAAGCTCTCCAAAGGAGATGAACAAAAAGTTAAACAAAAGTTTAAAAAAATTCTTGGACCTTATTAACACCAAAAAAAAAAGACCAAGTGAATATCAAAAACTACAAACTTATCTAGCTACTTTTTCAACTATATAAAACCTTTAACAGAATGATCCATTTATGCACAAATCAAGGGCAATTAGTAAGAACAAGGCAAGCTTTCCATTCAAGAGGGGATCAAATTTCCCCATTTTGCAATTGATTGAAAGGTGTTAAGGACATAAGATACCACTAAACATATATTTTTGTTAGTTTTATACACACACATATGTATGTATATACGTCTAGGTATGTGTATATATTAGAATAAAATACCACTTCATGTGTTTTTTTTTTTTTAACAAAATGTTCCCTTCATAAATCAATATCATTTGGAATTCCTTAGAAAATGGAACAGAAATAACAACATTCAGTAATGCTCTGATAATCAACATCAAGTAAAAGACATAAAACAGGGAGCTATTATTCTCTCACTAAAGGTTATTTGCCACTGTTATGGAAGAAAAATAGCATAGAGTCCAATTTGAAGACAGCTTCCCTGTGGATCGTGAGTTCTTCCAGATGCTGCTGTCTGTAGATAACACTGAGCTGATTATATCTCACAAGACATTTTAAAGTCTTCTGAAACAGAGCTTCATAATCACTCAAAGGAGTTTGGCCTGTCCATCTATATAGGCCAGGTTAAGTGAATGAAAAAAGTCAAAAGCCCAGATTTCGTTATGCACTTGGATGGACACCCAAGAGCTTATCCAGTAGTATATCTAGTGCAAAAATAAAGGTAGCCAACAAACTAGACTAAAAGTTGAAAAGAAGAGCAATCTGGATTGCTTTCAGGAGATTTCAGAGCCTAAACTTCCCATGAATGTAAAAGCCTATTTTTTCAATACCCCCATTTTGCAAGTGGCAGCAAGATGCAGAACACCATGGCCTCTGAAAAACTAAATATGAGTACTACACAGAAGGCAATGGAGAGGCACATGCTAAATGTGACTAGGAAGCAATATGTAAGTAGGAACTGCAAAGAACAGGAATAAAATCTCCATGCCTTTGCTCATACCTGAAAAGATGGACTGGTCACATAGCAAGACAGAATCAGACAACCAGAGAATTCCTCTGATATAATAATAGTACAAACATTATTATTATAGTTAACATTTATACAGGACTTACTCTGTGCCCAAAACTGTGCTACATATTTACAATTATGTGATTTCATCCTCACAACTACCCTGAGAGGTTTCCTCATTTTACGGATAAGGAAACTGAAGTAAACAAAGGTTAAGTGCCCAGGGTCACTCAGCTAGTGCATTTGAAACCAGATTTGAATGTAGGTCTTCCTGACTGCAGGCCTGGCACTATTTCCACTGCACCATAATGTGGGGAAGAAAGTAAGGAAAGCCTCTAACTTTAGAAAAAGAAAAATGTACTAAGGATTTTGATACACACACACACACACACACACACACACACACATATCCTGAATAGACTTAATATCTAAGGCAATAGAAATTGTTTCCTTACTATAAAGCGAGTAAGACAGAAAAAGAAAAAAAATTAACAATACACTACCTCCCACCAAGTCCTTCAATCCTTTCTCTTTCTTTGGGAAGTTCAGGTTTGTGGTCCTGTGTCACTTCCACAGCTCTGACAAAATCATCCTTTGGGTCATCCTGAACTCCGAGGACCACTCCTGAGTCTCCCACATGTGCTACATACATCTTTGTGCCTCGGATGATAACTACGCTTGCAGTTGTGCCCGATGTGCTGGGGAGACCTGTCATGGTCTTAGGCCATTCTGCTGTAATGAGAAGTGAAATATAGGTTTTATTCTTGTCTATTTCAACACAAACTTAACAAAAAATATCAGCAGATATGGTAGTACCATCATGTTAAAATTTAATCACAATAGATATAACTTCCACAAACCAAAGAAATTTAAGAAAATGTCAAATGTATTCAAATGACATGTTAATACTGATCATATTCGTTAAGTATTTATCAAAAATGTTTACCTAGTTCAATCTTCCAATGTTCTTACCTCAAAATAAAACTACTCAATTTTATTTCTCTTACTTCTGCATAATTCTTTTAGCTTTTGATTATATTTTTATATTTAGGGGCTAGTATATGTTAAACTACTTACTTCTGATAGCTGAACAGAAACATTTACTGTTTCCTATTCAATGTTAACTTTACAGATACATGATTTATTAAACAACAACAACACATAAGAGGAGCCAGAAACTTAAAAACAAAGGAAAATCACAGAAGTGAATAAATGATGGCATAGGATGCCATAGTACAAAAACCAAATGCAAAGGCTTAATTATTTTAAAATCCCACAGAGAATTAAAGGAATCTAAATGTTAACAATGTTTTGATTGGATAAAATTAACCCCATTAATAATGTAAGTAAAAAAAAATTTCAACCAACAGTTTTGATGGGAGTTTTTATTAGGTGATTGGAGAATATATAGGAGACTATATAGAAAGGAAAAAAATGACAGTTGTCTTTAAAAATTATATTCATACAAGCATCCTAAAAAAAGATACAAGATAACTAAGAAAGTTCCCTAGAATATTAAATCTAACAAGTTAATAAAAAAAACCCTGAGAAATACTGATAAACCTTACATTATATATATATACAGCCCAGTAGAAACAAGTCTACCTTCATATTTATCTTTCCATTTTCCTGCCCAATCACTGAGAGCTATAGAGTTCAACTAAATTACAACAGACATTTGTAAAACAAAGTTAAGGATTCTAAAATGTTTTTACCTTTTACAAAAAGACATGAGAAGTAACTTCTTCACTAGATCCAACTTACTTATAATTTTAAAAATATAATCATATAAAATTAATGTATAGATGCATTGTCACAAACTTAAAACATCATCAAAGGAGAGTATAACTCAAGGGAAAAATTATAGGTTAGGCAGCAGATAAATGAACCATACCACTGTTTACCAACTTCTCTTTCACACTAAAAGCCTATTAAACCTTAACAGTATATAACTTGTTAATTTGAGTACCTGCTCTGTCACTAACTAGCTTTATGTAACTAGCTTTGTGACCTTCAACAAATCATTTTAATTTCTCTAAGTCTCAGTTTCCTCCACTATAAAATGAAATGAAGGGAAGGAGGAGGACTGAATTAGAATAAGTCTAAGGGTCCCTCCAGCTCTGAGTCTAAGGTCAAAAATAAGATTTCCTCTCTTATCACTTTTATCATACTCCTAAATTAGATCTAACAATAGATACTACAGCATTAATTATTAATAAAACTTCCCTAAACTAAATAATACAATATCTGTTTTCCTCTAAAGCTTTATCATGATAGAGTTATATGAACACAATGCCTGTCTGAAATAAAAATCATATAGATTACAAAAGCTGCGTATTGTTCTCCTAGATTCCCCACCCCATCTTCTTTGAAAGTAGACTGGACAAAGGGGAAAAAAGCACTGAATCTTTCTTTCTTGGGTGGGGTGGCACAGGGTTCAAGGGGAGGCAATTGGGGTTAAGGGACTTGCCCATGGTCACAGAGCTACTAAGTGTCTAAGACCCCATTTGAACTCAGGTCCTCCGGAATTCAGGGCTGGTGCTCTATTCACTGCATGACCCAGCTGTCCATGGATCTCTGAAAGATGTTATCAATTTCAAATAAAACACGCTTCCCAAGAAAGCAGAGAATTATGAAATATTGCTCATATAAAGGGAGTCTCAAATTAATTAAGCAGTAACAGATTTCTAACATGGGCAAGAAGGGGAGGAGGGATTAAAATGAAAAGGCTTATTATTAATAAGCAATAGAAAGAAAAAGATATATTGGCATTTAGTCATAATACATCCCATTATAAATCCCATAATATCCCATTCCCTCAACCTAAAAACAAAGTCATTTCTCCTTTCTTTTGGATAAACTAATTTCTTCTTTCATCCACAGGAGGAATAACACCTAGGGGATCCTGGGAGAAAAATTTTGCTATTAGTCACACTAAACCATGAAGTTCTCAGAAGTAAAACTAGACAAATCTCTTAAGGAATATGGGGTACACTAAAAAGTTTATACAATCAAGAAAACTATTGATAAAATTTATCTATAACAACACTATTTTGTAATTTTCAAAATGGGATCAAAGTGTATGCCCAGTGGCTAAATATCGTAAAATATAAATATAACATGAGTATCAATGGACCTTGTAGAGCAAAAGGAAATCCAAGAATATAGTGCTATAATATGAAAGATCAAAGCCGAAGCAAAAAATTAACAACACTACATTTATGTAAATGATAAATTTAAATGGAAGTAAAACTCTAGTCAAAAACACTGGGCAACAATGATACTAAATCAGAAAAGACAGACCAGTCCTCTCCTCTAACAAAAAGAAACATAATAAAGAATAAGACTGCATGTACCATCCCACCAAATCACACATGCTAGTTTACTTAACTATTCTCAAAACCTTATGCTGTGAAGGATTCCACTGTGCCCTGGAGTTTGTATGATAGCCGGAAACCATTTTATTTATTAAATGTTCTCTCTCAAAAAAACTAACTAGGAGGATTCTTCTAGTATTATTTGTTAATTACCCCTCTTTTAGTGTCAAGTCTGATACTTTGTGCACTTCGCTCCAAAAGAAATTTAAAGAACACAACCATTTAGGTGAATGAGGGCTTACTTTATCCACAGTTGGGGATAGAAGCCTGTAGTTTGTAGTATAAAACATACTTTGCCTTATTTGTCCCAAAAGAGCCTAAAAGCATTTATGAATAACTACACCATAACAAAGAAAACCTCTCTTCTAGAATCAAATTTGTAAACAGTCTCGTTTACAAAAACAACAGTAATAGCGTTTTTAAACAAATTAGTTGAGTCAGTAACTAGAAGGTTACTGGAAGTAGTATGTTTTTATTTAAATACTAAATTTACCACAATTCTAGTTACAACCAAGTGCTTTAATTGAATACAGTAATACTAAATAATGCCTTGTATCTCAGCTCCCCTGCACTTTGTTACAACTGTGTACAAAAAAACACAACTCTGTGTTATACTTCTAGAATCTACCGCACTGCTTTCAAATCTTTTCTTCATACTCAAAAACAAAACATATGTATAATGGAGCCCTCTGGAATTGGTGGGGAAATAGCTCTCAACATCTGACTGGCTGGTCCACATCTCAATCAAACAACTCTGGGCAGAAAGCCAAGCCGACAGAAGACTGACTTTGGGAGGAGTCTCGTCCACAGGCACAACTGCAATACCAGCGTTTTTAAAAATATCTCACATTTGGCTAATTTAGTATGCTACTCGAGAAACACTGAAAAGCTCTGAAAAGCACAAACATAACAAGGGTTTGGGTTTTTTTAAATCTTTCACCGATTTATGACACATGCGCAGAAATAAGCAGTTAAGTTCCCCTGACCTTTTATTTTCAGTTTATTTTGCAGAAGCTTTCCACTATGTGGAAACTCCCTCCCCCTCCTTTCCTCCCCCATCCTGATTCGTAGCCTATTAGAGAGATGCCAAAGGTTCATTGGGTAAGTCTATTGTCTTACAGCTGGTGTCAAGAAGCAGGACTTGAACGTAGGTCTGCCAAACCAGGTTCTGATTTCTGTTCGCTAAATCTCTTGGCTTTTCTTGCGTTACGGAACCGACTCTAATAATTGCTCAACAAAGTAACCTCAACTCTGTTCCTTTTGCCTGCGGCTGTCGCTTATACTCCAGAACCAAAATTTTTGCAAGCATTTTCTTTGAAAGACGTAATCAGATCTATTTCAGTTTTGTTATTACTCGATTTATCTGGATAGTAATTCTTAAAACTAAGACTTCCTAAAGGAATGCTAGGTAGCAATTAATAACGATATTCAAAACATTCTGTAGTCCTTTATCACAGAATTTCCTCACATTCTCTTAGTTCTTTAAGAATTAGGAATGTTTAACCTGGGCGGGGATTAGAGTGTTAGAACACTGCCTTCCAAAGGGCTGAAGGAATGTCAAATCAAAGGAGTTAGACTTGTTTTGCCTGGGTCCCAAGGGGCACAACTAGAAGCTAAATAAAACCAATCTAAGCTGAAAAGAGGCCCATTTGGATTCCAGGAACGGAAAACTTCCTAACACTTGGAGCTACTATTCAAAAGCCGAGAGGAGTCCCTCGAAAGGTCTTCGAGAAAAGCCCCGCTGGGCCGCTTGGCCGGCAAGCTGCGGGGAGAATTCTTTCTCGGATACGAACTGGGTCTGGATGGCCCGAGGTTCCAACACCCCATTCTACAATTCTGAATCCCGCTCCGCATATCCACCCCATTCCCGAATGTCCAGAACTCAGTTTTACAGAACACACACCGAGGGCCGGACAAGAGGCGGAAGGCGGCGGCGCGCCCAGTCCTCCGGAGAGCAGCAAGCCAAGGGAAGGATGGGGACACACTCATTGAAACAGGTCCCCATCAGGGACTCAGGGAGGCGGGAAGAGAAGGCGGGATGATTCGCTCGCTTCATCTTTCGACCAAAACTTGGCGCCCGGTTTTAAATGGTCTATTGGCGCTTGGGGAAGCGGGGGATGGTTGGGGGGGGTGGGGAAGGACCCTCTGAGAATGGGTGGGGGGTGCAAGCAGAGAGGAATCGGGCTGCAGCGGGGAAGGCGGGAAGGCAGCCCGCGCGGAACGGGGAGGAGAGGCGGCAGCCGCGGTCACGGTCACGGTCACTCACCCAGTTTCTTCCACATGGCCAGGTGACAGGCAAGGAAGCCCTTACGGATGGCGGTGCACACTTCGGCTGGCTCTACCGAGCCGAATCCCTTCTGCTTCTTAATGAAGCCCCACAGGTGCTCCCGGGCGAACTGGGCCGCCTCCCGCCCGCCGTGACCATCGCACACGGCGAAGAAGGCCACTGAGGAGCGGCGGCGGCGCCGCGGATACCCGCGGCCCGCGGCTGGCGACGAGGCCCCGGCGCCGCCCGTCGACTCGCGAGGTCCTTCTCGGGCCGCCGCCGAGGGGCCCTCGCCCCCGGGGCCCGTCTCATCCCCGGGAAGCAGCGGCGACGACCCCAGCAAGAGCTCGTCATCCGCCGGCGGCTCCGGCTCCACCACGATCTGGGTCACGTCCTCCATGTACTTCCTCCCGCCTTGGTCGGAGAAGACGCTCACCCCGAGCGAATAGAGTCCCGCCATGGCCGGATGGCCAGGACCCTCCCAGCCCCACACAGCCCGCCCGCCGAGCCCGGCCGCGCGAGGTCCAGGCGGCGCGCTCGCCGGCCGCCAACTATTGTTTATCTTCGACGACGGCGGGCGGGGGGAGGGGAAAGAGCGGAGAGGAGGAGGCGGGGGAGGGGGCGGGCCCGGAGCAGGGCTGGGGAGGAGGGGGGGAGTGGGGCGCACGGGGTCGGGACTTGGCCGCGAGAGCTGAACGTTGAGCTGAGGTAACAACGCTCCCCTGGCGCAGCTCCGGGATCGCGCCTGCGCAACGCCCGTCTGGCCACCTCGCCCCGCCCTCCCCACCCTACTTACTCACATCCGTCATTCCCCTCTGCTGTCGTCACTCTTCTCTCCGGGTCTCTTCCTAGACTTCGGACCAATCCCAAACCAAGGCAAGGCCACTCATCCAGCCTCCCTCCCCGCGTCTGCCCTAACATTCGTTCCCCTTCTCCCCCTCTACTGCTTCTTCCTGTGGGCTGGAGGAGATCTCGCGAGATCGTCCGCTGTCCTGCCCCCGCCGTGGGGCTCTTCCCTCGGTTTTACCTCGGCCTGTGAGCCCTGAGGCTATACTAATTCTTCTATTTCTCGGTACTATAGGGAAAGCATGGGCGGGGGAGGCACGGCTAGTAATGGGAAGGAGAGAGAAGGCAAGAAATCTCGGTCCGGTCTGAGAGAAAGTCGCACTCTCCATGTCCCCCGCGGGCAGACTCCCCCCTGGGGAGGGGCCTGGGACGGGAGCTGTGTTTCCTTTTCCCTTCCCTGTCCCTCAGATTTCCCTCGGAAGTAAGTCCCTTGGATGGGTTTCTCCCTTTATAATCCCAAACCCATCCTGGGGTTTTTTAACTACCGAGGTCCTTAACGGAAAAGATCGCAAAATTGGGTCAAATTTCATCTCGTTCTTAGGGTTTTCCCTCTTCAGGTCCACAGCGCCTTTTTCGCTTAAAACAAGAGCATGTCTGTGAACCCACACAAAGTGATGGGAACTTCTTCAGAGCTAGTACGGGGACATTCAGAACTGACGCTGTGTTGAAGACTGGAGGCTGGTTGTTGGGTTTCTTGGGGGTACGGCCTGGAAAAGACGCTCCTCCCCCAAATTAAAAAAAAAAAAGGCCCTGAAAGTACGATGGGTTTGACTCAGAATAGTTTGGGGAGAGGTTTTAGCTTTTGCTACCGAGCAGTGATGTCTAACTTTTTATGACGCCGTTTGGCTTTTGTTTTTCTGGGGAAGATACTGGAGTACTTTATCATTTCCTTCTCCAGCTCATTTTATTGAGGCGAGGCACACAGGCCTACGTGCCTAGCCCAAGGTTATTCAGCTGGTAATTATCTAAGCTTCTATTTGAACTCTCCACTGTGACACCTAGGTTTATCATGAATCAACTAAACACTTGAAAGGAGGCTATCTCTGGTGCTCTTGATGGGTATCTGGCCACTGGACCCAGATGACTCCAGAGCAGAAATTGATCCTGGTGACTTTGCACAGCCCTCCCTCACTTAAATCCATGTCATGGCATCAACTTTATGAGATGTTGGTCCTCTTTGAGAACAAAGGGCCAAAAAAAACACTGAGTAGTAGGAGTTGCTCCACTCAACTAGAACTGGCTATGCATCTCTTTCTTTCCATCTCTCTCTCTTTCCCTTCAGAAACATAACAAGATATCTTGGGGTTTACAGTTTCTTTCTTAAAGACCATGCCTTAAACTTAAATTACTCTGGCTCTTACTGATTGACCTACGGTTGGTCATTGCCTAGGCCCTGATTGGTTCACACTGAATGTAAATGTTTTGCCCAGAAACCCTGAGGGTTTTCTCCTCCCACTCTTAAGTTCTTTTTTTTTTTTTTTTTTTTGGACTGTGTTAAGAGACCATTCTTCGCCTCATTTTTTACCTAACCTTAATCACTGCATAGTTGATGGTGAAAATGAGATCTGCTAAAAAGATCTTAACTTTAAAATACCTAGTCTTCCAGGACATCTGGGGCCATTCCCAGTCCTCCTGATATGTATCTGGTCACTGGACCCAGAAGACTCTGAAGGAGAAAGTGAGGCTGGTGACTTTTCACAGCCCTCCCTCATTTAAATCCAATTTACTTGCATATCTTGGCCTCACCTCCAGGACAACGAAGGATATATATACAGCCACAAATACTTGCAAGCACCAGAAATCTTTGTCAAGTCTACCAGTTGTTTTCAAGAATTGAAAGTGGGATTGGGGGTGGTAAATGCAAATGTTTATTAGAAAATTCTACAGCTATTCTTTCTCTTAGTCATGAGAGTTCAGCTTTCTCTGATCCTGTCTAAAACCTGGTCTTTTTATTTATAAAACTAAATGAAGGGAAAAAAAGTAAAGATATCACAAATACTCTCCTTAATTGAATGAATGAATGAAGTACTTCATTACTTTTTGTTAAGCAGTGGAATCTAAAAGAAATATAAGACTGTTCCTGTTCTCAAGGAACTTACATTCTAATGAGGAGGTCAACACATATGAAAGGTTTCAGCTGCAAGTCAATGGAAAAGTTCCCTGGTGCATCAGTAAAACATGTTAATATCTCTTCCTTAAGACATTTCCACTTGAAAAAAATATCAATCTCTAATGTTTAAACCATTTGAGAGTGCCAAGGACTTCAGTGGCAATAACTTTGTTTTTTGGTCTTCAGCAGCTGTGCCTGAAGCACGTTCAAGAACACTTGTCTGGTTACATCTGCACAAGTGTTGCTGGATTATGGCAGAGGGTAATGGGCTCTTGGAAACATTGCTATTCCCAAGGCTCTTGGGTTCAGGTCCAGGGCTACCCACTATGAGAATACTTGGATTTCATAGGATGAAGTATAGCCTGCCTCCTTGCCAAAGTTAATCTCTCTTCCTAATCCCTTTAGTTAATTAATCCCATCCTTTTCCCTCCTCTATTCCTTGCAAAGATCATCTCCTCATATATCTTCCGTTTTTTCCTGCATATTATTTCATCTCTGTAACCAAAATATTCTCAAAAATGTCCTGTCCTTTAAAAAAAAGAACCCTTCCATGAACCTTGCTATACCACTTCAGATAACATCGTACTGTTGAGATTCAAGATGTATTGTAGGGTTGTCTCAAAAGAATTCACAACCCAAGCAAAGGCATTTACTGAGGGTTATACAATTATGTCATTACAGAATATTATGAATATTAAAATATAGGAAGGGTTTATTGATATGGGGAGAATTCTAGACTTGGTGGAAATGTGCATGTTCCTGCTGTTCCAGTGAGGCATATGAGGAAGTGGGTATGTTGGGTCTGGGGCAGTGGCTAGACTCCATCATTCCCCCCTCAAAGAACTGGGACACAGATTCATTTGGGAGAGGGACAGAGGTCTCAGCTTCTGTAACTTCTTCAGGCTGACAAGGGGCTTAGAACTGGCTCTGCCTCAATGAGTCCCAGAGGGAAGGTTTACTAGAACTGAGCACAGCCCACATCCAGAGGATGATGGGTGGGTATGGGCTGGTGTCCACTGTTTGCTAAATGACCTGTAGTCTGGAAAACACAAATCTAACAAGCAAATTAATTATGCAGGGCCCAAACGTAAGGGAAGATGGTGTCAATCATGATGGAAATGTTATCAACATTCCAGAAAAAGAACCATTGAGTCTGACTGTAGATCAAAGCATACTATTTGCTTTTTTGCGTATGTGGTTTCTCCCCCTGGTTCTAATTCTTTAAAACATGACTAATGTGAAAATCTGGTGGGGTTTTTTTTTTTAAAGTAGTGTCAAAATGGGAGAAAACAAAGAAAGAAATGAAGAGCCTCATTAAAATTATATTTGGAGTATCTGATTTTGTTGCTTTTCTCAGAATTTTCCAATCTGATTCCAGTTCCTTTAGGAGGATCAGATGCTATTGAGGATCCATTCCTATACATGAAAACATAAGTAACAACATTTGCAGGTAGAAGCATTCCACCCCTGGGTTCAGTCGTTATACAAATTAATTTACTATAAGAGACTAACTTTACTCCATTTATAGTAAAAGATTTGGGAGGATACTTAATTAATTCCAAAATAGTGCATAAGTTGTTTATAATAAAACATTTGTTACGAAGTTGACTTTTATTCCATAAGTTACTTCCCATTAAGTAAATTGATTGCACTGAAATTCTCTTGCCCAAACCAAACTGAAGATGTTTCTGATTTAGTTTCAGTAATTAATAGAATAATAGCTAGGTCCCTCAGTCATTTGTACCAATACCAAATTATTCTCATACCATTTTGAAACATTTAAGGACATTGTTTTTTCTTTGTACTGGAATCCTATTTCTTAAGCAAAAGTAAAAGAGGTTCCTAACTTTAACCTCACAACTTAATAGATTCACAATCTTTATTTCATAAGCTTGTTTACCCTTCTGTGCTTATATTCATCATTCTGAAAGAATGATATACTTCAGGAATCAAATCTTATACATATAAATTTAAACACTAATTTAACCCTTGCTTAGGCCATGAAATGACTATAAATTCAGATCAGAACAGCAAGATCTCACCTACTTAGAGTATGCTCATATCTTTTACTGACCACTTGCTCTGATTATGGAAATTTGCTATAAAAGCAAAAATCAGGGACATGATTATGCCGGCATCAAACTGTTCCTTCAGGCTTAAGCCTAAGAGAACATATATGACAGGATAAAGTATCCTTAGGTCTGTTTGATTTTAGGTAAGAGTCACAGTTTTCCAACCATCCATGCAGTAGCAATTCTACCTTGTAGCCAAATTTAGGAATAGCCAGGTCGGAAATAGTCCTTTTCAAAGGAACAAAATGGGAAAACTGAGCCAGGAGGATCCCACCTGAGGGTAATCCTAAGGTTGTTCTCTCAGCTTTTTCCAAAGCAAACTTCTGTCTGTAGCAGCTTAGGATAACATTTTCCCTGAGGTATCTTGTGACATTTCTCTCAAATGATAGATTACTGCTATCAGACAACTATACCTAATTCAGACTCAAAACAGTATCAGTTATAGTCCTCAAATGCCAGTTTCATCAATCAAAGCTTAGGAGTAGATTCAATTATTTTTATTCTTGAGTTGCCATAAGTAATAAAAACTTATCACTAGTTACATAAGAGATTTCACTTAACATCTTTCACTTGTTTTTCTTCTCAAATTTAAATTTATCCTGGTATAAAGACCAGTTGTTAGAAATCATTTCTATAGTATACATAAACTTGCAAATTTTGAGCAAGCCAGGTTCATTGTTTAGGAACTCCATAACCCAAACAAGCTCTTTTCCAGGGCTGATGACCTTGCCCACACAGATGGTTTCCAGGAACCTGGCAAATTTACAAAATAAGGGGAATTGACAAGGACTCACAGAAGGGGCTGCCTCTCTACCCCATGATATTCTTCCTTTGGACTGATGAAAACCACATACTTTCTAAAAGTAATATAAAAGTTTACCAATTTGAAACAAAATTATATATTTGAAACTTGAAACAAACCCATTACCAATTTAGTCACTTCAGTCTTCTTGAATGCATTTCCAAATTACACAGAAAAATGGGCATCTCATCACCCTTGGCATTGTAAATTGGTCACATCTAATTGAGGAACTAATAATAATAGTTAACATTTTACAGTATCTGCCCTGTACCAGGCATGCATTTTACTTACTTATTTATATGCACTTTACACCCACTGAGGCAATTGCTTAAGGTTACCCAGTTAACAAATTTTAGATCTATTCATTTTCCCAATTTATCTTAGTACCAAATAGTATAATAAATTCTCCCTTGGCTTAAACATCAAATTAGGAGTGATAATATTTCACTTAAAATGTGACCAGAATTAATTCACTTACCTGGATCTAAGTTCCAAATGGTATTACACAGAATCCAAGGTTATGATTTTAATGCTGACTGTAATATTTTATACTAATGCAACTTATTCCAAACTTTTCATGTTATGGGGTCTAATATTTCTATCCAGTCCACTGCCAAAGTTTGTCGAAGAGGCAATCTAATATTTCAATTATCACGCTTAAGAGCATGTTTTAATTAGTTCAAATCTGTGTTCCACAATTTTCCAAGGAACACATAGCTTATCAGTTTACTCACACCTCTCTATGGTTTCTTAAAATGAATAGGAGTCTCATATGATTTAGTCAAGCTTCCAGTTTTAACACACATACTGATTTTAAAAGTTATTTTAAAATTAACTAGTACTTTACTTTGTAAGATTCCCTAAATAATAGTTAGATATTCCAATCAAGTTCAATTTCCTTTTGATTGTGTCCTAATTCACACCAGCCTTTTCTCTTTTTGTGACCCAGGAAAGGGTTAAGTAACCCATTCTGTTCCAAAGTACAGCCTTGAAACTTGCATAGCCCCCAAACCTGCCTCTCTTTGATGAGTGAAAATGTTTCAATTTCATGGTGTGTTGTGGTGGCACCATCTCAAAGAATTGAGAGGCAGACCACCTCTAATCCAAGTGTAAGCATTTATTAGGAATGATCCCTTCATTAGGCTGAGTTCCAAGAAGAAACAACAACTTAGTAAGATAAGACAAGCAATTTTATAGTGTAATGATACTGATTACACAATATAAATTATGAATATTAAGAAACAGGAGGAGTTTGTCAATAGATTAGGTAATCAGGAGGTGTCCCAGAATTGGTAGAACTGCGCCTGCAATGACCCACAATGCATACAGAAAAATCCATTGCAGGGGGGCATTAATATATGATAAGAATATTATAATGAGCTTCTCTATATCACGTTTACTCTAGGTCAGTTCTTTACTAGTACTATGCAGGCCCTTAGGGGACGCCTTTTCTGTGGTTCAGTGGTCGAACATCCTGATTTGCGTCCTGGTGGTGCTGCTTTTTAATTGGCTAGCTATTGTAGTCCTGTCTGGTCAAGACAGATATTTAAGTATTGTGGTCCTGTCTTGGGCTAAATGGATGATGTGATTATGGTTGAGAACAGGACACATCTGTTCAACTGGATCTGAGGGTAGTGGCTATATTGAGTCTGGGGGCCTCTGATATGGTTAAAGCCAAATTGTGTGGTTAAATCTGGACATGCCTGCTGTTCAGTCGGGCCCATTAGGAAGTTAGAATGTTAGGGCTAGGGACATCTTTATTATAACAGCCTATCAAATTGACACTACAAACTCAAATTTAGCTTGTCCAAAATGGAATTCATCTATCATCTAATCAAAACCAACCTGACCTCCAAATGTCAATATTTCTATTGATTTCTCAGTCACCTAGGCACAAAACTTGGTAGTCATTCATTTTAGGCACTTTCTTCCTTTACCACACATGTCCAATCAGTTTCCAAGTCTTACAGAATCTATCTCCAAGATATGTCTCCAAATCTAACCACCTTTTTTCTATTCTCATTAATTCAGACACTCATTACTTCTTGCTTGGATATTAAATTAGTTTGGAGAATTTTAACAGGAATAGGTTGTAGAGAAAAATTCCATCTAATAACATACAAGAGCCTTAAAATAAGAGGGTATCTAATCATGCACCTATATGTGTAGGTATGAACATTAATCTTAAATTAAATTAATTAAAATTAATGAACATATTAATCTGCTCACATTCATAAAGGAACCATGGAGCACTTGCATTTACAAAAATCATAAACTTTATTTACATTGTTGAAATCACTGAGTATATTGTGTTCCTAGCTTTGCTTCCTTTTGCATCAGTTCACAATAAATATTTGCATATTTCTCTGTGTTATTCATTTCTCAAAGCACTACAAAACAAAATTGAATGTTGCAAAAGCAAAAAAAGGTTTGGACTTAAGAAGATATAGAAGACAACTCTCCCAACTCCTTTATAGAGATGGAGTTGGTAGAAATCCACAGGTGTAGAAGATAGCAGACTATCAAATCTTTTTATGTTGATCATTCTTGCAAAAAATTATTTTTAAAAATTTGTATAAAAGCTGACTCTTTGGGAAGGGAGAAGAGAGAAACTAGGAAAATCTAGATGTTATGATAAGAAAAGATCAATGAAAATTTATTTTAAAAAAAGATACCTTATATATACATTATTGGTAGGGTTAGAGCAGCAAGAAACCAAACATTATGAGATGAATTGCCAAAATATTTTCCTGATACATTGTAATAACGTCTTAAGTAATCACACTGCCTTCAGTCTCTCCTATTTTCATAAAGTTGTTCATATAACCTTCCTAATACATTTATCTGATTGTATTATTCCATGCTTTAAAATGCTTCAAGAATAATTTGGAAGTACACTCAAAGAGCTATAAAATTGTATATACTCTTTGACCCAGCAAAACCAATATTAAAACTACTCAAACAGATCAAAGGAAAGGAAGAAAGGACTTACATGTACAAAAATATTTATAACAGCTCTTTTTGTGGTGGCAAAGGTTTGGAAGCTGCAGGGATAACCATCATTTGGGGAAGGATTGAACAAGCTGTGGCATTGATTTTTGCTCTTCATTCTCAAAGACTCAAACTACATTGTGTTCAACTGTGTAGAGCAGACCAATATGAGCTCAAAATGCTCTGCCACAGGTCAGGCACAAATAGTCCATGGGAACATTTGTGTGGATACTCTAAATTTGCATATTTCACATTTCTTTTAAGCTACTTCAATTCTACTTTGCTTATAGAGAACAGCACCTTCTATTATGAGGGCATTCCATTCTGGGTGATCCTGTGCCAATGTCTCCCATATCACACAATCAATTAGAAAGTTCTTAAGAGAGACCTTGAGAGTGTCTTTGTATACCTTTTTCTGACCACCATGTGAGTGCTTACCCTGTGTGAGTTCTCCATAAAATAAGCTTTTTAGAAAGTGTACATTTTGCATTATAACAACATGGCCAGCCCATCAGAGTTATGTTCTCTGCAGTAGAGTTTGAATACTTGGCAGTTTAGTTTGAGGAAGTACCTCAGTATCTGATATCTTATCCTGCTGGGTGACTTTCAGAATCTTCCTAAGACAATTCAAATGGAAGTAATTTAATTCCCTGCTGTGGTGCTGGTATACTGTCCAGGTTTCACAGGCATACAACAATGAGGTCAGAACATGGGCTCTGTAGACCTTCAGTTTGGTAGTCAATCTAATACCTTTTGTTTCCCATACTTTTCCTTTTAGAGCCTCCCAAATACTGAACTAGCTCTGGCAATGCATGTGTCAACCTCATTATCAGTGTGTACATTCCTGGAAAGTATACTGCCAAGGTAAATGAACTTATCCACAGTATTCAGAACTTCTTTTGTTGTAACTGATGGTTCTGCATTTGGATAGTGTGGTGGTGGCTAATGGAGCATCTGTGTTTCTGGTGTTAATTGTTAACCAAAATTAGTACAAACAGCAGAGAATCGATCCATACTTAGTTGCATCTAGCTTCACAGGCTGCATTGAGTACACAGTCATCTGCAAACAAAAAATCATGCCTCAATACCCCCTCCACTTTGGATTGTAACTTTTTCAAGTTGAAAAATTTATCATCAATGTGGTAGCTGATCTTGATGCTGTGTTCATCCTCATTGAAGGCATTTAACAACATGACTGAAAACATCATGCTAAACATAGGAGCAAGCACATAGCCTTGTTTCACTCCATTGGTGACTGGAAAATGTGCTTCTGTGGCATATGATTGTGATAGAATATTATAGTGCTATAAGAAATAATGAACAGGATGCCTTCGGAAAATATCTGGGAAAACTAACTTGAAGTGATACATGCCCTTCCCTTCCCTCTTCCCTCCCCAAGATGATATGCAATCTGATATAACCTATAGAGGTACAAGTCACACTGGCTCTCAGGTAGATGACCATCTCCCAGATCAGCCTATTAAGGAAGACTCTGGCAAGACTTATCATCTCACAATTGGACTGTTGCAATAGCCTGTTCCTGCCACAAGTCACTCCCTACTATTATAATTAATTCTTCACTGAGCTGTCAAATGGATCTTCCTAAAGTACAGGTCTAACCATGTCACGCTACCTTCAAAAACTCCCTGTTATCTACTGGATCAAATATAAAGTTCTTTATTTGTTGTTCAAAGCCCTTTTCAACCTGCCCTTACACACACAATTTTCTAGTCTTCTTACCTCTTACACCACCCTCAAATGTTCTGTGATCTCATGACACTGGCCTTCTATGCTGTACCTTGAACAAAAAAACACTGCATCTCCTAAGTCCTAGCATTTTTACTGGCTGTCCCCCACTTCTGGAATGTTCTCTTTCCTCATCTCCATCTCCTAGTTTCCTGGTTTCCAAGTCCCAGGTAAAATCCTAACTTCTACAGGAAGCCTTTCTCCATACCCTTTAATTCGAGTACCTCCCCTCTGTTGATTATTTCCAATTTACCTTGTTTGTACATAGTTGTTTTCATCTTGTCTCCTCTAATACACTGTGAACTCCTAGAAAACAGGGACTTGACCAGGGATGGGAAACTTGCTGCCTCAGGGTCACATGTGGCCCTCCAGGTCCTCAAGTGAAGCCCTTTGAGTGAATCCAGACTTCATAGAACAAATTCCCTTAATAAAAGGATTAGTTCTGTAAAACTTGGATTCAGTCAAAAGGCTTACTACTCCCAGTAACCTAGAAGGCCACATGTGGCTTTGAGGCTACAGGTTCCCCACCCCTGGAATTGAATTTTCCTTGTATTCCCAGCACTTAGCACAGTATCTAGTACATAGTACCTACTTAGTAAATGTTTATTGAGTGACTGAATGGCTAGACCATTTCACAGCTCCACCAACAGTACAATAATGTGCTTTTTTTCCTTCAAACTTTCCAAATTAGTCATTTTCCTTTCTTGTCATCTTTGCTAATCTGAAAAAGGTAAAGTGGAGCCTGAGTTGCTTTTATTTTCATTTATCTAATTATTTAGGTGTAGGGACATATTTTTCACATAAGTGTTGATAACTTGTTGGCCAACATTGATAGACTTAGCTTTTCTCAGCAATGCAATCATCTAAGAAAATTTCCAAAGATTCATGATGGAAAATGCTGTCCACATCCAAAGAAAAATCTATGGAGTCTGAATGCAGATGGAATCATACTATTTTCTCTTTATTTTTCTTTCTCATGGCTTTTCCCTTTTGTTCCGAATCTTCTTTCACAACATGACTAATGTGGAAATATATATAATATAATTGTACATGTACAGCCTATATCAAATTGGAGGCCATCTTGGAGCAGAGAGAGGAAGGAGGAAAATTTAGAACTCAAAATCTTATAAAAGTGAATGTTGAAAACTAAAAATAAATTAATTTTAAAAAAATAAAGTCAATCTCAATCTAAAAATTAAAAAAAGAGAGAAAGAAATGATGTACAGGATGCTTTCAGAAAAATATGAAAAAACTTAAAGTGAACTGATGCAGAGTGAAGTGAATAGAACCAGGACAATGTTGTATATGGTAAAACGAATATATTGTATGATGAAGAATCGTGAGTGACTTACCTATTTTCAGTAATATAATGATCCAAGACAATCCCAAAGGATTCATGATGAAAAATGGTATCTGCTTCCAGAGAAGAAACTGATACTGTCTGAATACAGACTGAGGCATGCTACTTTTCTCATTTTTCTTTCTTTTTCTTTCTTTTTTTTCCCTTTCCTTCATTTGAGTCTTCTTGTACAAAATGACTAATATGGAAGTGTTTTAAATGACTGCACATGTATAACGTATCAGATTGCTTACTGTCTTAGGAAGGTAAAGGGAGAGAAGGCAGGATAGAATTTGGATCTCAAAACTTAAAAAAAGTTAAAAACTTTTAATATGCAATTGGGGGAAAATGAAATATTATTTTTTAAAATTGTTTGCTCATCTCCTAACCATTTATTGAAGGGAAAATGCCTTCTCCCCTCCATTCCCCCCCTGCCCTTTTTAAGATCCTTTTTGTGTGTTGTTTTTCTCCATTAACATAAGCTATTTGAGGACAGTGACTGTCTTTCTTTTGGCTTGTATTTCCAGCATAGTGCTTGGCACACAAGTGCTTAAATAAATGCTTATTGATTGACTTTCTTCAGAGGACCCATGTGATGAAGTATACTACCCACTTCCTAACAGAAAGATGATAGATCCAGAGTGAGGTTTGAGATATATTTTTTTTTACATGGCCAGTGTGAGAAATATAGATATGTTTGTTTTGCTTGGTCCTGGATGCAATGATTAAGGCCAGGTCATGCTTTCTAAAGAATTACTATGTTTTTACTCATTCTCCTGGTAGTTAGTTACTAGGGAGATTCTGGTATATGTTTAACAACTGACTCTCCAAAAATAAAAAAATGATAATGTACACATAATATACTTTTAAGTTTCCTCTGCAATGTTAACATTTTCTCCATCACTTTCTTATGTCTATAATCAAAAAAACCCTGATTTGTAGCTTTGTTGGGATGTAAATGCTCACACTAAAACTTTAAGAATTGATTGTCTCAGAGGGAATTTGAGCTGACTCCAGTACATGCCTGGTTCTTACCCAGCCATTGCTAACAGTGCTGGTAGCAGGCCCTCTAGAAAATCCTACGTGCCTTTTTTTCCCAAGCACTGCCCTGCCCCTTCCCACTACTGTTGTTGTTCAGACATCAGCTGCCCTAGAACTTAGCTGCCTGGACATTGAATTACTGAGGTTCCCTGGGTGCTGGACTGTTCATGTAGCCTTCTGGATCTCAGATGTGGCTGCCCAATGATGGAGCTGCAGTCTGTGAGCTGTGCTGACTGGACACTACAATTCTGGCTTCATCTCCTATACCTCCTTTGGCACAAATGGGCACTGAGTTTCTCTGAGTCTAGTTCTGATCTTGGCTCCTGCTGTGCCTTCCTTTGAGGTAGCCTGACAGCTAGGTGCTGAGATGCTGGTGTGGCCCTTTCTCTTAATGTTCCTCAAGTGGGGTTGCCTGGGCACTGATGGCCTTATCACAGGTCTGGGTCCATGCTTTGATTTTTCTTTCTCTTGCCTTGTCTCTGTTGAAGCTTCCCCAGGATTTTGATAGTCTTCTTGTCCAGGTCTGGACTGAATGGAGGAGGACTTTAGAGCCGTTTCCCTTTGGTTTTCTTTAACATTTTTCTTGTGACTTTCTCTAACTCCCTCAACTGCTAATACTTTTCTTCTAAAGTTACTTTTATCTTGTATATATTTGTGCCCAGTTGACTTCCTCAATAAAATGTAAGCTCCTTAAGGGTAGGGATTTTTACTTTTTTCTTTGTATCCCACCAGCTAGCTCAGTAATAGTAGCATCATAAAT
This sequence comes from Potorous gilbertii, assembly GCA_028658325.1. Classification (NCBI taxonomy): domain Eukaryota; kingdom Metazoa; phylum Chordata; class Mammalia; order Diprotodontia; family Potoroidae; genus Potorous; species Potorous gilbertii. The sequence continues at coordinate 545,426,794 of CM053770.1, forward strand.
GCTGGTAATAAAATGGTTGATTAATCTCTAAAAATAGGATCCTAAAAGTAGGAAAAAGAAATACTTACTTTATTTTAAAGGAAACTTGCAGAATCTCAGATTTGGAAGGGACTTCAGATGTTATCTAGTCCCCTCTACAACATACTGGAAGTAGGAGGAATATGCTCAGTGGCAAGGCATTGTGAACCAGGCTCCTGTTCACAGCAAAAACAATTTAACAGACAGTGCAGTGGGAAAAGCCCTGGAGGGTTTATCAGGTTTATCTTCCTCAGGTTAACTTATCTGCCACATCCAAGATCTTAGGTCACTAAGTACCTAAGAGGAAAGTACTTTGTAATCTTTAAAATTCGATGTAAAGACAAGATGGTGTTTAAGGTGCCACTTAACTTTTGTCTTCCCAGTTTCCTTATCTATAAAATGGGATTGTTATTTATACTATGTGCCTCATAGCATTGTTGTGATAATTAAATGACATGGTATACATATTTAGATACCAGATGAATTATTAGAAAAATGGCAATTACTCTGATTGATAAATATAAATTATTAGTAATTAAACATATCCAGATTTGAAGTCAGAGATCCTTGATTCAAATCCTAGCTTTGCCACTTACTACCAATGTGATCTTGGATGAGTCAATTAGCCTTCTTAGGCCTCCCATTTCCTCATCTATAAGAGAAGGAGATTGGATTAGAAGATGTTTAAAGTATCTTCCCATTCTAAATCTATGATTTTGTGACCCTAGCTTTGATCAAAAATAAAAGTGCATACTTCTTCTGAGATTGCACAACAAAGAACACAATCTATGTGAAATTTATCAATCAGTAAACATTTATCACATCACTACCATATGCCAGTCATATGGGGGACATCCTGGAAATCCTAACTAGACAATGCCATGTAATGACTGGCAATAATAACTTTAATCGAGTCAGAAGAGATTAATTCAAGTAAAATAGAACCCTGCTTAAACATTCTTCTTGATTGTCATATATCATCACCAACATCTATTAAGTATAGTTCTCTTTAATTATAGCTCCAGTGTATTATTTAGAACATGAGGTAACAATCCTAGCAGACATAGCCAAAGTTAACTTACAGTGCTCCTGTTTTTACTATAACCATTTTGTTTTTATAATCCAAGGATTTAACAAAATAGCAATTGTCTAATCTGGGTAGTCACTATACATTTGTTGTCAATAAGTTATAAATCACTGAAATGGCAGGCTAAGAAACACATATGCCACAGCCCCCAAGGTACCAAACCAATATTGGTTGCTAGCTCCTGTTTTCTTTAGAATGCTTAATTGGTCATGAAAACCCAATCTGTTATATTTTCTTCAAAGAAATGGCTTCAATACCATAATCCAGACAGAGCTATCAGCTTTTCTCTTTAATTATCTTTTCTTAAACACTTTATTCAGAATTTTCTTTTCTAAAGAGGAGAATTCCTCTTACTTGAACTCTTATTCTCCTTGAATTAAAGCCCCAAATCCTTTGAAGGAGACAATTTTAAGATTTACCAACATATTTCTGAAATTAGGCAAACCATTGTTTCTTAAAATCATTCATATTTTTTGCTTATCTTATTCATTGGTGCAACATTTTTTTTAAAAGTTGAGAATTGTGATTTTCTCTGATCAAAATAGCAGTATCTTCAATCTGTTTTTTATTTAAACATCTGGACCTGTAATTTCATTGATTAAAAAGAGAATAACCACAGTGGAAACTCCCTTTATTAATGCGAATCCGCAACTCTTCTACAATTTCCAGTTTTAAGAGAGTTGCAGTGAGAGGCTAAGTGACATAGGAATCACAGAGCCAGTATGTGTCAGAGATCTTCCTGCCCTCCTCTCTATCTACTACTCCATGATACCTCTCACTCTGTTTTCTGAAAACAATTCCCTAGTCCACATAGAGTACAACATACTATTTAAAGAAGGCTTCAATTTGAAGAAATGCCTCAAACTTGACGCTGAGAAGCCTGGGAAATTAGGCAGGAGTTGGTTCCTACTGGTCCCCAAGGAAGAACCAAGGAAACTAGAAGGGGTTATGTCTCTTTACTACCTCAGCCAGGCTTCCATGAAGCATGCTAAAGGGCCTGCAGAGGAGAAAAGAGAAGGAAACTGAGTAAGTAGACTCCTTAAAAACAGAGTGTCTGACAACAATTTCTTCCTCAGACCCCTTTTCTTTAGCAAGGTCCATGTTGTTGCTCTCTGTGAATCTGGAATCCCCCTGTCATCTAAGTAGACTAGTAAATGCCAGGATGCCTACCAACCTCATATTTGTCCCAAGGGGAAAGGGATTCAACCTGCCCTTGAGCTACACCAATAGAAATTTATTTCTGTTCAACAGATATATATTTTGTTCAACATATTAAGCAACTTACTTGTACAAGGTTAGGTTGTTACTGAGTTACTACAACTCCTTAGCTAGTTACTGAGAATACAAAAACAAAATAAAAGAGCCCAGTTAGATTCGTGAAATTGGTTCTTTAGCTGCCCACATTGGTAATCACTGGGAAACCCTGATTCTAAATCTAACCAGTACTCCTTTTTTCCCCAATAATACTTAGAGTCCAATGTCAAGCACCACATAATTTGCACATAGATTGACACATAGATCAAAATCCCTTTAACTACCAGTACAACACTCCAAATTGCCAGACCATTAGCCAAAAAAACATAAATCATTTGCAACAACTAGAAGGTGAAGGCAATCTGGAGTTGCCCTTCCAAACTTATAACTTTACTGATGTAGCAGGGAAGTCAAAGCATTGACCCCACATCATGGCTTGGTTTGAGTATGACTCACACCATAACTACTACCATGGGACATGTATAATTTGTGATCTGACTCAAGAACTATGTCATTAAGGAATTCCTTGAAGTCAACATTCAGTAGTAGTTTTCCTGACCACTCACTTCCCCAAAGTCCTAGAAGCAAAAAGGAAAGAAAAATGGGAAACTAAAACTGCCATGATTACTAGATTTTGAATGTAATCAAGGTCTGGGACTAACACCCATCTTCTCCTTATCTCTGACCTCTTAGATGAGTTAGGGGAGTTTTAGAACTTCACAAAATTAGCCCTAATTAAAATTGTATTCTTGTTTACAAGGGCAAATGAACTGAAGACTATATTTTAGACCCAGTAGCGGCAGTGTTTGTATTGTTAATACTATCTGATCTTTGTAATACATTGACTATATCCCAGGTTTTCATAAATATAATCTAATACTCAACCAAGGGTTATACATGGGAAATATCTCAGTTTGCTTTGTTGACTTTGTACAACATGTACAGTAGGATAAGCACAATTACACAAAGCCAAATTTTATGCTAGGCTGGAGAAGTGTTAGATCAGTTGTGATAAACTAGCATTCTTAGCAAGGGTATTTGTTCAAAATGAAGTTACCTAATATAATGCACTTCCATTGTTTTAACATGGATGCCAGATGGTAGTACTGATTCATCAGCAAATCAGTGAGTCAACAAGCTTTTATTAAGTGCTTCCTGTGTGCCAGACACACGGTACAAGGGATACAAAGAAAAGCAAAAACAGACCCTGTCTTTAAGAAGCACACATTCTAAGGGACAGACAATGCACAAACTATATACATTCAGGATACACACACACATACATGCATACACACACGTGTATATGTATATATACACACACACACACACACACACACACACACACAAGGTAAATTGGAAGTAATCTGAGAGGTAACATACTAACTCATACTATCATTAAGGGGGATAAAAAGAAGATGAGATTTTAACTGAGACTTCAGGAAAACCAGGAGAAGACAACCAGGAGGGAGAACATTCCAGGCAGCCAGTGAAAATGCATGGATTCTGGAGATGGAGTGTTCAAAGGAACAGCAAGAAGGCAGGTATTGCTGGATCATGAAGTACAAGTTTAAGAAGATTGTAAAGACAGGAAGGTAATTAAGGACCACCAGAAAGGAGATTTCATATTTGATCTCAGAGGTAATAGGGAACCACTGGAATTTGTTGAGTAGGGAGGGCAGGTGACATGATCAGAAGTATATTCTAGAAAAATCCTCTTGATAGCTCTGAGTGAAGAATGAATTGTAGTGAGTTATCACTGGGTTATCTTCCCTAACAGCCCCTCTTACAAATCTGCCTTTAAAAAGACTTCAGAACTTGAAGCAACAGCAGATCAGTTTTGCCTTTTCTATCAGCTACTTTGAGTTCAAGATACATGATATCTCCAGGTGAAAAGCTACAGGCAAATACTATCACAGAAATTTGAGTGTAGGAGTTCTGAAGTCATATCCCTCCCACATCCATTCCTACCCTGCTGACAATCTCATAGTTAAAGAATTTTATGGCAAATCAGACATATTGAGAAGAGGCTGAGCAAATTCAATCAGTAAGCATTTATTACTACTTATGCTGCTGTAAGGGTGAGGTGACTAATTTCCACAACCCCATCCAAAATAAAGTAACTGATAATATATCCAATCACACAGGTTCAATTATAAGCCTTTGATTAAGTACAAAAAGTTCTTAAAAATGAAATGAAATTGCAGAAGAATCTTAAGACAATCCTAACTTGACCGTTCTTCTGGGGTGACTGATAAATTATCAAGCAAGTTAAGAAGAGATACCTAGAGATATGCCCAAATCACCTGAAGGTAGCCAGAGACCTTAGGAACCAAAGATGGGAGCTTCTTAAACATCCCACAAATGAGGGAGTGGAAAGGATGGCGAAGGAGAAAGCCTTCTGGCCACTAGGAAGCTGTGAGTTACCCCTTTGCCAGATGTAGCAAAGAGTTGGAACCTTCTTTCCCCTGGATGCTTCAGAAACTTGTGGAAGAATGTGTTACATGTTTGATACAAGCTTTTCTCACTGTACCATCTTATTCAGTCAAACTTTCTAAAAGCTGCTTAAAGCTATTTTGAATAAATTGAGTCACAACTTGGAATAGTAATAATATTTGCTCTAAAGGGTCCCTCTCTATTCCTGAGCCTCAGTTTCATTTGTGGTAAAATGAAGAATGACCTCCATTAAAGCTCAAGCAATGTACTTGGCTTGGAACACATGATTTTATCTCTGAATGAATGCCTCAAGGACACATGAGTCCATTTCTGAGGCTATATATCTTCTAATGATACAGCTCCTAGGCCTTGAGGTATAGCTCAAAGGGCTTCTGTAGGAACAAAATTTATCCTGGTGCAGACCAAGCTTCTACATATGAGTTTCTCTCACCTTGGCCGGGCTAGTCTTCCAGAGCACTGTCACTGGACCCCTCTGTTTGAAATCTTTCTAGCTCTGTAGAACCTGAAAACACTTGCCTTCCCCTGGAATGGTCTTGGATGTCTCTGAGTCACCTCCCTGCTATAAGCCAGTATTACAGAAAGACTTCTGGAAAGAATTTCTGAGTGGAGTGCCTTTGAATCTCTTTGTTATAAGAAACAAATGATGACCAAGAAAAATCAGTAGAAATAAGGGAAAATGTATAAAGATAATTTTTCAAGAGCTAGAAACAAGCCTAGATATGTGGTTCATGATAGCACCACAATTTTTTCAGTCATTCTGGATTGATGTACCCCTCATTGGTTTAAATTCTGTGCTACTACAAAGAGAGCCACTGTAAATATTTTTGTATTTGTGGTCCTTTTGTTCTTTGATCTCTTTAGGGTATAGGTCTAGGGTAATTACACTAGGGTAAAAGAATAGGTATGATTTAGAGACATTTTAGACAGAGTTCCAAATTGCTTTCCAGAGTGGCCAGACCAATTCACAGACCTACCAACAGTGCATTAACATATTTGTTTTCCAGAAATCCCTCCAATATTTGCTATTTTCCTATTTTGTCAGCTTTACCAATCTGGTGGGGGGTGGGAGATGAAAGTTCAGAATTGCTTTATTTTAAATTTCACTTAATAGGGATTTGAAGCATTTTTATATGGCTTAGACAGCTTAGGTTTCCTCCTCTGACAACTGCCTGTTCATAGATTTTGACCATTAGATTATCTTGGTATATGGTGTTAGCACTATATCAAGTAGTAGAAGGGACAGTGGACATCCTCGGATCTCACTGAAAAGATCACTATCTTATTCTCTGCTGGTTCTTGGTTTATCTATACACTACTACTACTACATATATACTACTTGCTATGTTAAAGAAAGGTTCATTTTTTCCTGTTTTCTGGTAGGGTTTTTTTTTTCCAATAGAAATGGGTGTTACAATTTGTCAAAAGATTTTTCTCCATCATATGATTTTTGTTACTTGAGCTATCCTTTTTTCCTTTTCTTTATTTATTTTTAGTTTTCAACATCCACTTTTATAAGATTTTGAGTTTCAAATTCCCCCCCCCCCTGCCCCTCACCAAGATGGCTTGCAATCTGATATCAGCTATACATGTACAATCATATTAAACACATTAGTCATGTTGTGAAAGAAGAATCAGAAGAAAAGGGAAAAAAACAAAAGAGAGATTGAAAGAGAGAAAATAGGATGCTTTTATCTGCATTCAGACTCCATAGTTTTTCTCTGGATTCAGATAGCATTCTTCATCATGAGTCTTTTGGAATTGTCTTAGATCATTTTATTGCTGAGTAGAGCTAAGTCTCAAAGCTGGTCATTGCACAGTGTTCTCCTGGTTCTGCTCACTTCACTCATCATCAGTTCATGTAAAGTCTTTCTAGGTTTTTTTTAAAATCCACCTGCTCATCATTTCTTATGGAACAAAAGTATTCCATGACATTCATATACCATAACTTGTTCAGCCATTCTCCAATTGATGGACATTCCCTCAATTTCCAATTCCTTGCCACCAAAAAGAGCTGCTATAAATATTTTTGTATATGTGGGCCCTTTTCCCTTTTTGATGATCTCTTTGGAATATAGACCCTAGTATTGGTGTTGCTGGATCAAAGGGTATGCACAGTTTTATAACCCTGTGGGTATAGTTCTAAATTGCTGTCCAGCATGGTTGGATCAGTTCACAACTCCACCAACAGTATACTTGAGCTAAGTCTTAAAGAAAATTAGAGATTCTCAGAAAGAGTAGTGAGAAGGGAATGCATTCTAGGCATATGGACAGATGATGGAATGTCATACATGAGAACCAAAAGAAAGTTACATTGGTGAGACCAGAGTGTGCATGATAATATATAATAAGGAAAGAAAAGTTGATTGAGACCAGATTTTGGAGGGCTTTAAATACCAAATAGAGAAATTTCTATTTGATCTTAGAGGCAATAGAAAGCCACAGAAGTTTGAAGAGTAGGGTAGTAACAGAGTTATATTTGTGCTTTAGGAAAAATATTTTAATAGCTGAATGGAGAATAGACTGGAGACATGAGAGATTTAAATCAAGGATACTAATTAGGAGACTTATGCAATAATGTAATTAAAAGATAGTGATGGCTTGAATTAGGATGACAGATTGAGAGATATGATTGCGGGGAGAATTAGATTTATTAACTGACTGGATATGTGGGGTGAGGGCAAAAAATCATAAGAATATAGATTTAGAATTGGAAGAGGCATTAAGAGGCCATTAGAGCTTAAGTGACTTGCCCAAGGTCAAAAGGTAGAGAATAGTAGAGCCAATATTTGAACCCAGGTCCTCTGATTCCAAATCCAGTGTTCCTTCCATTGTACTAGACTGCCTCCCATTCACAGAAGATGACTTCACAGGTGCAAGCTTGAATGACTAGAAGGATGGTGCCCTGGAAAGAAACAGGAAAAGCATAATTCTATTTTGCACTTAGGAGTTTGAGATGCCTCCAGTTCACCCACTTTGAAATGTCCCATAGATAGTTGATGATGGGAGATTAGGTCTCAAAAGAGATAACAGGGCTAGATATATAGATCTAGGAGTCATATGGATAGAGATAATAATTAAACCCATAAAAGCTGATGAGGTCACCAGATAAGAGACTATGGAGAAAAAAGGGAAGGGCACTCAAGATAGAGTCATGGGGGATCCTCACAGTTAGGGGAAATGGTAAAGATCAGTACGAGGTGAGGTCCTTAGCTAAGAGAACTAGGGGAGAGGTGGTATGGAAGCTTGAAGAGAGAAGAGAAGATTTGGGAAAGTTCCTTTGAAAATGAGGAAGGAAATTAATGAAGGGAGAAAAAAGGATTGTTTAATGCTATGAGGAACCAGTTGAAATTCAATAACATAAATCTATAGTGGACCCAGTCAGCATATCTGTCTAATATGTTTATCTAATTCCAAATAGCTTCTTTCAAAGAGCATGGCACTCTCCTGCCCCCCCCCCAAAGGGGAAGTTATAGCCAACAATCTTCTATACCCAACAATCTTCTATACCCGTCACTCTGGATTTTATATACCATGGGGTCAGGTTAAATAAAAATACTAAGATTTTGCCGTGGCAGTCAGCCAGAGACCTTTGGGAAACATGAAAAATCCTCTATCTAAATGATCTGGGACTTTTGGTAGCTCCAAATCACTTATGATTTGAACCAGTATCTCTGCATTTGGAAATTCTTTGTCTAGGTCAGTAACTTCATTAGGACTTTGTTTTGAGTGATGGAGGCCTGTGCAAGGTCACAAGCTGACAAAGGTTTCTTTGGAGCATCACATTAATGCACAAGATAAAATTCAGTGAAAGAGACCCCAGAAGCTCTTAGTCAATGGTGTTGGTGCTAGAGGAAGAGCTGTTTTATGGACAAGATCAGCAAAGGTGTCAATTAAAAATGGCATATCAGGGAGAGAGGGGTATACATGGAGATGACTGGGATAGAGCAGGCAGCAGGGATAGTGAAATGGAAACAGCCATGTTTTCCTTCTTTTTTCACTGCTTTCCCTCTGCTTATTAGATGAGCCAAAGCCTTGGACTCGTGCACTCTGAAGCTCAGGGACTGAACATGGAAAGGTCCCTGCCCAACCTCCACTCAGTGGCTGGTTTTGGACCCTCCTGAATTTCAATAGTAACAGTTTCTCTTGGAAACAACTCTGAGTCTCCTGCCCCTCCCAGAGTGATTTATCTATTTGTTTCTCTTTTCCATTAAAGGGGCCACCCCCCAGACTACCTTTTAAAAAGGTCTATTCACTGAATGGGTATTACCTCACTTTAAGTTGAGTACCTGAAAAGGTCCCAGGCTAAAAGGCCAAGGTCTCCCATTGCATCCTGGGCCATCTCCAGTCGGCCTGATAAATATCTGGTCACTGAATCCAGATAACTCAGAAGGAGAAAGTGAGGCTGGTGACCTTGCATAGCCCTCCCTCACTGAAAACAAAGTCAAGTGTGGGTCATGTCATCATTTCTCTGAAGTCATGGTCTTTGAAAATAAAGGATGAACATAACCTTATTAGGAAACATCCATGGTTTTTTCTTGTGCTCTTTATGCCAACAGCCATCACAGCTTAAAGTTTCTGGATTTTATTGTTGACCTATTCCTATCCCAAGGCCAAGAATTTACTATATTACATAAGGGCTACCTGTGACTGGAAAAAGCATTTCCAGACTGGCTTCCTGGCCCAGAGACCAGTCTGATTGTTTCAGTCAATAATCATTTTTTTTCTGTGCGGTGTCATCTATCTTTATACTTAGATCAATTCACAGCTCCATCAACAATATGTTAGTCGGCTTGTTTTCCAACACCTCCAAGATTTGTAAATTTTTTCTTTCATCTTTGCCAGATAGATGAGTATAAGAAGCTAGATTTCATTCATTCGCTCATTCATTCATTTAATAAATGTATGCTGTGTGGATAACATTGTTTAAGGTTCTAGAAGCAACACAGAATTGAAATAAGCCATTCCTTACCCCCATAGCACTTACAGTCAAATAGAAGATAAGCCACAAATACAGATGTGTGCAAGTATAAGTATATCAGACAGAGACAAAACAAAGTGTGGATATGAGAAGTTAAAGAAAGTCATCATCAAAGTAGGGACTGTCAAGGGTCTCCCATTGCATCCAGGGCCATGTCCAGTCATCCTGATCTATATATCTTGCCACTGGACCCTGATGGCTTCAGAGGAGAAAGTCAGGTTGGTGACTTTGCAAAGGCTTCCCTCACTTAAAGCCAATTCACTTTCTTGTCATGACATCATCTCCCTAATGGCATGGTCCTCTTTGAGACAAACAACAACTTCTGTAAGCATAGGAACTGTTCCACTGGGGACCCAAGTGGAACTGACCAGTTGGGCAACACAGGTCCGTTCTTCTCCCTTTTTATCTCCCTCCCTCTCTCCTTCCCTCCCTCTCCCTCTCCCTTTCCCTCTCCCTCTCCCTCTCTCTTTCCCCCTTCCCTCTATCCACAAAGGGTATCAAACCCTTACCTGTGGATACTCTGCCCAAAGGAATGTAAATTTTGATCACTGAAACCTCACAAGTTATTTTGAGGTTTACAGGCTAGATTTCTTTCTTAAGGACCATACCTTAAATCCAAAACACTTTGACTCTCATTGATTTACCTCGTGGTCAGTATGTCCCAGGTCAAGTCCTACTTGGTCATCATTTGGGCCCTGATTGGCTCAGAGTGAATGTAAATAATAATTGTTTCTATTTTGGCCAAAACCCCTGAGTGTCTTCCCCTCTCCTCACATTGTTTTTTGGTAAAAGACGGTATTCTCTGCCTTATTTCTTACCTAGTCTTAATCACTGAATGAGCACTGCCCCAGTCAGACTGAGACCTGATAAAGATCTTAGCTGAAAAGGGCCAAGGTGTCCCACTACATCCAGGGCCATCTCCAGTTGTCCTGATCTATATCATGCCAGTAGACCTAGATGACTCCAGAAAAAAAAGTGAGGTTGGTGACTTTACACAGCCCTCCCTCACTTAAATCCAATTCAATTGCATGTCATGGCATCACTTCCCTGATGCATGGTCCTCTTTGAGAATGAAGGACAAATACCCACATCAGTGGCTATCAAAGAAGGCTCACTAAAGAGAGTTACATTTGACTTGGGCTTTAAATTACAGTGAAGAAATTGATTAATGAAGAGGTGAAAGGAGAATAATTTAGCCAAATAAAACATTTTAGGTAAATGATGGATGTAGGAAAGGGGAAAATACGTTCTAAGGACAGATATATCCAGTGTAGCTGCAACATAAAGTATACAAAGGTATACATGCAAGGGTATATTGTGAAGGGCTCTGAATGACAGAAAAAGGAGCTTGAACTTGGTTCTGCAATTTATGGACTCGACAGAGATTTTTGAGCAGAACTATAACATGTCTAGATCTGTGGATAGAGATTATTCCAGCAGCAATATGAAGAATAGTGTCTAGAATTTCTGTTAACCTGGAGTCTTGTTGGAATCAAGAGAACAAAGAACTCATTAGTAGGTATGTATGACGCAGAGAGAGAGAGAGATTTCTAGGGAAAGAATGGAGGTAGGAAGACCTATCCTACTTTTGTATAGTTCTTATTACCTTTATGATCTTGGGTAAGTCATTTTCTTTTTTTAGATGGGAATTTCTCATCTATAAAATGAGTATTAAATACTTTCTAAAGGTCCTTTAAATCTATTATTTAAATCCTGTTATGATTGTCAAATAGCAAAAAGGTCCCACCAATCAATCTTCAAAAATCATTTATTAAGTGCTTATTATATGCCAGACACCATGCTAAATACTAAGGATACAAAGAAAGCAATAATAGCCCTGCCCCAAGGAGCCTTCTAAGGGGAAGTTCACATTCTAAAGGAGATGAAGTTAGGCATCATGAATTTATGCTGAATAAAATCAGCCTAATTTAATACCTAATGCAAGGCCATGCACCCTAGTAACTGGAGTGAGGAACTCAGATGGTGGGGGTTGGCCATTGCTCAGAAATGAGGAATCTCCTAATATAAGGAATGGGGCATGAATTTGAGGGAAGTTGCCAGTGAAACATTAAAATGGAACTTGGTAGAATTTCGAAGAATTTGTAGAATTTGAGGAAAAGGAGAGAGGAGAACTAAGTGAGAAGAGAGAATTCTTGGAAAGTGTAATAATATGCGTAGAGTAAATGTGAAGAGATGGAAAATATTTTCAAGGGACTGTGATTAAACCAGAATGAAAGGTTTATTTAGCAGGGTAGGGGGAGATCAGATGGAAGTTAGTTGAGGATAGGTTGAATATCAGAGGTTTTCCCTTCATTTTGCAGGCAATGGGGAACTATTGAAAGTTTTTGAGAATAAACACATCAAAATGATACTTCAAAAAGATTAATTTAATAATAATTTGCAGGACAAAATCAAAATGAGGAAAGACTATACAGGAAAGTTAATTACATGTCTATTGTAATATTGTAGGGGTGAAATTGTGGGATTATAGATTTAGAGATGAAGGAAACTTGAAAGTTACATACATATATTTCAACCCCCTCATTTTATAGATGAAGAACCTGAGATCCAGAGAAGACACTTGCCCAAGGTCACGCAAGATAGTAAGTGATAATGCTAAGATTTGAACCAGGGTCACTGACTTTCAATTATACCATAATATCAATTAAAGACAAGGGCCAGTATTTGTATGGTAACAGCAGGAGTGGACAGAAAGGAATAAATGGATGTGAGAGATTTCTATAGACTAATTAACAAGATCTAGTGCATGCATGGATGAGAGGAAAAGATTATACGTAATGAAAGTTTTTAAATGATACTGAGGTTTCAAGATTGGCAGACTGAGGAAACAATGGTATAAGTAATAAAAAATACTAAAACCAGGATGAAGAAACTGTTTTAGGGGAAAATGAGATTTTCTGTTTTAAACATGTTGAGTTTGAAGTGATTCTACTGATTCTCATTCCCTCTTTTTTCTTTTAGGAACTTACTCCATTAATCATTCCCTCTTTTCATGCATCTTCATTCTCTTTTTACTGACTTGCTGCCTTTGGTCTTCAAAAATGCTCAGTTCTGCCCTATCCCTACCCATACAGCACTTTTCTTTACTGTCCTCTCAAAGTTTTTCTCTATCATTTTTACCCTCAGACTGCTAGGAAAAGTTCACTACCTCTCATTTCCTCCCCACCACCCGACTGACATTGCTTGCTCTTAAGTGTCCTAGAAAGCTTATCACGAAATCAAATGGTTTTATTTAGTCCTTGACTTTTCCACAACATTTAACTATGTTGATCATTTCTCCACATTTTTGATATTTTTTCTTCCCTCCTTGTTTATGTAACATTACCCAATCATGGTTTTCTTATATAAGGATAAGCTAATTTCTTCTTGTACCAAGACTACTAACTTACAATTCAGAGAAATGTCAGAAATAAAGTATACCTAGACTTCAGTAAGGTATTTGACCAAATCTCTCATGTTAGCCTTGTGGATAAGGTAGACATATATGGGCTGAATGTTAGTAAGGTTAGGTAGATTCATATCTAGTTGTTTGACTGGACCCTGAGAATAAAGGATTGAGGTCAATCTAGGAAAAAGTTTGTAATTAGTGCCACATGACTCTGTCCTTGGACTTGTTCTAACACTCTTGTAGTGACTTAAATAAAGACATGCTTTAGAAGTTTTCAAATAACATAAAAGCTGGTAGGGATAATTGATATGTTAGATAGCAGAATCAAGATCCAAAAGTATTTCAAGAAACAGGCCTGACTTAATTAGATGAAACCTAGTGGGGATAAATGTAAAGTCCTGCATTTGGATAAAAAGTATCAGCTGCACAAGTTTAATGAATAGGAATATAGAAACTAAGAAGCAGAGTTTGTTTGAGGGTATTAGGACCAGATACATTTTAGGTAACAGTTCATATGAAAAAGACCTATAGGTTTTAGATCAGCTACATTCCAGCAGATAAAAACACTAATGTATTCTTAGGAAGTATTAAGAGAAACAGTATCCAGAAAAAGTCTTCCTAAACACTAAATACATTGAGCTTGTCTATATTAGTTGCCTCAACTTCTCAACACTTTGAAATCTAGTAAATTTAAACTGTTATTTTTAAGGTTACTAATGATACCTTACTTGTTAAATCCACAGTCTTTTTTTTCTGTTCTCTCCTTTTTGTTTTTACTTAATAGTATTCCCCTCCCCACCAATTACATATAAAGATAGTTTTCAACATTCCTTTTTGTAGGATTTTGAGTTCCAATTTTTTCTCCCTCCCTCTCTTCCCTCCTCCCTCCCCATGACAGCAAGCAGTCTGATATAGGTTATACATGTACACTCATGTTAAACATATTTCCAAATTAGTCATGCTGTGAAAGAAGAATAAGAAAAGGGGGAAAAAAGCCTAGAACAAAAGGGAAAAGCTTTCTATCCTCTTTTTAAAATTCATTTTGAACTTAAATATATAAAGCTAAAAAAGGACAACATTTCCATGTACATAGCACAAGATAAAAAGAGCATTCAATATAAAACCATGAATTTCCATTTCATACTGCTTACAAAAAAAAAAACCTATGTACTAAGTACTACACATCATTTTGAAAGCTTTTCTGTACTTCCTTCTAAGTTTTCTTTTGTTCTCTGTTGTGCACTTTTATTTTTTTCGTCCCTTTCTCTCCACTTCACTCTCAACCTACCATTAGACACAAATATGTGTATACATGTAAAACTATACTATATGTATTTCTATTTATCAGTTCTTTCTCTGGAGGTGTATCCACCTTCATAGATCCTTTATAGTTGATTTCAGTATTTGTAATACTCAAAATGATTTATTGTTCAAAACTGTTGTTAGAACAATATTGCTGTTACTGTGTACAGCATTCTCTTGGTTCTGCTCATTTCACTCTTCATTATTCTATGCAAGTCTTTCCATGTTTTTCTAATATCAACCAGCTCATCATTTCTTATGGCACAGTAGTATTCCATCACAATCATATATTACAACCTGTTTAGCCATTACCCAATAGAGGGCATTCCCTTAATTTCAGTTCTTTAGCACCACAAAGAGAGTGGTTATAAATGTTTTAGAACATGTATTTTTTTCCTTTTTCCCTAATCATCTTGGGAAACAGATCCAATAGTATTGCTGGGTCAAAGGGTATATAATTCCAAATTGCTCTCCAAAATAGTTGGATCAGTTTCACCAACGGTGAATTGTGTCTAGATTTTCTGACATCCCCTCCAACATTTGTCACTTTCCCCTTCCATCATTTTAGCTAACCTGATAGGTGTAAAATGACACCTCAAAGTTGTTTTAATTTGCATTTCTCTAATTAATAATGATTTAGAGAATTTTTTCATATAACTATATAATTTTGATTTTTTCATCAAAAAACTGCCTGTTCCTTTCCTTTAGTCATTTAGCAATTGGAGAATTATTTTCCTACTTCTTGATCTTTTTGTTATATCAAATCTTCACATTGTTTTCTCCCAGGACTTTTGTGACACTTCACTATCATACTGACTCCAGGGAAGACATCTTTTTTTTCTTTTTTTCTTTTTTTTAAATGTTCTACAATCACTTCCTTAAAATTAAGATTTTATCCCCCCGCTACCCCCCTCCCTCCCCATGACAGCATACAATTCTGTATAGGTTCTACATATACTTTCCTATTGAGCACATTTTCA
>CM053770.1:545442775-545473046 GCA_028658325.1 Potorous gilbertii
CATAATTTATTCAGCCATTCCCCAATTGATGGGCATCTCCTTGATTTCCAGTTCTTGGCTACCACAAAGAGTGCTGCTATAAATATTTTTGTACATGTGGGTCCCTTCCCCATTTTTATAATCTCTTGGGGATACAGTCCTAGTAGCGATATTGCTGGGTCAAAGGGTAAGCACATTTTTGTAGCTCTTTGGGCATAGTTCCTAATTGCTCTCCAGAATGGTTGGATGATCTCACAGCTCCACCAACAATGAATTAGTGTTCCAACTCTCCCACATTTATCATTTTCTTGTTCTGTCATGTTTGCCAATCTTATAGGTGTGGTGTGGTACCTCAGAGCTGTTTTGATTTGCATCTCTCTAATCAGTAGTCATTTAGAGCACTTTTTCATATGATTATAGATATCTTTAATTTCTTCCCCTGAAAATTGCCTGTTCATATCCTTTGACCATTTATCAATTGGGGAATGACTTGTATGGTTATATATTTGAGTCAGTTCTCTATATATTCTAGAAATGAGGCCCAGTGAAGACATCTTGCTGCACCATAAAGTTCTACCTACCCCTCAAGGGTATAATAATATTTCCCTATAGGCAGCTTAGTCCTGGATCAGGAGAAAAAGAAGCTATAGTAAGCAATAAAGAAAGTAGGAAAAGGACCAAAATAGTAAGGTCCCAGAGCCCAGGGAAAGATAGAATTTCAAAAAGGAAAACAGGGTCAAGAGTGAAAAATGCTGCAGAGTAGATAAGAATGATTGAAAAAGTCACGGATTTGGTAATTAGGTGACTGGTTACCTTCAGTAATAATCCCTGGAAGAATATTATTTTTTAAAAGTTTTTCTTGATACCTTTTGGAGTTTTTTATGTCACTATAATTTCCTCCAGTATTCCTTCCCCTCTCCCTTCCCAAGAGTCACTATATATGGCAGACAGTATAAAATAAATGATAAATATGAGGGAAAAAATCAGCATATTCGATCAATAGATTGAAAAAATCAAGTCAGTCAACTAGTATTTATTAAGCAATTAGGTGCCAGGCACTGTGCTAAATGTTGAGGATACAAAGAACAGCAAAAACCAGGATTTTTTTTAAGGAATTCAAACTAATGGATGAAACAATGTACAAACTACATACAAATAAGATATGTACATTCAGAAAATATGTGCAATGTACATTTGTGGATTTCTCACCTCAATTGGGGGTATTTTCTAGTCTTTACTTTTGAATCATGCTTGTCCTTTATAATTTTGCAGCCTTTTTTGGTGTGTTTATTTTTTCTACTTACGCTGTCGTAGTCTTTATGTATATTGTTTTCTTGGCTACACTTACTTCATTCAGCATCAGTTCATGTAGACCTTTTCATGCTTCTCTGTAGCATTCCTTACAGAGTGGAAGTGTTAAATTTTGTTACATTCACGTACCATAATTGTTTAGCCATTCCTCAATCAATGGCTATCTACTTTGTTTCCAATTCTTTGATATCACAAAAGAGATTGCTATGAATATTTTGGTGGACTTTTTTCTTATCAGTGACCTCCTATAAGACTAGAAAATGGATCTCTGGGTCAAAGAAAATTGACATTTTATTTTATTTGCATAATTCCAAACTGATTTCCAAAATTACTATACTGATTCATATACTAACTGCACTAACAATGCACTAGTGTGCCTATCTCAACACAATCCCTCCAACACTGATTACAACCATCTTCTGTCATCTTTGTTAATCTGTAGAGTGTGAGGTGAAAACTCAGGGTTGTTTTCATTTGTATTTCTCTTAATATTACTGATTTGGTACATTCTTTCATATGATTGTTAATAGTTGGCAGTTCTTCTTTTAAGGACTGTTTTAACTCCTTATTTTACTGTTGACTAAATTTAGACTCAAATTAGTTAGCAGCACCACCCTCCCCCCCTCCACTTAAGGTCTTAAGGTCACATGGCTGGAATATAGTTTCAGTAGACTCAAGATGATTAACAGAAAAATAAATGAAACCAAAAAAGACAGAAGTCAAATTTTAGTTATTTTTCTGCAATTTAAACAAGTATAACACTTTCCTTGAGATATTTCTCCTTTGTTGTTATTTAGTCACGTTTGACTCTTCATGACTTTGTGGACTATACTGTCCATGGGATTTTCCTGGCAAAGATACTGTGATGGTTTGCCATATTTCTAGTGGATTAAGGCAAACAGGTTAAATGACTTGCTCAGGGTCATATAGCTAGCAAGTGTATGAGGTCATATTTGAATACAGGTCTTCCTGCTTCCAGGCCCTGTACTCTGTCCACTGAGCTACCTAGTTTTCCCATATTTCTCCTATGCCACCTTTAAGGTTTGTTCAAAAATATGGTATGTTAGGCAACTCTTTGCATGTTTTCACTTTTTTCATTATTTCCATGGAGATTGTTGACCAAAAGCTCCTTCGGATAAATTGTATTATTAATTTTTCTAATAGTGTTATCAGTGTTATTAATTTTCTGATTTGTTATAGCTGTATAAAGTAGTGGTAGTTTGGTATGGACTGAATAAGTAAATTAATTTAGGTAGTATTATCATTTTTATTATATTGGCTCAGCCTACCCATGAACAATTAATATTTCTTTAGTTATTTAGATCTGTCTTTATTTGTGTAAGGAGTGTTTTGTAAATTTTATTCATAGTTCCTTTGTGTGTCTTGATAAGTAGACTCACAGATATTTTATAATTTCTGTCTAATGTTCTCCATTCTTACAATAGTCCAACTGTGTTTACTTCAGTGGCAAATAGCAAGGTTATTTTCCTGTGCTCTTGGGATAAACAAAAAAATTTGTTTTCTGAAAGATTTTAGTATTACAGTTTCCTCAAATAATAAACTGCTCAGTAAAGTTCATCCTCCAAGAAAGAGAAGTTAGGTCCCAATTTCTCTGGCTCTTTAAATGTTAGACCATTTCCTAGCCTTATCTTCACTTGCTTCATCATCTCTTTTTTGTAAACTGTTTTTTATCATTTATATCAAAAACTACTTTGAGATAAATACCACATTCTCAATAATACTTACAGAGAAGGATTTCCTCAATAGTACTTACAGAAGAGATGCTGCATGAAGGTCTTGAAATGCCAAACTGGAAATTATATTGTCAGATATTCTAGAGATAAGCAGGCACTCCCCAAGATATGTGCTACGAGTAGTTTAATAGCATGATTATATCCCAGGGAAAGAACTTAAGAATTTCAGTTTATATTTCTGTCTCACAATTCTCCCCTATCATATTTTCACACCTCTTTCAATTCTTTTCAATTAATCAACCAATATTTATTAATCTGCTATATTCCAAGCATTGTACTAAGCATTAGAGGTTGTGCAAAGTTCAGTTATCCTAACCACTAACCCAATCATGCTCATCTCCTACTTCTCCTTTCTCCCTCAACATATTCCAGATCTCTCAGTTTTAATTTGCTTTTTGGAACACTTCTGTTCATCTTCCTTACAAATATATTTCTTTTTTTCTCTCTTTCTCATCTACATATATTCCTCCTTGAACCTTAATCTTCACATTAGACCTCGCCCTAATTCCTCTGATTTCCTGTCTTCACCGGTCAATTCCCGCTTCTCCAAAATTTGGGGAAGTAAAGTCAGTAACTCTGTTGGAGGTCCTACAAAAGACCCCCTTCCTCTTTCCACCTCACAAACTTTCTTACCTTCTGTCCCACCTGCCAACCTGTCATTTCTTAATAAGCAGTAAGCAGGAGCTTTTTTTTTTTTTAATGATCTCCATCCCTCAGTCCTGTGCCTACATTATTTTCAGCCAGCTTTTCGCTCCAGCACAGTTCCACTTCCAGTTCCCATCCGTCCACACCTTCAACCCGCTCCTACCCATACCCCACCTTCGTCAGCGCGCGGTGACGCCATCGCGCCGTTCACGCAGCCCCACCCCCTGCAGAGCCCCGGACTCGCTCAGGATCGGCCGGTTTCCCTCAAACCCGGAATGTGAGGCCCTCCGCCCCGGGGACGTCCCTCTCCCTTCCCCTTCCCTCCCCCTCACCCGCGCCCGGCCCCGGCCGCCCGCCCCTCCCCGAATCGCTCCCCCGTCCCCCGGGGCCGCCCTCGCCCTCCCGCTGTGGGCCGAGTCCTCCCGCGTGACTGCCGCCGCCCAGCCGAGTCCTCCGGGGCCAGGGGAGGAGCTCGGCACGGAGGGAGGCGGGGGCCGGCGACGGCGGCGGCGGAGGAGGAGGCGGCGGCAGAGGCTGAGACAGAGGCAGCCCCTGGAGGAGCCGGAGCGGCGGCCGCACGAGCAGCCCCGACAGCCCCGGCCGGAGCAGCAGCGGCAGCCGCAGCGGCGGCGGCGGCAGCAGCTGGGGGAGGAGGAAGAGAGGGAGGAGGAGGGAAGGAAGATGGCGGCGGTGGAGCTGGAGTGGATCCCGGAGACGCTCTACAACACCGCCATCTCTGCCGTGGTGGACAACTACAGCCGTTCCCGCCGCGACATCCGCTCCCTGCCCGAGAACATCCAATTCGATGTTTACTACAAGGTCAGTGTCGCCGGGGCCCGGGCCGCACCGCACCCCTCCCTTCGCGCTGTCCCCCGCCCGCTCCTCACCGCCCCCCCCGTGCTGCAGTCCTAGCCCTTCCTGCAGCCCCCTACCCCTTCCCACTCAGCCCCGGCTACTCCAGTCCCCTTGGCTTCATCCCCACCCACGCTGCCCCGCCGCCCCTCCTCTACGTCTCCCTTGCTACTCCGCGCCGCTCCTGCTTACCCCCTCCTCCCTGCTCGCTGTCCCCCCACTCCGGTGCTACCCCAGCCCCTTCCTCTCCTTCCCGTGCTACCCTTCCTTGCTGCACCCCTGCTCTTGTTCCGCGCTGATCCTTCCCCTCCTGGTTCTGGCCACCGCTCTGTGCTGACCCCCTCCCTTCAGTCCGCACCCCTCCCCCAACTTCCCTCTCCTGCTGCACCCCCAGACCCGGCTGTGTAGTTCCTTTTTCACCACTCGACCCTTTGCCACCCCGGTCTCCCGGGCCTCCTCCTGGGCCATAGGCCCGTTGTTTAGTCCTTCTTGGCTCGCTTTCGGGGCTTCTCCTCCTGCCCCTGGACCTCCTGGTTTTCCTTGGAGTCTCCCTTGCATTCCCCGTTCGCCTCGTTCCGTGTCCCCCGTGACATTTATGGGACCCCCCCCCACTCACTTTCATCCTTGTCTTTCCTCATCTCCAGCTGGACTTTACGGCTCCTTTCCCCTTCGGCATCCACCTCTGTCTGGGGTTCCTCCCTTCCCTCTATGTGAGACTAGGGGCTGGAAAGGGGGGCGGGGTAGTGAAAAGACGAATGAAAGAGGGTTTACACATCTTGTTCGAAAATAATTTTCAGGTTTGATTTGCACCACTTGGTCTATGTAGAATATTCGTACCGTTTGGTAAGAGGCATAGATTAGGAGGGGGATCAACTGGTGGAGAGGGGAGAGGAAAGAAACAGGCCTAAACTGCAGTGCCTAGGAACACTTTAGACGATGCTAGTGTAGTTTGCTGTGTCCTTCAGAGAATGGGAGTTCTTTGAGGGTTGGGACGTTTTTCGCCTTTCTTGATAATTTTGTGCTTTAATAAATGCTTGTTGATTGATTGTTCTTAAGTCTCTTCTCAACTTCCCCCCATCCCGCCAGTTTTTGCTTCTTGTGTTTAAGGGTAAGTACCCTAAGGCAAGGACACTTTCGCCCTGTGTTGTGGAAAGACTGCAGAAACTCAGCCAATGTCCTTTTGCTTTTCCTCCCAAATTTAAATGTGACCACTAGATTTATTCATAGAGCCTTCTCTCTTACTGGGGTAATTTAAAGTCTTTATTACTTCGTAGTGCGGGTAAATAAATGTGTTTTCCATCCATCCAATGACTTTTTTTTCTCTCCTGTGATATATTCAACCATACTTAAAGAAGATGTTGCTTTATATCCTATTTTTAACTCCTATAATCTTATCAGTTTTCTAAATCAACCTAACCTATATTGATTAGTGCTTAATCGATAAAAAGTGCATATTGTGGTTTCTTTGGGGGTTTTTTTGTCTGTAGTCTTGGTAGATACTCTAGCTTTCACCCCCTTAATGTTTATATTAATTAGCAGCTGACTTGCAACGTTCTGCTAAATTCAGTTGCTTTCTGCCACAGTTAAAGATGAGTTTTTCTAAATATTTGAGTTTCATTTTGATTCTTCATAGTAGCATTTTCTTCATGCAATATGTGCTCTTATTCATCCTTTAATATGGTTTGTTTCTAAGCTAAAGAAGTTTAGGATAGTTAACTGTATCCTAATGCTATTAATCCTAATCTATATCTGGATCTTTAGCTCAGTATTTCTTCCATGGTCATTTTATTGATCTCTTGTCTCCATTTTAAAATAATTTTTTGAATTATCCATCTTTGCCCACCAAAGGAGTGTGTAGACTGGGGGTGTGACCAATTGGAAGTCTAAAAATATTTGCATGTATACTGCCCACCTTCACTTATAGTTAAATCTTCTTTGGTGAGAAAATGCTACGTTCATGCATGTAGTTTACAACTCAGCTCTTGTGCATAAGTATTAAATTTTAAGTCAGTATTCTGAGATAGTAAATTACCTTAAGAGGAGTAACACCAACTTTTGGTCAGATCTTAGCTTCCTCCAATTTTTATTGCATTTGGTATTCCTGTGAATTGATGAGATCTGAGACCTTCTATCTCCACTACAGCCTTTGAGACTAGCATAGCAATAGAGAAGACCAGACCTATGATTTCATTGGTGGAGGGCCTTCCAATGAATTAGAGGCCACTTTAATTGCCTAGAGTACACTGGACAGCAGAGATGGTTTTTCCTGTTTTAGTTCTCTACCTACTTTTGCCCTTTAACTTTTAAACATTTTTAAAGAACTTGAGAATTGTAACCAGTTTGATTTCAAACTCAATCCTGTTTTCATTAGTTTCTACTATATTTGGCCATTTTCTGGTAGCTTGTTCAGATAGTATTTTTAGAATCAATAATTTAATAATTTTTCTAGAAGTACAATTTAATGTGACTGTCTATTTCTATTTATGAGTTTACATTTGTTTGCTTTCTAGATGTAGCCTACTTCTGTAATTATTGATGACCTCTTAGGAACAGGGCTTAAACAAGCTAAGATCTGCAGATTGCTTATAAAAATAATAGTGTGCAAAAGTTTTAAATATGAGGGCCCATCCTGAGTTTTAATAAACATCACTTATTAAAAATGCTATGTCACCTTAAATGAAGTATAGTTCTGTTTTGGAATATAGTTTGAGTGCTCTGTACCTGACAAATGCATCTCTTGTGAAATTAATGTATTGAAAATTTCCTTATTAGGAGATTGAATTAAAGAAGAAAAAAAAGTAAGGAACTTTGTATAGTAACCTTAGCTATCTGGAACCCCACAATATCAATAATATGTAATCATATTGTCTGTGTATGTTTGTGTGCATATATGTGTGTGTGGCAGGTTTGGCCCTTACAACTACAAAATTTAATTTTTAAGTTAAAAAAATAGCATTCTTTTATGCTTTAGTGATTTCCTGAAAGCCCCCTCTATTGTAGAAACCATCCTTATAACAAACATTTAAGCAGCATTACATACCTATACTCCTCGCTCTTCATTGAGAAAAGGAATGTTTCAACTATTCTCTCAATACTAAGATTCTACATTAATTTGCCTTTTATTGTTGCATATACTCTTCTTTTGGTTCTACTTCACATGTCATGACTTTGGTTCCATATGAGACTTTTCTTTGTTTATGACTTCCTTGGTCAGTATTTTTGAATAGTTCTATGACTTTTTTCAATTAATTATAAAATGTACAAAATTACAACTTGTTGATAGCAGTCACTTAAAAGTGTGTAAGAGGGGTGACTAGGAATAGGAAGATATTTCTATGTATATAGTGTGACTATCTCTTTGATATACCATATGTATTTAGGGGTGTAGATTTAGAGATGGAAAGGACCTTACATGTTATATAGTCCAACTTCCCAGTTGTTTTATAGAAAAATTAGCAAGAGGAATAGGGGAAGTGACTTACTTAAGGTAATATAGGTAGTACAAACCCAGTTTCTCTGATTCCCAAACCACTACTTTTTACTGTACAAGTCTGTTGACATAATTACATTTAAGGTGACTGAATCTTGATATTTGGGGGACAATTGATTGAATTATGACTGATTCTGAGCCTTGGAGTAGTATGATGATAGGAACTAAAAGTAGACCAGATCTGAGAATAAGAATAAAAGAGGGAGCCTGTGGCCTGCTTTTCTTGGTAGACTTTTTTTTTGCCAGGAAACCCTTTTGCCACAGACATGGCAGCTGTGGAGAGAAAGTGGCAAAATATCCAAGTAATTTTTGGAGGATGAATTGAAGGAGAGTTTGGAATACACCTTCTGGAAGTAAAAATAATATTGACACTGGAGTTATATATATATGTGTGTGTGTGTGTATATATATATATATATATATATATATATATATATATATATATATATATATATATATATATATGTATATATATAAAA
The DNA here is from genome assembly GCA_028658325.1 of Potorous gilbertii. Taxonomy (NCBI): domain Eukaryota; kingdom Metazoa; phylum Chordata; class Mammalia; order Diprotodontia; family Potoroidae; genus Potorous; species Potorous gilbertii. Next base: position 545,451,286 of record CM053770.1, read on the forward strand.
TCTCAAACCTTCTGGAGAAGTCTCTGTGGAGAAGCTATAAGAAGAATAAAGGTCAAAAATACAATAAAAATAAAGGATGTTTTAGAGGAGCAAACCTACATCTTGCCAACCACAACTATTATGAGACACATAGAAACATATACATATAGATAAAACAAGCATTAAGCATTTGTACTAGGCATTGTTCTGGGAATACAAATTATGAGTAAAGACAGTACAAAAGGGAGCAGCTGAAAAACTTAGGGAAAGTGTAAAAGTGAACCATAATAGAGCTATGATGGATTATGTAAGCCTATTAGGACAGGGAATAGGGTGACCCTTGAGCTGCCTAAAGTATAAAATCTCTTCATTTCTTATTGAGATTTCCATGTTTATTCATGTGCTTCACATTTATCATTTTATAGCACAGCAGTTACATGAACAGAACACATATTAACTGTTAAAATAATGTAGTTGTTCTTTTTTCTATAGTTAGGTCCTCTTTTCCTTTTATCATGGCAGGATGTACTAGAAGCTTTTTATTGATTCCGCAGGGTCATAATTAGAAGCATAATATAGTGAGTTTCTTTGGGCTGTTTAATTTTATAAAGTTGCTTGCCCTTTCACCGAATGCCCTCATTCTATGATGTTTTTGTCAGCTATTACCTCTTCTCCTTCTTTCCCTATTTCCCTTCTAATTTGCTTTAGGTATTTATATTTAAGTAAACTTGATACTAGACTTGTTAGAATTGGGTATAAAATAAAACTGGATTTTGAGTTAAGATTCATTCATTGGGTTTTGCCTAAACTTTAAGACACAGACTTTGTGATTTGTACTAGTTTCTCAGGGTACTATATTGCATACCTGTTTGATATCACTGTCACTTCTCAATTACTCCCTGCCCCACAGCTCCCTTTAAAAAAGCTTCCTTTTAACAAATCAGTACAGTCAAGCAAAACAGATGAATAAGCTGGCCACTGGTCTGAAAATGTGTATACCTCATTGTGTACCTGTCCCGCCCCTCCTCTCTGCTAAGAGAGAGAGGCTTACTTCACTGTCTTTCCTTTAATACAATTGGACTTTGTAGTAATCAGCAAAACATTTTGTTGTTCAGAAATTGTATTAAGAAATTATTACCAAAAAAAAAAAGAGTGCTCTTTAACTCAGTACATACAAACTATATACCTATAGGTATATACCTCAAAGAAAGAATAAATGAACCTATATGTGCAAAAATATTTATAGTAGCTCTTTCTGTGGTAGAAAAATAATTGGAAACTGAAGGAATATCCATCAGCTAGAAAATGGCTGAACAAGTTATGGTATATGAATGTATTGGAATGCTATTGTGCTGTTAAAAAATGATGGATTTAGAGAAATATGGGAAGATTTTTATACATGAACAGAATCAAGAGAAAAATATATGCCGTAACAATATCATAAAGATAATCAATTCTGAAAGACTTAGGAACTTGAGTCAACACAATGACCAACCACAATTCCAAAGGATTCTTGATAAAATGCTCTGTGTAGCTCCACATGGAAAAGTAATGGACTCAGAGTGCAGATTAAAGCATCTTTTTTTTCTTCCTTTTTTCTTTTCCCTTTCTCTTTCTTTTTTCTTTTCTTAACATGATTAATATGGTGAATTTGTTTTGCAACATATCTGTAATGGGTATTATTTTTCATGCTGTCTCAATGGGTGGGGAAGGGAAAGAAAAATTTGGAACTGAAAATAAAATTGAATTTTAAAAAATTGTGATTAAAATCTCAGGATAGCCCACAAAAGCCTGTTTATTTTAGCAGTGTTATTGATAATGCTAATTTTCCCAAGGAAATACTGTCAATTGGAATCATAACCCCTGAAGGAATGTCCAATATCTGTTGTTTAAGAATTTAGGTAACTGTTAAAAGTGGTGAAGAGATTGAGCGTAGTGACTTTTTTGCCAAATAGGAAAAGCAACCCTTCCTTGGATGCTTTATTCTTGTTACTATTTACTATCCATATGATCTTTTCTTTAAAGGACAATTCCAAAGCTACCTTCCCAGACATTCCATTTCCCAAATTGGCAGTCACTTTCCTTTAGACTTTATGTTGCACTTTGTTTTACAGATCCCTAACATTTTATTATATTATTTTTATAAATTATACTCATAATTTATATTTGTATGTAATAATAAATTATATTATAAATAAAATTTTATTTTGCATATTGTTGTTATGTTTGAATCTTACAAATTTTAAGTCATTTTTATTGTAAAAACAATAGATAATCCTTAAAAGAGAAAATTTTAATCACTTCATTTCCGTTTTCCTCCCACTCCCCTTCCCAGTATAATAAAAGTTAAAAAAAGAAAAAAAAGTTTAGCATAACCAATCAAACCATCCACCTCCAAGCCACTTCTTTGCTACTGAAAAAAAGTAACTGTATATTTTTTATGTATGAGACCTTTCCCTCTGTCTTAGGTGTTAGAATATATGTCAAGAATTGGTAACGTTGAGTCAAAGGGTATGTATAACGTAATGATTTTTAAAGTATGAATCTGCACTGTTTTCCAAAACACTAGAACCAATTCACAACTTCATCAAACAGTGTATTAGATTTCTGTTTTCTTATAGCCCATCCAACATTTTACCCTTTCCATCTTTGCTAGTTAGATAGGAATGAAGTAAATCTGCACAAAATCTTTTTCTCCTACTCTCCCATTATAATGTAAGTTGTCTAAGGGCAAGGAACTTGTCTTCTCAAAAACATTATCTCACCAGCAGCTAGCATAACACAGTATTTGTTTATTCTTAAATGAATACATGGATGAAGTATGTACTGCATCACATTGGTTCCAAATGAGATCTCTTGGTAAAGAAAATTGTTTACATACATTTGATCTCAGATCAAAAAATAGTCACTCACAATGATCATATAAATTTATGTAATATAAATTGTCATGCACAATGCTAATTAAGCACTGGGAATACAAAGATGATCAATGACACTATAATTGGAGTTGGGGATTCCAACATGTACACATAAAATCACAATAGTATTGGGCAAATGAAAGAGCCAGAGTACTCTGGGAATATTTAGAAAGAGAGACATTTTATTCTAAAGAATTAACGTTTTACAAATTGTTGTATATCAGGATTATATATAGAATGCAAAATAAAGGCCACATAGCATAGTGAATAGAAGATGATGTGGGTTAAGTTTCTGTTAGATACTGGCTTTGGGACCAGGTGCAAATCATTTAAACCTCATCATGCACCAAACAACTGATAAGTGTAATATACATTAGTGGAGGGAGTTTCCATACCAGTGGTTCCTATCATTGATTAAATCACAGATCTGAACTTTAATTAAAAAAAAAAAAAGAAAAGCACAGACCAGAAGGTCCCCAGCTTTTCAGTCAAAAGTCATTTATTAAATATCACCAAATGTGCCCTTACTATGGGGCAAGTCCCTTCAAATCAGCTTTTTAATCATCACTGACAATCTATTACATAAAGGCAAAACCAAACCAAACCATGACTCTACCCTCAAGGAGTTCACATTCTAATGGGGAAGACAGCATGCAAACTACCAAACTATATGTATGCACAAGATATGTACAGAGCAGAGAGAAGGAAATTATCAGCAATATAGGTAACCTGGAAAGGTAGGAGGCAGATAATGAGGAGAGGAGATTATTCCTGGCATGGGGAGACAGCCAGTGAGACAGAGAGTCTAGAGATGAAATATGTGATGTATATAGCAAGAAAATAGGTGTTGTTGAATTATCTATGGAGTATAATAAAGTAGTAAAAATAATGAAGTAAATATAAATAAAGTAAAATTTGACTGGACCGGAAAGAAAAGAACAGATTTGTGAAGGATTCCTAAATGCTAAGATAAACATTTTATGTTTAATCTGGGAGATAACAGAAAACCATTAGTTTGTGGGGGGAGGAGGGATGCAATGCTGTACTTCAGGAAAAGTCACTTCGGTCACTGTGTGAAAAATGGGTTTAGAGTGGGCAAAGATTTGAGGAAGGGCAACCAACCAGAAGACTATTGTAATAGTGCAGGAACGAAGGTCTGAACTAAGGTGGTGGGTGTGAAGAGAGATATTTTGTAGATAAAAAATAGCAAGAATTAGTAACAGATTGGATAGGTGGGGTAAGTGACAATTTGGAGCTGAGGGTAATACTAAGGTTGCAAGTCTGGCTGACTGGGAAGATTATGGTGCTCTCAATGGGTGATAGGGAAATTGGCAAGAAAGAAGGGTTTAGGGGGGAAAATAGTTGTTCAGTAGTTTTAATCATGTCCAACTCCTCATGACCCAATTTGGGATTTTCTTGGTATAGATACTGGAGTAGTTTGCCTTTTTCATTCTCTAGCTCATTTTACAGAGGAGGAAACTGAAGCAGACAGAGTAAAGTGACTGGTCCAGGGTCACACAGCAATAAGTGTCTGAGGTCAGATTGGAATTTAGGTCTTCCTAACTCCAGGCCTGGTGCTCTATGCACTGTCTTACCTGTCTTCCTTGTGGAAAGATTTTTAAAAATTTTAAAGAGTAATAACATGAAATGATGAAAGCCTGTATCATTCAGGCCTTAGAGAAAAAGCTTTCTATAAGACACCTTTCCTGATCCCGTTAATGCTAGTCTTTCCCTTTGATGATGTCTCTACTTTATCCTAGACATGTCTTGTTTGACCATAATTTTTTGCATATTGTCCTCCCCTATGTGAGCTCCTTGAAAATTGGAGTTCTTTGTATCTTCAGCATAGTGCCTGCCAATATTAGGAGCTTATTTTTTTGAATTTCTATACCAGGGTGGTATCTGTGAATGGAAAAAAGGAGTGTATACATATCTGTTGTAGGTGGTGCATTGGATATAATGCTGGACCTGAGTTCAAATCCTGCCTCAGACTGGCAAATCATTTAACCTCTCTAAGCCTCAGTTTCCTCATTGGTAAAATGAGGTTAAATAAAGCACCTGGGCAGCTTAGGTGACACAGAGGATAGAGTACTAGGTCTGGGGTCATTAAGATACATCTTGTGTTCACATCTGATCTCAGATACTTAATAGCTCTGTGACCCTGGGCAAGTCACTTCACCTTGTTTGCCTCAGTTTCCTCCTCTGTAAAATGAACTGAAGAAGGAAATGACAAACCACTTCAGTATGTCTGTCAAGAAAATCCCAAGTGGGGTCATGACACCAGGTTGGACACGACTGAAAGATGACTGAATAACCACAAATAGCGCCTACCTTACCAAGTTGTGAGGATCAAGTGAATTAACTTATAAAGTGCTTTACAAACCTTAAAGCACTATGTAAATGCTAGCTGTTGTTATTGTTACCATCATCATCTTATGATGACACATGATAACAGATTGTATTTTTAGAGTAAGTGTAAGAATGGAGTCATCAAGGACAGTCATTAGAATAGTGTCTCCTCGACATTAATAGGAAAATTGGGAAGAGTAGTGGGGAAAGATAAAGAATTTTGTTTTGGACCAGTTGTACTTAAGATACTTATGGAACATTCATTTCAAAATGTTCACTGGACAATTGTGGCGGAAGACTGGAGTTTAACAAAGAGGTTAGGGATGGATATGTTCCATATCTAAAAGATGTGGAATCAACTGTAGAGACGAGATTACCAAGTAAAATAGTGGAAGGAACTGGTCCCAGGACAGCCTTGGGGAATAATACCAAGGGTTAATGTCTTGACCTGGATGAAGGATACTGAGGAAGGGTCATTAGGTAAGAGGAGAATTAAGAGAGAGGAATGTCAGGAAAATCAGAAAGGAGAGAGTTTCCAGTAGAAGAGAATGATTTATAGTGTCAAAGGGTGAAGAGAGGTTAAGAAAGATAAGAATTGAGAAAAAGCCATTAGATTTTTGCAATTAAGAGACAACTAGTGACTTTAGAAAGATCAATTTCTTCCCCAATTGATAAATGGTCAAAAGATATGAACAGGCAGTTTTCAGAGGAAGAAATTAAAGATATCTATAGTCATATGAAAAAATGCTCTAAATCACTATTGATTAGAGAGATGCAAATCAAAACCACTCTGAGTTACCACATAACACCTATCAGATTGGCAAACATGACAGAACAGGAAGATGATAAATGTTGGAGAGGATATGGGAGAGTTGGAATACACTATTGGTAGAGCTGTGAGCTGATCCAACCATTCTGGAGAGCAATTTGGAACTATGTCCAAAGGTGCCACAAAAATATATGCGTGCCCTTTGGCCCAGCAATATCACTGCTAGGACTGTATCCCCAAGAGATCATTAAAATGGGAAAGGGTCCCACATGTATAAAAATATTTATAGCAGCTCTCTTTGTGGTGGCCAGAAACTGGAAATCAAGGGCATGCCCATCAACTGGGGAATGACTGAATAAATTGTGGTATATGAATATAATGGAATACTATTGTGCTATAAGAAATGATGAACAGGAAGCCTGGAAAGGCTTATATGAACTGATGCTGAATGAGAGGAGCAGAACCAGGAGAACCTTGTGCACAGCAATGACCACAGTGTGTGAGAGTTTTTTCTGGTAGACTTGGAACATCATTACAATGCAAGGATTTTTAAAAATTCCCAATGGTCTTTTAAGGCAAAATGCCTTCCACATCCAGAGAAAGAACTATGGAATTGAATCGCAGAATGTAGCACATTATTTCCTTTTGTATTACGTTTTGGTTTGTTATATGATTTCTCCCATTCATTTTAATTCCTCTACACAGCATGACTATAGTGAAAATGTATTTAATAGGAATATATGTGTAGAACCTATATAAAATTGTATGTTGTCTTGGGGAAGGAGGAGAAAAAAATCTAAGTTACATGGTAGTGATTGTAGAACACTGAAAATAAATAAAAAGAAAAAGAAAGATCAGTTTCAGTTGAGTGATGAAGTTGGAAACCAGGTTGTTAGAGGGCTTTTAAAAGAATAAGAGGATAGGAGGTGAAAGCTAAAGTGGGGTATAGGCCAGAAGGGGAGAAGAAATAAAATACAAAAGGTAACAGGGATGGTGGGACCAGGTGAGAGTTTTTAAGGATGAGAGAGACATGGGCAGGCATCTTTATAGTGGTTGGGAAAAGCCAGGAAGTAAGAGGACATTAAGGACTAGTTAGAGAATGGGGATGAAATCACTTGTGGACATAGAGCAGTTTGCCTTGGCAAAAAGGGCCTCCTCTTCATGAGAAATAGCCTTAAAGGAAGCAATAGTACAGGAAGACAAATGAGTGATTTGAGATGAGGAAGGAAGAAGAGGAAGCTTTTATTGAATGACTTCTGGTCTTTACTGTGAAGAATGAAAAGATGAGAGGCCAGGAGGAAGGAATAGTGTGGGAGATTTGTTAGGTTTAGAACAGCTTTTGTAGTGAGAGGGAAAGCAAATATTGATTAGGGAGGTATAAAAGGGTCACCTTGCTAGGAGGGATCAGTTGAAATTATATAACATAAATGTTTATGGGACCCAGTTAGCACAGTTTCATGATATTTTTTAGCTCTATTCAACAGCATGTGAATAGTGGTGTGAAGGTGGCAAGTGATGGAAGTAATCTAAAGCTGAGGTATGGAAAGTTGAGGTTTGAGTTAGTGCACAGGTGATGGCCTGGGAAAGAACTGAGGTGGAAGGAATAGGTGCTACCTCCCCACCCAACTCCGCAGTATTTTAAGGGAGAAGAAGGTATATTAACAAGATTTAAGGCCACACTGGCCTTCCTGGGTCTGGGGCTACTGGAGTATCCCCAATACTTCAATTACTGTATCAGATTTTAATGAATAATGTTCTTCCTGCTCATTTTCATGATGTTCATGGCTACATACCTTTGACTCCAGTGAGCTGATTTTGTAATTCATACCAGTGGCCTACATTAGGGACAGGGCAAGAATGTTGTTGGTTCATCAGAATGAATAAATCACTGCTGGAGGGAGAAGAACTCCATATTTCTTCTGTGGATAGTGACCCAGTAGCATCATTTTCATGTATAAAGGACAACTTTAGATTTTAGTCTTACCATCATATTTGGTTAAATTGTATTGAAGATACAGTTTTCTCTGATGGTACAGGTTGCACTTATAGTTCATCTGTTTGAAAAGGAGAATTTTACTCTGCAGAGACAGATAGACAATAGACATGTACTCTCTTGTCTTAAGCTAGAGTCAAATAACACTAGAGCATACCTCCATTGGAGCTATAGGGTGGAACAAGACCTTTGCTTTTGGGGATTAGAATGAAGCAGCAGGCTTTTTTTTTTAGTACAACTTTGTTTAAATATATTCAACATCATTTTTTTAAATTAAAGTTTTTACATTTTGTTTTTATACTACATGTTACCCTCACCATCCATCCCTTTAAACAATGAAAAAGAAAAAAACAAGCAGTTTAGAAAAGCTAAGCAACATAGCCACAAAGTCTGATGACTTATGCAATGTACCACACCACTAGTTTCCCCAGACCTACAAAGATGGCAAGAACATGCATTTTGTCTTTTTGACCATGGCAGTTCAATTTCATCATTTTTGTAGTCATATGTTTGCCTGATTCTACTTACTTTACTCTGTATGAATATTCTGTATTGATTTAAGTCTTTTTTTATAATCTTATTATTGCTTATGGCATAGTAATATTATATTAACATACTATTAGTCCCTCTCCAGCATTCTACTTTGTACTACCCTTCTACCATAAAAAGTGCTCTATGAATATTTTGATATGTAATGGAACCTTTCTTTTACCTTTTTGCAGCATATACCTAACTGTGGTATCTCAATACCAAAAACTACAAACATTTTGTCACTTCTCTCATATAATTGCTTTCCATCTACAATGTATTAGTGTACTTATCATTACACACACTCCAATACATCCACTTTTAAAAATGAAAACAAAAGTTTAACTCATAGTCAACAAAAGGAAGTAATACTTGGAATGTTTTACACCTGGAAAATGGCAGATGGCAGAAGGGGCGTGTGTGCCATCCCTGGGCAGTGGTCCAAGGAGGACCTGCTGTCATCAGAGGCCCTGCAGTAAGGGGAAAGGGCTGGCAGCCTCTGCTAGAGGGAAGGGAGTAAAGTAAGGCTCATTGGAGTATACACCAATGAATGAATAAATGAAAAGGCATTTATTAAGTGCTTACTGTATGCGCTGAAGATACAAAGAGAAAAACAAGACACCCTCTCTTCTCAAGATGTTCACATTCTAATCCAGGAGACAACATATTTAGGAAATTTTAGCCGTGAGTCAGATGGAAAGGCCTTATAATCCTTAAGGTGGAGCAGCAAAGCAGATGGTAATGCAGCTTTTTAAAAATGTCATTTCCACTGGTAAAACCAAGTCCATTTTTGTTATTGCATTGTCATGGACTTTGTTTTTGAGAATGCTGAATATGTGTCTCACCAGCTCCATGCTCTGTTGGGTGGGGTCAGAGCCTGTGTTACTCTTGTATCTAACATATGTCTCACCAGCTCCATGCTCTGTTGGGTGGGGTCAGAGCCTGTGTTACTCTTGTATCTACTCTGCCTCACCTTTCTCTCTCCCCTATATATGTGTGGAGTGTCTTGAATCTGATCTAGGATCTACCCATTCTTACCCTTTCCCCTTTGTCCAATGAATGAGATTCCTAGGCAGATTTTTCATAAGGCCACTTGTGGGGAATGTGACAATTTTTTTTTGTAAAAGAGATGATCCATGAAGTTTGAAAACCACTGCCTTAATCATAAAGAATACTAACAATTGAATAGTTGGGCTAATATAGATAGAAATGATAGGAACAAAGAAAGATTTGAACAAGTAAGAAATTAAAATATTAACAGCTAGGAAGGAATGGCAATGCTAAATCATCTTCAGTAAAAATTGTGTCTTATATACATCACGGGAAGTACTGTACAAAGGGAATACAGATCTTTATCTAGTCTAAAAAGACAGAACAGCCATGGATATAAACCTGCAAAGGATATTACAGATGGGAAATAATAAGCAGTACAAAGTTCTGTGTAATGTAGGTGCAATCTGTGATAATTTTCAGTGTGAGGTACAAGAATAAATACATAATTGAGTAATTTCCAGCTTATTAAAGACTTAAAGGGAAAAAAAGTCAAACCATAGCAAAGTAGTTTACTTTTGTTTTCCTAATGAAGAAAATATATAAAAGCTTGTGTAAGACCTTGAATCTTGAATTGTGTGTGTGTGTGTGTGTGTGTGTGTGTGTGTGTATTTCCTTGGATATGCATGAAAGAAAGAATAGAGATATGTTGAGAAAGCTAGTGGAATTGTCAGCTACCAACTAGTACTAAAATGTCAATTAAACAATTTGCTAATATTTGATGACTCTTGGTATGTGACAGTATGCTGATGTTTACTATAGTTTTGTATCCCCACTGTGATTAAAGATGGCAAAGAATATTTTTTCTTTTGATATTTAATGATTCATTCATGAATTCCAGGTCTATTAAGACAAATTATTTAAGAAAAAAGTTCCATTTTGTTAATAGAAGGCAAATGTCTCATCTGTTCCCCTTTTCTCAAATACTGTTTTTTATTTGCTAATACATTTGTTGAGTTTTGGACCACTGAAATATTTAAACTGTAGTTTGTCTCTTTAGATTACTTTTTTCTCCAAATTCTTTATCTAGTGAACAAATATCCACATTTAATGAAGTTCTGTATGTGCTGCATTTTTACTATCCAAGCTCAGTACACCATTTGCAACAAGTCTACTCTCCAAATTGTGATCCAGCAAATAACTTCATATGGCACTAACCATTCTGTTTCATGCTCCTTTCTTTTGGCCTGCCCTCTGCTGATGACACTGGATATAGTAGGTTATGGTCAATAAAGTGGGTAAGTGATGAGGAAAGAAAAAACTATTCAAGGGTAGAAATAATAAAATTTATTTATAATATATGGTTTATTAGGTAGTTCTGAATTATATGTAAAATTTCATTTGTTCATTTTTTTGTGAACAGTTTTTTGCACATTTTGTATAACATTTCTTTAGCAAAATAAATACTGTACCTGGTTAAATCAATTGGGCATTCGGCCCATAATTTAGACACGTTAAGCGATATAGTGATATGACAGCACCATGGTTGTTTTGTAAGACAGCAATTTGTGATTTGTAATTTAGGAGTACAACTGGGAGATATCCTTTAACCTTTGAGTAGTCATGAAAAGAGCATATTTGAAGATACCCAAACTGATGTTGCAATTTAATCCACAGTTTTGGTCAGTCATTTCATAAGAAAGGTCTTATTCCACAGTGAGTTAACTAAGATTTTCTCCTGGTTAACCAAAGGGATGAAAAATGTTAATGTCCTGGTCAAGGAATTTAAACTTGAATAGATTTTGAGTCAGAACTAATTCAGTCACAGAGTATTAGAAGAAGAGAAGACCTTTCTGTGAAGTAATTTGTCCAAGGTATTAAAGGGCAATCCAGGAGGGACTTCGCAACTCAAATCTTCTGGCTCCAAGTTTTTTTTTCTCTCTTTTTCCATGGATTTCCATTTTTTAATTGTCTTAATTTAAGTGAAGTTTTTACTTGTTGTGCTGATTTTGGTGTTCTAAAAAGTATCCTTTAACTTTGTACACATTGATTCATCTGATTTTAGTTTTTGAAATTTTCTTTGAAATGTCACAAATGAATGAAATTCATCCATATTTCTCAAAGAGCAGTTGGTAATAGTAAACTTGACTTGTTCTAGAGTCCTAGTTTGTAGGAGGAATGAAAATGAGCATACAAGTAATCATCACATTTGAAATTAAGAATAGATCCTGAGACTGTACAGAGAACAGATGGCAAGACGTAGTAGGAAACAATTTGATATATAGGTAGTTATCTGAAATATTTTTACCTTTGATGTTTGGAGAACCATTAAAAAATTATTTCCAGCAAATCTGGTTGTTGTTTTTTTAAGGTTGGACATGTTAAGGAACATTGGCTATGAATGTAGGAAAATAGCAATTTTGGTCCAGGAGAATTTTAATAGCTAGTATTTGGAATTTGTTCTTGATTTTCCTGTTTTGTCACTAAGATAACTGAGGTGCAGGAATGCATATTCTTTGTGTTCTTGGCTAATTAATTTTGCACTCAGATTGCTACTTATCAGTCATCAACAACATTCTTGAGCACTTAGTGTTTTTATTGCATTGTCCTTGGCATTTTGGGAGGTAGAAGTGAAAAACTATGAGGAAGAAGACCTTTCCCTACCTTTATTTCTCACTATTTAAGAAGACAACAAATATATACAGACTTTCCCCAAACCTGTTAAGTAAAACATGATTATGAAAGTTTGAAGCATTTAAAGGAATAATAATAAAGGAATAATTTTGTCTTAAATTCCAGTTTCCCAATTTAATCTCCAAACTGTGGGCTTAATGTCTAGATTTATTTAAAATCATCCTGATAGAGCAGTCTGAACAGGATAGATTCTTTTTACATCACTTTTATTTCTGAATGTATCCTTGCCCCCCTGAATGCCCTTTTCTTTCATTCCCTCATTGAGTGATGTATCCCTTAGAACAAAGAAAAAGAAGAAGAAAATTGAGTTGTTCATCAAAACTAACCAACACATCACCTAACTCTTGACAGGGCTATTTTGCACACCCATAGTTCCTCATTTCTGCAAAATGATAGGGGAGAGGTACGTTAAGGAATGTACTGGAGGCACCTTGAGTAAGAAGGCTTTTTCAAGGAGTAAGCTGATGAGACATGTCAGTCTCGTTGCAGTAAAGGAACCAGTAGATAGATATGGGTAGTGATGGGGACAATATTCTGAAAAAGAGAGAGAATGAGATAAAGGTACATAGATTGACCTTGGTAAGCAGGAAGGGCCACTTTATCAGAGGTCACCATTATCAAGAGATTGGAGCTGAGAAGGAAATAGTCTGGGATAATGTCTGAGTGATATTAAATGAGTAAGGGAGAGGAGGGAACTTGCTGAGAGTAGGCTTAATTTTTTTTTTGTTAAAGTATGAATTAAGGACCTCAGCTGAGATGGGAGGGGGGAGGAGTTATTTTGAGAGGATTGATGATTGAAAAAGCCTATGGTGAATAGAAAAGGGGATCAGTTAGGATCAATTACCTTACTACTTTGAGGGTCTAGTTGATATTAGCTTGTGTGTGTGTGTGTGTGTGTGTGTGTGTGTGTGTGAGAGAGAGAGAGAGAGAGAGAAAAGGAAAGGGATTATGGGAGTAGTCCATAGTTGTGATTTAACAAGGCAGAATAGGCCAAGGAAACAAAGGAGATAGTTGAACTGATTCACCTTGTTGTATTACACATTTGCTGTTTTTTTAATGAGAGGTGGCAAATAGCAAGAAAACAACCATCTCTTGTTTCTACTACCTCTCTCTACCATCTTATTTCTTTACTTTCTTTTCATGTTATATTTCTCAAATTAATGGTCTGCACCTATTATGCACTTCCTGTTCTCAAAAGTCAGCAGGGATTTTCTTAATCTTTCTCTTCCCTTGGCTTCTGTGACACTGTTAATGTGGTTCTCTTGTCTCAATAGTCTCTTTGTCATCTGCTGTACTAACTCTTCCTGCTCCTTAACTGAGGGTGTTGCTAGGCTCAAATCTAGGCTCTTGTTCTCCCCATGTGCTTTCTTGAATGCTGACTGTCTAATCTTCTTCAATTGAAGTTAAAGTATCTAAACAAACCTCCATCTTTCCCTTTCTTCACCTCCCCCCCTCTCTTAAAAGGCAGGCCCTCTTTCCTAATTCCCTTGTCTTTTTGACAGTAATGCTACTCTTCTCCCTGACTCCCAGCTTAAAAGTTGACCCCTATCTTTTGACTCAGACATCCTTTATGTTCAGTGAGGAAGTTCTCTCCATTCATATTTTACTTAGTCTTAGTCTTAATTTCTTCCGACTGTTTCATGCCTGCATTACTATTTCTACAAGCAAAGCCGTATCTCCCTAAAAGATTGCTTTTTCTATATCATTTCTGCTCAAGAACCCTCAGCAGTGTTTTAACTACACAACAGTATCAAGTCTATATGATTCTTTCACTATTCATTCACAGTCTGGCTCCATATCATTTTTCCAGTTTTATCAGAACCTTCTGTTGCCCTCTGGCCAAATGCTTTACTTCCAAAATATTGCTCCAGTTATTTTCTTCTACATAGAATGCAGGGTTTTATCTTTTTCCTCTTACCCCACCACTCTCAAGTCTCTCCTACTTTTCCTTAAGGCCCAGGTCTGATAGCACACTCATAGTTTTAAACTTGAAGATTACTATTGTAATCCCTTTATTTTACAAGTAAGGTAATTTAGTCAAAAAGAGATTTATTTGCCCTAGGAAAATTTAGCACTTTCTCCTTCTTTGCTTAATATTAAACCAACCCTCATTTTCCCCTCAAATCCTATAGCACAGAGGTATCAAACACATGGCTCACAACACTCCAAAGTATGGCCCAAATTAGATTAAAATGTAATTGAGAAATATTTAACAAGATAAGTACAAATGCAATAAAACATAAGTAATACTACATTTTAAAACTAAGGCATTATTGCAGCCTACCCCCAGGGCTCTCTGTGTACGGTTTAGTGGCCTTATTTATATTTTAGTTTTACACCATTGCTATGGCAAATTTAATATGTACCACCACAAAATTTAGCATTTCATTTATGTTCTGTTTATTCCCAAGCTACTTCATGTGATAAAATCTTGTTCCCCCTCCCCAAAAGATAATAAATTTTTTAAGTGTGGAGATATTTCATACTTCTATACTTTATACTTCTGATAAAAGTTATGTACTTGTTGCTATCAAGGATGTATGCCAGAGTGTCATTGGACTGAGTCATTTGGTAATCTTTTACACCTTAAATATTTACAATATTATGTTCTGATGATTGATATTTATGATGATCACCCTGAGGTCAAAATCCTAAAATACTTTTTGAATCTTCAAAGAAAAATGTCAGCTTAATTTGTGTTTTTTTGTTGTTGTAATTTTATTCTTTATAAATGAGCCTCGTGATGATTCTTGAGAATGTTATTAAAATAATATAATATTAATATAATAATAGCTACCCTATTTCCTAGACATTGTGAATTAACAGAAATTTTTTAAAATATATTTTTTGTTGTCTCTAGTTGCTATTTGTTTTTTTTAGGTTAATTAACCTGACCTGAATTGTAGTCCAGTGTAAAACAAGGTTACTGCAATCAACTTCCTAGAACACCACCATCCAGGTGGATCGGTAGATATTGTTTTAAAATAATTTGGTTGGAGTAAGAATTTAAATTAGAATTCATGCCTAAATTGTTTGTGTTTCAGGTTGATAATTAGAATGGATTCTGCTGTACTAACTCTTCCTGGAGAGCAATTTGGAATTATGCCCAAAGGGCTACAAAAATGCGAACATATTTTCATGGTATAAATTTAAATCCCACTTTTTAAACAGTTTTGCTGTTTCTTTACTTGACCATCCCCTCATAGAGTTAATCGGTGTCAAAGAATTTTTAGAGTTGGAAGGGGCCTTAGAGTTCTCTCCAATCTAAATTAAACCCTACCAAAATACTGAATCTTCAGTAAAACAAGCTGGACAAAAATGGCCATTCAGCCTTCAATTAAACACCTCCAGATACTCATTGGCCCTCTACTCTTTGGTCAGTCTGATCCATTTGGGCACATCTTTCATTGTTAAGAAGTTTTTCCTTATGTGAATGTGAAATTTTCCTACCTTGCATTGTCCATTTTTTTAGTCTTAGTTGTGCCTTGTGCAAATCTTTTCTTCATAGTGACTGAATATTTGAAAGCTATCGTGTCCATTAGAATCTAAGCAATTCCATTTAATTCATTGTTTTCTCATCTCATTGTCATAGTTGTCATCCTCCAGATACACTTTAGCTTGTCTATATTCCTTCTAAAATGTAGCCCCCAAATTGTTCCATATCACATATGGTCTGACCATAACAGTACAGTGGAACATCTTCCTTACTTTTCTACATCATACTTCTGTTAATAGAGCCTCAAGTAACGGTAGTTCTCGTGTTTCATATTGTACGTTATTTGTAAAGGAGAGAATTGGATCTAATTGCCTCTGAGAGGTAATTTAATTCCTAGAGATCTATAAATTTTTAGCTCCTCAAGTCTTAGTTAGCATGAGCCAACCAACAAGCATTTATTAAAACTCTTTTAGTGTCACACTTGGACTCTCACACTTTGCAGAGTTCTTGTGTCTGAAAAATTTAGTACCCTGTGGCTACCTGGTAATAAGCCTCTCTGAACTTAATTTGGAGGCTTTGAGAAACCATGGGCACATTTGTGCCTTGGTGAGGCATTGAACCAGGACTGCAGTAAAAGTTCTTTTGGTGTCTTGGTTAAATTTAGCTTGCTTAGAAACCAAATGAGCATGTCATGCTTTTTTCTTATTTCTGACTGTCCTTTCTAGTTTTTGAAAGGTTCTAGTATTTAAAATGGATGAGTAGATAACAAATGTTATTTTCAGAGAATAATTTAAATGGTGATTTTCATTTTATAGCAATTTATTTATACCTAAGAGTAGTTCATCATGCATGTGCTTGATGTTCTCATGAAACTGCAGTTTAAAAAAACAAACTATTCCAGACAATAGAGTCCACCATAGCAATAGCTCACTTTTGAAAGGGAACCACAGAATAAGATTTTTAAAATATAGCCATTATCATGATGAAACTAGTAGAAACTTTATAGCCTTTGTCTTAATCTGATAACTAGATTCTTTTTTTAAAAAATTATTTTGTTTTCAGTGTTTTACAATCACTTCCATTTATCTCAGATTTTTTTTCTCCTCCTTCCCCATCCTTTCCCCCTCCCTCCCCACTCCCTTCCTGAAACAGCATACAGTCTTATATAGGTTCTACACATACATTCCTATTAAATACATTTTCACCTTAGTCATGTTGCATAGAAGAATTAAAATGAGTGGGAGAGACCATGAAACAAAACATAATAGAAAACAAAATGGTCTACTTTATTTTGTGATCAAATTCCATAGTTCTTTCTCTGGATGTGGAAGGAGTTTTGCCTCAAGAGTCCATTGGGAATTACTTTAAGTCCTTGCATTACAATGAAGTACTAAGTCTGCCAGAAAAATTCCTCACACACTGTGGTTGTTGCTGTATATAAAGTTGTTCTGGTTCTGCTCCTTTCACTCAACATCAGTTCATATAAATCTTTCCAGGCCTTTCTGAAGTCTTTGTGTTGGTCATTTCTCATAGCACAATAGTATTCCATTACATTCATATACCACAACTTGTTCAGCCATTCCCCAATTGATGGGCATCACCTTAATTTCCAGTTTTTGGCCACCACAAAGAGAGCTGCTATAAATATTCTTGTACATGAGGGACCCTTTCCCATTTCTATGATCTCTTTGGGGTAGAGTCCCAGAAACAATATTGCTGGGTCAAAGGGTATGCACATTTTTGTAGCCCTTTGGACATAGTTCCAAATTGCTCTCCAGAATGGTTGGATCTGTTCCCAGCTCCACCAACAATGAATTAGTGTTCCAACTCTCCCACATCTTCTCCAGCATTTATCATCTTTCTGTTTTGTTGTGTTAGCCAATCTAATAGGTGTGATGTGGTACCTCAGAGTTGTTTTTATTTGTATCTCTCTAATCAATAGTGACTTAGAGCATTTTTTCATATGACTATAGATATCTTTAATTTCTTCCTCTGAAAACTTCCTGTTCATATCCTTTGACCATTTGATAACCAAATTCCTAAGAGTAGGCATTTAGAATAAAGAACAACTTGATAGGAATATGAAAGGAATATCTCGAGTCTGCATGGTAATTAAAATCAGCCTGTTTTGCTCTCTGATACAACATCAGAGAATAATACCAGTATCTTTACAGAATTATCCAAATAAGAACATTTAAAGACTTAGGCCTTAATTTATGTACTGCTTATCAGGTTGATTACTGATTAAAATATTTTGCTTGAAAAATGCTCAACATTTAAGCATGTCTGCAAGGTACCATCTCAGAGCAATTTTTGCACTGAATTCCTATAACATCTAAAAATCTGTAATTTTCAGCATAGAAATGATTAAATATTATCTTTTATTATTCTTTAGTTGTTTTAGGTGTCTGTTTTGTCTGTCCATCTTGATCAGGGATTCTCCATCTTTTTTGTGCACAGATTCCTCCAGTAGTCTTTTGAAACCTAGTGGCTCCTTAGGATAAAATTTTAAATTAATGAAATAAAATATTTTAAATGGTTAAGCACATATGTTTAAAAACAAATTCATAGACTCCAAATTAAAAACCATTGTACTAAATTGATGTGGGAATTGGGGGCAAGCTATGATAAAGCAAACCTTCCTGTTAAGCCAACCTTTCAGCCACAGCTTGTCTAAAATGGTATGATCTTTCTTCTTCCACTTATCCCCATGTCAAGCTTCACCTCAGAAAAGCAAACTTATGTCAGTAAAATTTAAACTTACTGAAAGAAAGCAGGAACTATTTCTGGTATTCCTTTATATCCCTAGTGCATGTCATGTAATAGGTGTTTTTACTAGGTAACTTATTTTATTTTGTACAATTTTTACCTCCACTCACCTGGAACTGTTAGTTTTGGAGTCTAAAATGTTAAGGCAGCTGTATTGTTCTTTATGGTGAAAAAATTTGTTGGCATTTTTTGACATCCTGATCATTTTTAGTAGAATTGTTTATATTTTATAAATAGGAGAAGCTATGAAAGCTTGTAAAAATTTTGGTAGATATATTCCATTTTTCAAAATGTTCAATTTTTCAAAATACATTGTGAATATTATCCCTGGAGAACATAGGTTTATGTCTTATTTTAGCACTTTCCATGAACCCTTTGTAATATCATTGTTATACAGAATCTTATTTTTAAAATCTGAATCATTAGAGTAACAAATCTTTTTTCATAGCAGTGTTAGAGTACATTTATAAAGAAATTATGTTCATTTTCACAAAATAAAAATTTTTTTTAAAAAGTTAAGCTGGTGACTAGAATAACTAGAGTAATAGGATTTGAGTATTTTAATTCATGTGAAAACTTCTTGGAAATACACATCTTTTGACTGAAGTGGAAACTTTTCCCAAGTTTTCTTATTGAAGGTGGAAAGCTTAAATTTAAAAGCATTATTTTGGTTTTGATGCCTAAAAGTGCGTAAAGACAAAGTGCACTTACACAGTATGTCTTCATAACTATGATCCCAAATAAATTCTGAACTCAGATTATACTGATAAGAAGCTAGGATTTTTATCTATTACATCCGTCTTTTGAATAGCTGCTTTGAGTCTGCTGTCCTTAATCAGAAATATTTGATACACAGTAGAAAACAGTGTATGGCAGCCTTGGTCTTGGCATCCTGACCTTTTGTAGTTGAATTATTTATTTTTATTTGGTAAATAGTTGAGAAGTGAGTGTGATTTGGGATGGGTCTGTCAGTGTCAGTACATTAAAAACATTTAACTCTGGAAAGAAGATTTTTAGATTTATAATAATGTTGGCCCTTTAGGATGGTTACATCCATGTGTTTTAAGTTATTGATTATAGTAATGCTGATGAAGAAATATAAACAGCAGATTTAGAAACTGGTTGGATGTATGGGATAAGGAAGAATGAGAAATCAAGGTTAACTCTGAGATTACAAATCTGGGAGGCTGGGTGAATTTTGTAGAGGGATGAGTTTGGGAACAAAGATAATGAGTTCTCTTTTGAATTTGTTGAATTTGTGATATTTCCAGAACACCTCGTTGGAAATTCACAACAGGTGGTTTGAAGCTTGAGAGATTTGTGAATCATCTGCATAGAGATCATAATTGAAACTATGAAAGCAGGTGAGACCTCTGAGAATGTAGAGAGAAAAGAGATGAAGCTCCAAGATGTGGAATTCCCACAATTAGAGTTTGTGATATGGATAACAAAAGGAAACTGAACTTAAAACAGGTAGATAGGAAGGAGGAAAGCCAAAAGAGAAGTGTTAAACTCACAGAGGAGGCGTACCTAGGTGAAGAAGAGGGTGATCAACAATGCTGCTGAGAGGTCAAGAAGGATGACTGCTAAGGAGTGATCATTAGATATGGCAAGGAAATATTCATTGGTAACACTGTGGAAATAAGTTTCGGTTGAGTCAGAAGCCAAGACTACTGAGGCATAGAGGTTTGTAAACCTTATAACTCTTTATCCCATTTCAGAAAGTAATATGTAGACTCATCTTTGAATTACAGCACATTTATTAGGGATTTGATGGGCCCACAGTAAAAGTATATCTGTCTGGATGGGGCTATGGGAGAACAAGTATTCTGCTTCTGTGGAAGATATTATTATAACATAGTAAGGTGGGTGTTCTCACGTACTGACATGCAGATCTTTCTCATACTAGCCTTATCTATAAATTTTCTCTTAGATTACTTTCCATTTGTACTGTATGTATATTTTACAGGTGCAGTTTTTTTGCATGTTGTCTCTTTTTCAACTACAAGCACCTTAAGGGCACAGACCATGTTTTTGCACTTCTTAGTATCCCTAGCACTTAGCACAGTACCTGGTACATAGTCAACACTGAATAAAGGCTTATATAATAACTGAATTTATACCTGTCTTAGAGTCCAGCTCCCCTGTGTTTGGAGATGCAGACAACTTCTAATCCATCAGGTTTCAAGACTAGACACCTTTTTTTCAATTATTTTATTTGTTTTCAGTTTTTTACAGTCACTTCCATGTATCTTACAATTTTTTCCACTCCCTCTGTCTTCCTCCCTACTCCCTCCCTGAGATGGTGTACAATCTTATATAGGTTCTACATGTACATTCCTACTAAATGCATGTTGCATAGAATTAAAATGAATGGGAGAAACCATAAAACAAAACATAATACAAGAGAAAATATTCGCTTCATTCTGTGATCTAATTCCATAGTTCTTTTCTCTGGATGTGGAAGAAATTTTGCCTTGAGTTCATTGGAAAATGTTTTAGCTCCTTGAATTGCTGTGAAGGGCTAAGTCTACCAGAAAAATTCCTCACACACTGTGGTTGTTACTGTGTACAAAGTTCTCTTGGTTCTGCTCCTTTCACTCAGCATCAGTTCATCTTTCCAGGCTTCTCTGAAGTCTGCCTGTTCATCATTTCTTATAGCACAATAGTATTCCATTACATTCATATACCACAACTTGTTCAACCATTCCTCAATTGGGGGACATCCCCTTGATTTCCAGTTTTTGGCCACCACAAAGAGAGCTGCTATAAATATTTTAGTATATGTGGGACCCTTTCCCATTTCTATGATCTCTTTGGGATAGAAGCGATATTGCTGGATCAAAGGGTATGCACATTTTTGTAGCCCTTTGGACATAGTTCTAAATTGATCTCCAGAATGGTTGGATCAGCTCACAGCTCCATCAGCAAAGAATTAGTGTTCCAGTTCTCCCACATCTTCTCCAACATTTATCATCTTCCTGTTTTGTCATGTTAGCCAATCTGATAGGTGTTATGTGGTACCTCCGAGTTGTTTTGATTTGCATCTCTCTAATCAATAGTGGTTTAGAGCATTTTTTCATATGACTGTAGGTAGCTTTTAATTTCTTCCTCTGAAAATTGCCTGTTCATATCCTTTGACCATTTATCAATTGAGGAATGACTTGTATTCTTACACATTTGACTCAGCTCTCTATGTATTTTAGAAATGAGGCCTTTATCACAGATACTGGTTGCAAAAATTCTTTCCCAGTTTTCTGCTTCCCTCCTAATCTTGGTTGCATTGGGTTTGTTTGTGCAAAAACTTTTCAATTTAATGTAATCAAAATTATCCAT
>CM053770.1:545473146-545545738 GCA_028658325.1 Potorous gilbertii
ATAGTATCACTCTTTATACCCAGATCATGTATCCATTTGGACTTTATTCTTGTGTACACTGTCAGGCATTGGTCTATGTCCAATTTCTGCCACACTGTTATCCAGTTTTCCCAGCAATTTTTGTCAGACAGTGAGTTCTTATTCCAGAATCTGGAGTCCTTGAATTTATCAAATAGTAGATTGCTATATTCATTAACTACTGTGTCTTGAGTACCTAACATATTCCATTGGTCTACCCTTCTGTTTCTTAGCCAATACCAAGTGGTTTTGATGATTGCTGCTTTGTAATACAATTTGAGATCTTGTAGGGCTAGCCCACCTTCCCTAGCATTTCTTTTCATTAGTTCCCTTGATACTCTGGATCTTTTGTTCTTCCAGATGAATTTTGATATTTTTTGTAACTCTAGAAAATAATTATCTGGTAGTTTGATTGGTATGGCACTGAAAAAGTAAATTAATGTAGGTAGAATTGTCATTTTTATTATATTAGCATGTCCTACCCATGAGCAACTGATGCTTTTGCACTTACTTAGATCAGACTTTATTTGTGCCAAAAGTGTTTTGTAATTGTGTTCATATAGTCCCTGGGTTTGTTTTGGCAGGTGGACTCCCAGATATATAGTGTCTACCATAGCTTTAAATGGAATTTTTCTTTCTATCTCTTGCTGTTGAACTTTGTTAGTAAAGTGCAGAAATGCAGATGATCTATGTGGGTTTATTTTGCAACCTGCAACTTTGCCAAAGTTATTTATTATTTGAAGTAGTTTTTTACTTGATTCTCTGGAGTTCTCTAAGTATTTCATCATACCATCTTCAAAGAGGGATAACTTAGTTTCTTCTTTGCCTACTCTAATTCCTTTAATTTCTTCTCAGTGCTACAGCTAACATTTTTAATACTATATTGAATAACAGTGGTGAAAATGGATATCCTTGTTTCACACCTGATCTTATTGGAAATGCATCTAGCTTGTCCCCATTGTATATAATGCTTGCTGATGGTTTTAGGTAGATACTGCTTATTATTTTATGGACAGTTCCATTTATTCCTATGCTTTCCAGTGTTTTCAGTAGGGATGGGTGTTGTATTTTGTCAAAAGCTTTTTCTACATCATTGAGATAATCATGTGGTTTCTATTAGTTTTGTTGTTGATATGATCAATAATGTTAATAGTTTTTCTAATATTGAACCAGCCCTGCATTCCTGGTATAAATCCTACCTGATCATAATGTATTATTCTCGTGGTAAGTTGCTGTATTCTTTTTGCTAATATCTTATTTAAAATTTTTGCATCTATTTTCTTTTTTTTCTTTCTTTTTTTTTTAAAGCCAAAGAAAACAAAGTTTATTAAAGATTCACCACCTTGGGTTGCCTCTTAAGGAACCTAAGCTTTTGTGATGCTTGTATTGACAAGCAGGCCAGATAGAATCCAGCTAGATAGAGTCTGAGCTGGATTGCATCTGAGCCCATCTATTTTCATTAGAGAAACTGGTCTATAATTTTCTTTCTCTGTTTTGGCTCTTCCTGGTTTAAGTATCAGAACCATATTGTATCATAAAAAGAATTTGGTAGGACTCTTTCTTTGGCAATTTTCCCAAATAGGCTATTCAACAATCTCAATGAGATGGATGATTATTTTAAAGAAATATAAATTACTCAGATTAACAGAAGAGGAAATTGAGTACTTAACCCCATTTCAGAAAAGGAAATTGAACAACAGTTAATTGCAACGCTATATGGACTATTAAGGCTAGGCATCTTCATCATCATATGTGACAGCTGACTATTTTCCTGGAAGTTGTAGCAGTAACCAAGTGTTTATTTTACATATTACTCTTTTTTTTACCCATTCATTCTCATAGAGCAGCTTGGAAGTCAACTGACTCAATTTCTGGTTTCAGACCCTGACCAATCAATTTGTGGACGTGGGGGCATTTATAGATGCCTAGGTAGATTCTCCAAATGGCTGAATTAATAATTGGAAGTTAAAATTACTTCAGCCTTCTTGTGTATGTGGCTACATTTTATGATTCACCCAAACTGTCTTTCTCTCTTTTTAACATGACGCTCCATTTTTTTTCTAAGCTCCATGCCTTTAGACCAGACATACACCCTTCATGCATTGAATGCTCTCCTTCCTTGACTCTGCCTCAGTTCCTCACTTCCTTCAAGCATCACTTCAGAAAATCTTTCCTGATTCTGCTGTTTATAGGTCTTTTTTACCTAATTACCTGTTACTTAACTGTCCTTTAAGAAAGCATTTATTGTGTATATATATTTATGTGTGTACATGTTTCCCAAGGTAGAATATAAGCATCTGGAGAGCAGGGATTATTTCATTAGGTGCATAATATATGCTTATGAATGATTTGATATATGTTGAGTGAACCCAATTTAGTACTTATCTAATGAAGATCATAGTTTTTTAAAGTATTGGATGAATGTTTGGTTATGTGGTTTCTTTCCATTAAATAATATAATGCAAGTGAACCTTGGAATGAGGTTTTCAGTGATCATAGACTAGGAATTTTCATTGTTATGATATATTATTCAAGAAACATTTGCTAGTAAAATATTACTTAATGGGAATGGCCCTGATTATTTAATAGGTAGAATATAATTTCAATTGGAATTTATAACCTCCCCAGTTGTAAGAAGTTTGTTGATATCTGCATTGAATCAGGATACTTTTGTACTTAAACATTTGTATTCATTACTTTAAATTGCACCGACTTTGATCCTTTTTGTAGTCTATATCCTAGAAAGAGATGTGGAAATATAGAAATAAGTATATTAGGTAAGACAGAAATAAGTAATGGAAGGAGGAGTTAGAGAGGAGCTGGGCTGCTCTTCGTTTCATGGAGAAAGTACTTTGCAATAAACTAGTGATAGCACTTTTCTATGAGGTAACTATGATTTTACTAAATAACCAATACAGACTTTTAATAGTAAAAGTAGAAAAATACATTTTATTTTATTTATTTCAGCTTTACCAACAAGGCCGTTTATGTCAACTGGGTAGCGAATTTTGTGAATTAGAAGTTTTTGCTAAAGTGTTAAGAGCTTTAGACAAAAGGTGAGTATATTAAATATTTCCTAAATGGAGTTATTAGCTTGTATAGAACGTTAAGCATGAATTATATATTTTTTCAATTAACTCAAAACATAATAAATTAGGGAAAAATGTTCTTTTTTAAATGCAAAAGCTTAAGCATTATATATCTACGCAATATGTTTTAGTGCGAAGTTGTTTGAGGATAGTTTTTTCATGTGAACCCTTTCCAAATTACAAATTATTTAATAGTTATCATAAATTATTTTTGGAGTCAGTTAACTTGATCACTTCTTCAGAAAATACATGTCAAGTTAAGTATCCAGAATGCTCAATAAATACTACTATGTGAAATCATTCCTCCTGCTGTTGAAAGCAGTACTCTTATCTGTGGATCTGTGAAATAATATTCAATGAGAAGCACTAAATAAACTTGATACTTTTCCCTTTGTTTTTTGTTACAAGCATTTCAATTGTATAATTCCAGATATTTCCTTTGATACTATTATTATTTCCATATGATCTCTGCTGACTTAAAAGTACTAAATTATGAGTAGAATACCTAGTTCACTTAATTCATAAGACATATATATATTCAGAACCAAGTTGTTGTTTTTAACCAATAGTTAGCAAATTATCTTTTTAATGTTACTTACTGTATTTTGCTTGCAGCTCTGAGTGGTATAATGAATTTGTACTTTTCAAAAGTAGTAGCTTTTTTGTGCTCAGAACTTCTAAAAAAGGAAAAAACAAGCCAGTATTTTTCAAATGAATTAAGACATGATATTTTAATTGAATACCTTTTCCCCCCATTTTAGACATTTGCTTCATCACTGTTTCCAGGCTTTGATGGATCATGGTGTGAAAGTTGCTTCAGTCTTGGCCTATTCATTCAGTAGACGGTGCTCTTATATAGCAGAATCAGATGCTACAGTCAAAGAAAAAGCAATCCAGATTGGCTTTGTTTTAGGTAAATAATGGGAAAAATAGAATAACGTATTATATAATGCTGTTGTAAATCAAAATCAAGCGACTATAGCAACTTTCCAGTCCACTATGTTACAAAAAGTGCTACATAGATACTTTATAGCACTTTGCCATTACAAAGCATCATGCGTACGTGGATAGAACAATGGAACTAGATGCAGCCCTAAGTTCAGTCACAGCCTCAGACATTCACTAGCTGTGTGACCCTAGACAAGTCACTTAACGTCTTATACCTCAATTTCCTCATCTGTAAAATGAAGATAATAATATCACATACTTCCCAGAAGCACTCTATAAATTCTGCTTATTGTTGTGAAGGACCTAATTAGGGAGATCGCCTAAGTTATTAGTCCCAATTTGTAGGTAGTGAGTAGCAGAGCAAGGATGTAAACCTCATGTCTTTTGACTCCCAGATTCAGTGTTTGTTTCCCATTCTACCTTGTCATTTACATAACTTTTTCAGATGACTTGAATCAATCAATATACAGTATTATATTGTGGACAGTTTTCTAGCTTAATATTCTAACACTGCTGCTTATCATTCCTTGATATTTTTCTTTCCCAGTCATCTTTTATCTCAGATTTTTTATCAAAAACGTAAGGCACAGATGTTATTATGGAAAGTGTAAGGCATGGGGGAGAGAATTTTTCAGCTTCAGTCTACTGGGGAAGAGAGTCTTTGGAAAACTTTCATCCTGTGGGTTAGTAATATTATAAAACAGGCTATCATAGCAGCTATAGTTTCTAAAGTTCAACTTTTAATATTTGGCAAAACAGAAGTCTCAGAAATTTAAGACAAAGACTTTGTTATTTAAAAACTTGTTTAAGATTTATAAAGTAAAGCATGTTCATATAATAGCGCTATTATTTTGCCAGTTCTTAAGGCAGTGCTATTTATTTAACCCACTGTATGTTTAAGATGATGTTGTTGAAATTGAGGGTTGTAATTCTTGAGGACACTATAACCAAATTCTAACAGCATTGTAGAACAGGGGGAAAAGGTCAAGATTTGGAGTCAGAAGGCCAGGGCTGGGATCCTAAGCCTCCTGTTTACTATTACTTCTATGACCTTGAACAAATCACTTGACCTCTATGCCTAAATTTCCTCATCAGTTAAAATTAGACGATTGAACCACATGACTTTTGAAATTCCTTTCAGGTCTAAATCCATTGAACTAGAGATAAAAAGCAGCAAGCAGCTTTTGAGTAGCAAGTTTACTTCCATATAAATGTTGTCGCTCATGGTTGTCTTTTCCTTCTTAGCCTTTACCTTGCTTTCACCATGAATGTATTTGTAGGACCCTTTCCCTCAAGAAAGGTCTCAAGAGTTTGCAGGATGAAAATGTTGCCTAATTACTTAGTAGTGATACATAATTATCTAGGAAAAGGTAGATTTAATATAGCATAATCAGTATCCTTGATTGCTTAAATTATAAAATTATTTCCTAATTCCAAATTATTTCAGAATTAATGCAAACTATCTCATTTTCCATGCCATTAATTTGTTTCATAGAATGCAAAAATATGTATTTTTAGAATTATGTGAAAATAATTTGGTTTTCTTATTTTTGTAGGTGGCTTTCTCTCAGATGCAGGTTGGTACAGTGATGCAGAGAAAGTTTTCTTGTCCTGCCTTCAGTTGTGTACTTTACATGATGAGATGCTTCATTGGTTTCGTGCAGTAGAATGTTGTGTGAGGTAGGTTTGACTGTCTTCCAATAAGCTGTATTGATTTTGAAGTATACAGTGTGGTTTAAATACATCTATGTCCTTGTTGCCAATCAAATATAATATTGTGGAGACATTTATATATCTTTGCTGCTCTGCCTCCACATACATTTAACTTCCAACAAAGATTTCAAAGTGTGTTTATAGTATATGTGGAATGTTCTTTTAATTTAAGATAGGTAGTATTCACTTGGAAGTTCAGAAATTTAACATCCTTTTCTTTGGGGATAGTAGAGGTAATATTTTCTTAAGTCTTCATATACTATTCTCTGTTTTCTTTTACCACAATTTAGGTATTTGTGGGTCCATAGGTATAATAAATCTAAGCAAATTCAGGAATCATAGACCACTAATTATGTGCCAGGCACAGGGAATAATAGAAAAAGTCATAACAAGTAAAACAGTTCCTGCACACTTCACTCACAATATAGTAGGAAGAAAACACACAAAAGAAAAACTGAAAAGTGAGGTTAGGGGACTATGGAGAGGAAGATAGTCAACATGATGGGAGAAATTCAAAAGTAGTACAGTCTTTCAGGAAATAAGGAGATGCCTGATTCTGGTCCCCCTCCCTAAATGGAGGGTTTGAGAGTATGTCTCTGCTCTTCCATCATAGGGACAGAAGGGTAGTGATGAGACATGAGTAGCAAGTCTGATTTGATTTTGTAAAGATGATGAGATTTCTCAGTGATATCCTCTGGAGAATTTTTTCTTTTAACTATATTCTATTCTTTTAATTCTTGGAATATGCCTATTTCCTACTTGTTTTTCTTACCTATAAAAAGATGACTCTGGATGGTCTGACCTCTATTCCAGCTGTGAATCCCATAATACTCTTTGGTTAAATTTTTTTTCCTATTTTTTTCTTGCTTCTGCTTGATCTTGAGATTCTACTCAAATTTGTCTTAATTATTTTACTTTTTGGTGAATTTTCATTTTCTTAGAATTTATAGCAACTTAAGAGCCAGCATCTGTTGTGTTTTCTCAATCCACTTTCTTTTGAGAAGTTACCAAGTTATACAGGTTTTCTAAACCATCCAAAACATCTGTTGATCTTTTCACTTACTGAAGACTTTCAAGGATAAAGATAGCACCATCTTTCTTAATAATATATTCCATTATTTTTCACCCACCTAATGTTGTATATGAAGAACCCAAATGGAATCTGAAGTTACTCTCTAGCTACCTATAAAGCCCTATCACTAGTAACATTTCCTTATTATACCTTTAGTAACTTTGTGTATTGTTCAGAAACTATGATAAATAACTTAGACATATTTAAAAGTATAGTGACCCAAATTGGACATAATTTTAAAATGAAGGCCTAATTAAAGAAAGTTATAGTAGGAAGGTAGGTTTCTAATCTCATCATATCATACTCATTTTTTTTTCCTCTTTAATTTTATGTTTTCCGTGGCTTGGTATAATCATTCGTCATTAGATAGTCACTGAAAGGCACATCAGAGCTAAGCCTTTTCCTTAGTGTACTTGCCATTGTGTTAAGGCATTGTGGAAGAACATTACAAAAGTGAGGACAAAGTACATCTCTCCCCTTCATTTATATAAACTCTCACTCTGTATTGGAATGATTTTTTTTTTCCTTAAGTCTCTCCCTGCTTCTCAGTTTTCATTATATTTTTTTACAGGATGTTAGTATAGCACAACTTGTTTAGCCATTCCTTAGCTGATGGGAATCTATTTTCTTTCCAGTTCTTTGTTCCTATAGAAAATGCTGCTATAAATATTTTGGTGTGTATGGAATCTTTCTTGTCAGAAACCTCAAGAGCCACAGTATATGCCTCACAGTGGAATCTTAGGATCAGAGGGTATTGGGCATTTTAGCTACTCTGCATAATTCCAAATTGTTTTCCTGAATGATTGTACTAATTAGTTAACGACTCCAGCAGCAGTTTTGTTGGTGTCCCTTTTTTTCTACAACTCCTCCAGAATTGACTTCCTGTCTTTTTATCATCTTAGTCAAAATCACTGTGAAGTAAAACCTCAGGGTTGTTGATTTTTGCCTTTTCTGAAACCGTATGATTTGCTATGTAATATTTCTGTGATAGCATGTGACTTAATCTCTTCGTTTACTCCAGCACAATACAGCATAAAGAGTACAGGATTTGGAGGACTTAGATTCAAAATTGACTCTTCCCTTCCTGTTTTGTGACCTTGGGCAAGTCATATCATCCCTTCATTTCTTCATAAATAAAATAGCAGAATTCTATTAGATAATCCCCAAGGATTTAAATGTATGAAGTGTTATTTTTTTTCCCCTTAACTATACAGGATAGAACATTTGTTTCTTAAAAGTTTTGTTTTCTGTATTTTACCACAAATTTTTAATTTGATTCTGGTTGTATCTCCCAATTTCTTAAATACTCCAAGGAAATACTTCTCAACAGTTTCACCCTACAACTACAACAGAAAAGGGAAAATTAAGTTTTTAAGGGAACACAAAGTAAGAGAGTCAGTTATTTTGACCCTGGGGGGTCAAGATTTATAATCTTGTAATCTCAGTCCACTTTGAGAAATTATATTCTTATGACTGCTATTGAAAAACGGGCATCATAATGAGAAGGGTTAGGTGCAAAGAATTCATTGACTGTATTAATGAAGGAAGAAAGAAGAGATTCCATATGTTGGAACTTAGCACAAATATGATTAGATCACTGGAATTGTTGGGAGTGGAGGGGGCTCCTCTAAAATATCCTGGGTGAGGAGACCTAAAATTGAGCTTGAGTATAAACGTAAAAAGTAAGGAATCTGGGGTCCCTCCAAAAACCTGACAGTAGGCTAGCAGCATTCTGTCACACAATTTTGTCAGAAAAATTGATTTTCTCTCCTTCCTTCCCCCACCCCCCTCTCCACCACCATTCAACAGTGGGCTAAAGTCTGAAGGTACAACTTGAGCCATGCTCCAGAGGTAGTATGTATCATGAGCTAAGCCCCACTGGTTGTGGCATACAAAATTCAAATCTGGAAGAGTTTCAGATTTTAATATATTGGTGACGGTTTCATTCTTAAACTGCCATGAAAAGTGGTTGGGATTCAAATATTGGATCAGGACATTTTTTACTTTAAATAAAAATCCCTTCCTTGATCTGAATCTAGTGATATAAAGTCAGAATTCACCATGGGCATTACATAGTTGAAGCCAGGCCAGGGAAGCTACAGCAGGAGATAAAAGGAAGGACAGATAATTCAGTATTAACTCACTAATATAACACTTTGATGTTTACTAAATAATTTACTTATCAAAACCATTTAGGATAAACTGGTGTGATATTAGGAAGGGCAGGGTAGTGTAGGGAAGGGAGTGTTGTAACTCACAATATTAATGAATTAACATTGGAACTCTGCTGGATCTTTAGGCTCATTAATGTTCCACCAGTGATGAGGATCTTAGCCCAATTATGTATACTCATTCTATTATTTTCACATTGCAGAGAAACTAGTGAAGGAAGTAAGCCATTCTCTCTTCTTATATACACTGGCTTGTCATTTATTACATTAAAACATTTCTACTTTTCCCATGAAATTCCTTATTTATAGTGCATTTCAAGTTGTTTATACTCAAATTTACTTTCTCAACAAATTGTGGTACATGAAATATGATAGAATCTTACTGTGCCATGTAACAACGTATATGATACACAGAGGATCATGGAGAGACCTGTACTAACACAAGTACAGTAGTAAATACAGAAGGAAGAAATGAGAGAATGAACACAATGAATTCAACAATGAAAATGGAAATGGGGAAAAAATAGGACAACCAAAACTGAATCCTACATGGTTATAACATTCAAGCATGGCCCCAAATAGGAGATGTGAAAGGTGCCCTCTTGCTTCTTTGCAGACAGAAGTGGAGTCTTTCTTGTGGAAACTACATGTAATATCAAATGTTTTCAATGTGCCGGTTTTGCTGAGCTATATTTTCTTTCCATTTTAAAAAAAGATAATCCTTCATTTGAAGGAAATTTTGAGTAGGATTCTCCAAATATTTTTAATCCTTTTCTTAGAAATCAACTTTGTACTGACTCAGTCATATGTGATGTACTTTTTATAGTGCCTCAGTGCTAAGTTCTCTGCACTTCTCAGTATAACTAATAACCAGGTTGTTATATATATTCTAAGTGTACTAAATGTTTCAAGTAGTTCCCTGTATTCATGTTATGATATATTGATAATATGATATATAAAATGTGATATAATATATATGTGATATATATCAGATGATATATAAAATACATACATTTGTATTTTATCTCATAACATGAACTTTTTGAACTGAAGTACAATTTGAAATGACATCTTTGAAAAATATTACCAATTTTTTCACTACTATCTCCTAATGGAATATTGATTTAGTATTAAGTATTCTAGTTATTTTATAGCATTTTACTATATCATACATAAATATATTTTAGTGTTTGTTATAATTATTTTATAATATTTTATATTTGCTTGGAATTTTTCCTAAATGTGAATCTTATCATTGATTACTATTGCTAGAATGCACACTATTTACCTAGAGTAGTGTGTCTACTGCTCATTTCTTGAATAGTCATAGCATTGTCCCTGATCAATAGAAAATACTGTAGAACCTCAGATGAATATAGTTGGCTGTATATTAGTTACAAGTATTTGTCCATCTATTAAAAATTTCAGTAGAAATAATTGTGTATCTTTTGTTTCTTGTTTTCTATTCATTTGTTATTTCTGGATGTTTCATATATACTGTGATTAGATGTCCAGAAAAATTTTGAGTACATATCATTACAGTATTGTCATAGGAGTACCAAAAACTTGGTTTGAGTCCTAACAAAAAGCTAAGGAAAATAATGTTTACACTATCCAATTCACTGTGTTGTTATGAGGTTCATATAGTTAATAGATCTAGAAGAAGGAACCTTTAGAAACCATCAGATGAGATAATAAATAAATGGAAAATACAGTAGCCAATGTATATAAAAAATAGGTGTTAAACATGTGACCCACAAAATTTCCTGTCTCAACTAGGACCAGAATAAAATATTATTGGGAAATGTTTAACAAAGTAAATAAAAATACAATATACCATAGATAATACTAATTTGTATTATTGTTTTCTAAGTCAAATATGCTGCTTCAGGATCTTTCTGTTTCTGTTTGAATTTGATCCCACTATTCTGTAATATATTTTATTATTCCCTAGAAAAGCTTACATGGCTAAGCCTATTATAGTTTTATATATTATATTTTAACATTTAACTATTATATTTTATCTATAGTTTGTTGGCTAGAGCCAAATGGAACCTGATCTCAACCTCCTAGAAATTAGTTTTATGTATTTTTTCTCAGGGTTTGGACTTAATACAATTTTTGTTGTGGTGTTTTAAAAAAAATGAATTATAACCTGCCTAAAATCTTTTGCTTTACACTTGCTTTTACATTTTCATATAATGAAGAATTACCAACCCATCCATGCATTGCTATTTGAAGCTAGAGAATACCTTTAAATGGCATTGTACTTTGGTCCCCTCCATGGTAACAATGAACATCTCACATAAATAGACACTGCCCTCAAAATTATGGATATAATGTTCTATGCCGCATTAAGATAGGTACGTAGATCTCTATCATTGTCACAGTCCACTCCAACTATTTAGAAGGTCATTATGAAACATCTAGCATGACTTGTCTAGTTTGGTCATTCAATGACATTGTTGAGCTCCTAGTCACTCTCCTGGCATCATGTCAGTAGGCAACAGAGAGAAGAACAAAAGAAATTGAACTTGGATGGAAATAAACATGTCCATGAAAACAGTTAATAGTATTCTCTCATAACATTTAAACTGGCATAGGTTTTAACTGTTGAAAGTGAAATACAGACAATAATTCTCTTAGATAAAGTTGGAGGGGGGTATTAAAAATTGGGTATAATTTGTCAGGGTTTTTCAAATAAAAACTAGAGCTATTCCAAATGTTATAAAATTAAAGAATATTATCCAGAATTGATTTGTAACATTACTTTTGCTACTACACAGTCATGTGACTTTCCATCTTAACCTTTTTACTAGTAAAATTTTTTTAATCGTTTTGCTTGTTTATGTTTTATCACTATATTTTTAAATGATATTTCATCATTCAACATGATAAAATCCTAACTAAATGCTATTTGGGACAGGCTGTATTTTCGGAAAGATTTTGCCTTTATAATAAACATTTATTCTAAATGCAGTTTGGGTAGATTTTTATTGTAACATAATGAGAAAATTGAATTATGACCAGACTCTCATGACTTAAGTTCTTTTCTCCTTCCTGTCTTACAAGAAAAACACTTACGTTTTTCTTGGTTAACTGCATCTATTGCTATTATTCTGACAAAATAATAGCCAAAAGAAATCTCTTGTCCTCATATTTTGTTTATTGTCCATAGCATTGACTTGTCAATAAATCAGACAACACAATTCTTTTCCACATTTGTATAAACATAGTGATTGGAAAGAACAAAACAGGAATAAATACAAATCATTTTCTAAAAAAAAATATTGAAACTGTTTCTAAACAGGCTGTTACATGTTCGAAATGGAAACTGTAAATATCATTTGGGTGAAGAAACTTTCAAATTAGCTCAATCTTACATGGACAAGCTTGCAAAACATGGCCAGCAGGCAAACAAAGCTGCTCTCTATGGAGAATTATGTGCTTTACTCTTTGCAAAAAGTCATTATGATGAGGTGAGTATTCTTGGGGTAGTGGTGGGTGGAGTTCTAGATGTGTATGTCCTCACTTGTTGCAGAGTAAACAAAACTATCTTTTTATTGAAGAAAATAGAACTTTAGTCTTTTTTCAGCAGCTATGCATTATAGATGTGTTCCTGAAAAGTTTTAGTGCAAATAAACATTTTTTAAATTAATTTGTTAATTTATTTTCAATTTTCAACATTTTATTTCCACAGAATTTTGAATTTCAAATTTTCTCCCCATCTCCCTCCAACCCCCACCCCAGGATAATGTGTATTTTGCTTATCCTTTCCTCCAATCTACCCTCTCTTCTATCACCTCCCCTCTTCTTAACCCCTTCCCTTCTATTTTCCTGTAGGGCAAAATAAATTCCTATATCTTATTGTCTGTATATCTTATTTCCTGTTTGCATGTAAAAACATTTTTTTAACATTATTTTTAAAGCTTTGAGTTCCACATTCTCCCCCTTCCCCCCTCCTTATCCACCCTCATTGAGAAGGCAAGCATTTCCATATAGGTTATGCATATATAGTCATTCAAACACTTCCATAAGTCATGTTGTGAAAGACTAACTATATTTCCTTCTATCCTTCCCCACTCTCCATTTATTCTGTTCTCTCCTTTGACCCTCTACCAAAGTGTTTGTTTCCAATTAGCCCTTCCCCCAATCTATCATTTCTTCTTTTATTCCTCCCTCTCTTATCCCCTCCCCCGCACCCTGCTTTCCTGTAGAGTAAGATAAACTTCCATACTCATTTGAGTGTGTATCAGGAGTTTCTCTCCTGAAGCCAAATCCTATGAAAGTAAGGCTCACTTATTTTCTCTCATCTTCCCTTCTTCCCCTCCATTGTAAAAGCTTTTTCTTGTCTCTTTTATGTGACATGATTTACTCCATTCTGCCTTTCCCTTTCTCTTTCTCCCATTATATTCCTTTCAACAACTGATTTTATTTTTTAGATATCATCCCTTCATATGCAGCTCACCTTCTGCCCTCTGTCTCTCTCCATATACGTACATACATACATACATATGTACATATATATAAATTTCCTCCTACTGTACTAATACTGAGAAAGGTCTCATGAGTTACAAACATCATTTTTCCATGTAGGAATGTAAACAGTTCAACTTTAATAAATCCCTTAAGGCTTTTCTTTCCTGTTTACCTTTTCATGTTTTTCTTGATTCTTGTATTTGAAAGTCAGATTTTCTATTCAGCTCTGGTCTTTTCAACAAGAATGCTTGGAAGACCTCTATTTCATTGAAATTCCATTTTTTTTTCCTCTGAAGTATTACACTCAGTTTTGCTAGGTAGATAATTCTTGGTTTTAATCCTAGCTCCTTTGACCTCTGGAATATCATATTCTAAGCCCCTTATCCTGTAGTGTAGAACCTGCTAAATACTATCTTATACTGATTGTGTTTACAATACTTGAATTGTTTCTTTCTGGCTGCTTGTAATATTTTCTCCTTGACCTGGAGGACTTTGGAATTTGACTACAATATTCCTAGGAGTTTTCCTTTTGGGATCTCTTTCAGGAGGTGATTGGTGGGTTCTTTCAATTTCTGTTTTACCCTCTGGGTTTAGAATATCAGGGCAGTTGTCCATGATAATTTTGTGAAAGATGATATCTAGGCTCTTTTTTTAATCATGACCTTCAGGTAGTCCAATAATTTTTAAATTATCTCTCCTTGGTCTGTTTTCCAGGTCAGTTGTTTTTCCAGTGAGATACTTCACATTGTCTTCTGTTGTTTTCATTCTTTTGGTTTGGTATTCTACTTTCTTGATTTCTCATAAAATCAGCTTCCATTTATTCCATTCTAATTTTGAAGGAAGAGCTTTTGGATCTCTTTCTATTTGGCTCATTCTACTTTTTAAGGTGTTCTTCTCCTCATTGGCTTTTTGGACCTCTTTTGACATTTGGGTTAAGTCTATTTTTTAAAGTTTTATTTTCTTCAACATTTTTTTGAGTTTCCTTTGGCAAACTCTTGACTTGTTTTTCATGATTTTCTTGTATCACTCTCATTGCTCTTCCCAGTTTTTCCTCTACTTCTCCTAATTGATTTTCAAAATCCTTTTTGAGCTCTTCCATGGCCTGAGACCAATTAATATTTTCCTTGGAGGCTTTGCATGGAGGAGCTTTGATTTTCTTGTCTTCTGGTTATATGTTTTGATGTTCCTCATCATCTATGACAAAAAAAATAGCTCTCCCCTGAGAAATCTATAGTTTGTTTCTTTTTTTCCCAGTCATTTACTTGACTTTTGAGCTCTTTGGTAAGTGTAGGGCTCCAGAAGCAACCTCTGCTTCAGCAGTGACTACTTCTGTGCTGGGGCTAGGACCAGGCCACCTTGCCTCTCAACTTGGTGAGAGATCCTTCCAACTGGCCTGTGAAAGCTGTCTTTGTTGTTTGGGGATTGAAAAGTCTGAAAACCGCAGCAGCTGCCAGCTATTCAGTCCCCTAAGGCCTGCTCTAGTTCTTCCAACGTGGCCCATGCTGCCAAACTGCCCTCTGCTCCCAGCCTGGTGCAATAGAGCCTTACTGTCAATCTTCCACATTGTCTTGGGGTGGAAATGTGTTTCAGTCTGTCATTTTGTGGTTTCTGCTGCTCTAGAATTTGTTTAGAGTCCTTTTTTTTTTTTTTACAGGTTTTTTGAGGGATTTGGAGGGAGACCTCTTACAGAGCTGCTTCTACTTTGCCATCTTGGCTCCACCCCCTGCAAATAAACATTTTATAAATAAAATTAACACCTTGCATTCACAAGAACTTGTTTTTAAAGTCTTATAAAGGAAATAACTGTCTTATTTGTCTTATAAATCCAGATTTTTCATATATTAAGTTTGCTTAAGACACAGCTGACATATTGAAAGTTAGTTTAAAATGTTGATATATTGGAAATAGCACTGGTTTTGGAGTCATGAGATGTTGATTCAATTCATGGCTATATACTTAATGACAGTGTAACCATTAGGCAAGGACCGACAGTGGGGAACTTGCAGCCTTATGGCCACTGTGGGTTTCTAGGTCCTTGGGTCTGGCCTTTAATAAAAGGATTTGTTCTGTGAAGTTTGGATTCAGCCAAAGGGCTTCACTTTAGGACCTAAAGGGTCACATGTGGCCACGAGGCCACAGGTTCTCCTCCCTTGGCACGATTGTCAACCTCTCTCAAGCACCAGTTTCTTTGCAGGTAAAATTGGGGTGATAGCCTGCTTTACAGAATTTTTGTAAGGAAAATTGTAGGTAGTTTTTTATTTATTGCTGTATTTTTAAATTAACATTTCAACATGATAGATTCCTAACTAACTGCTATTTTGGGGCAGGCTGTATTTTTGGAAGAATTTGCAAACTTTATAATGAAGTTACATTTATTATAGATGCAATTTGGGTGGACTTTTATTATAACTTTTAATGTGAAAACTGAATCATGACCAGGCTTGCATGCTTTGTTAAAATCCTATTCTTGTCTTGTGAGGAAAAACAATTGTGTTTTTCTTGGTTAACTGCTATTACTGCTTATAGTTCTAGTCAAAGTTTTGATAAAACTATCTCTAAGGAAATTTGTTTTGCTTAACAGATTTTGTTGTTTCATGATCTGGAGAGGGCAGAAGGATGGATTTTTCTTTGATTGAAAGAATATTTAGTTAAGATGGAAAAAATGTTAAGTAAATTTTAAATAATTTCAACTACTGCTAATAGTCATGGGTGTTTTGGGAGGTGACCTCACACTTTACTTGTCATAAGCCAACACAAAGTTTTTATGTAGGTTTCAAAATTTCATATGGTCCTTTACTTCTAGGAATTAAATATGAATATATATTTAGTGTAGTAAATATATAGATTGTTGGAAGGGAAGCTAAAATCAGGATAATAAAATGGTAATAAAGAATAGTCTTGTTTTTGACTATATTCTATTTATTTTTCAGCTAGTTATCTCATTTCTGTTCTTGTAGTCATACTGTGTTGGCATCTTACTATTAGGAATAATCCTATTTGTATCCCTTCATTCCGTTGTTTTGCTATAACACTGTTACTTTTCAACAAGAGCAATTCTTTCAGATTGAGTAGTATGTTCAAAACTGAGAAAAATGGATGTTCCTTGGAGCAATTGTTTTTATCCTAGAATTATTTGAGTTGTATTTTATTTTCATTTTTCCCCTTGCCGCTCCTTTGTATTATATGTCTCATTCACCTAAATTAATTTTCATTAAATGCTTCTGTTTAGTTTATGCTGCTTATGTAAATATATGTCTTGTGTAGGCTTACAAATGGTGCATAGAAGCTATGAAGGAAATCACAGTTGGATTGCCAGTCAAAGTAGTCGTGGATGTTTTACGACAAGCTTCAAAGGTGAATTTAAAGTTCATTTATTAGTTCACTTAAAAGTATTTTCATACTTTAAAAAAACACTGTTAACTTTTAACTTCATACTATATATTTGGTTTTGTAACATGATACTTTCCTGGTAAACTGTGGCAGAGTAGTTATTTGTCTACTTAAAATATTCTACTATAGAATTTACCATGTATCTTAACGCACAAAAAAAAGAATTAGAATTTTTACCATAGTTCGTGCACAAAATGTAAGATGATTCACCCTAATAGTAATGTTAGATCATTGAATCTGAAGTAAAAATGTTTTTCTACCTCTACTGGACTGAGATTTTAAATAAATCTTGTCATATTGTGGTTGATTGATTGCTTCTTCTGCCAAAGTAATCGGCTGGTGTGTTTGCACCTTCCTTCCTTTTGAAGGAACAGCATTGTTCTGATTAGTTTTGTGTACATGGCCAGTAACCTTTGTCTTATTTACTCTTGTGCCATCTTACTCAGCTAGATCTTGCCAATGAGCAGATTTTCCCAGGGAAGGAGAGATACTTGGAGAAGATCTTTTAAGGATAAGGATGGTTTAATCGACTATGGCTTAAGAAATAAATGCATCCCATCAAATGATTACTTTTATTCAATAAACCTTTATTAAGTGCCTGCTGTGTTATGTAATTTAGAATATAAATTCAAAAGGAATACTGTGACTGCCCTCTAGGAACCTACCTCACATTGGAGGAAAATAACATGAACCTGGAAGAAAAAAATTAGAATTGTTTTTCAGTTCTATCCATCTCCCCACTGGAAAAAAGAAAGCAAGAAAGAAGAAAAAGTTCTTGTAAAAAGAATATGCCTAATTGAACAAAACAGATTACTTATTTGGCCTTATCCAAAAAGATACTTTCATTTTACTCCTTAAATCCATCACCTTTCATCATGAGTCCTTTGGAATGGTGACTACTTATTGTGTTAATCAGAGTGCTTAAGTCTTTCAGAGTTGTTTATCTTTAAATTGTTATTATAATTCTGATTTTACTCCCCTCACTCTGCATTATTGGCTCATAGAAATCTTTCTCTCATTTCTTATGGCACAATACTATTTTATTACCTTCATTTATGCAATTAGTGGTCAACCCCTTTAGTTTCTACTATTGAACATTAGGGTTGCTTTTCCTCTTTCTTTGATCTCTTTGGGTACTATCACTGTGTCGAAAGATATGCCTACTAACATTTTTTGGCATAGTTCCAAATTTTCCATAATGGCTAGACTAATTCATATCTCTTCCAACAGTACATTCATGTACCTATTTTCCCACAACCCTTCCAACAATTGTGATTTTGCATTTTTGCCATCTTTTGCTTTGGTCATAGGAAATTGGTGGTTGACAAAATGAGACTCAGAATGTAATTTGTAGAAGACCCTAAGTATGAGGATTGGGAAATAGAGCTAAATATTGAACTCCTTGAGAAAGGAGTGAGAATGACATGGTGGTTGATAGATAATAGCTGCTAGGAAGTAGGAAGATTTAGAGATTAGACAGGACCAAGAAGGGACAATATGTCTAAATAAAATGCATTCCAAAGGAGAAAAGGTTGTAAAGAGAATCTGCAAGTGGTAGTGAGGAGACAGAAGCATGTTTATTGCTAAAAGGCCCAGAGTGTGAGTAAAAGTACTGGAGAAAGGAGGGTCAAGGATAAAGCGTATATATAATTCAGGGGCTCAAGTAATTGCAAGGAATGGAAAGGCAGTTTGTTACCAGAGAAACAGTTTTAGTGGGCACAATAAAAGGGAAGCGAATGAGGTAGAAACATTCAGGAAATGAAATTAGCGTGGCTACAGGTGAGCAAGGAAGAAAGATTCTGCTTTGGTAGCCTGTGAGTTTTAATCATAGGGATTTTCGATAGAATTAAAAGACAGAAATATCATTAAATCTTTGCTTAGAAAACAAGATGGGGAAGAGTGGCAGAACCAAGATGGTAGAGTAAAGTCAAGTACTTGACGAGTTTTCCCAAGTTCCTCTTCACATAACAT
Source organism: Potorous gilbertii (assembly GCA_028658325.1). Classification (NCBI taxonomy): domain Eukaryota; kingdom Metazoa; phylum Chordata; class Mammalia; order Diprotodontia; family Potoroidae; genus Potorous; species Potorous gilbertii. The sequence goes on from CM053770.1 coordinate 545,491,998, forward strand.
TAGTATAACTCCTCAAAACAAATTCTAAAGTCACAGAACCAGCAAAGGGATAGGGTGAAACAGTTTTTCAGCACAATTTAGATGGTTGTTAGGAAAGGTCTATTTCACTGGGCTGATAGTATAGCACAGTGCAGCTCAGGCTGTATCCTAGGAAGCTAGCACCATATCAGGTGCAGCAGCTTCCAGAGCTCTCAGTCTATAGATGCTAAGGGAAGGTCAGACAGTTGGTCAAAAGGAGATTATATGAGATCCTTTGCTGGCCCTTGGGGCAAGACTCAGATGTATTGTTCATATTTGATTCTGGGTTATAATCCCAAGGAAAGGAAGAAAACCTAGTAAGAGTCACAGTTGCAGGGCAGAAAAGGGTGCTTGTGGTCACTCAGAGGCTAGGAGAACAGTGACTATGCCTCTCCTTAGATCATACTACCTTGAAGGACCTGAAAATTTAAACACCACCATCTTAACCCCTCTGAACTAGCACTGAAAACAGCAGCACAGAAAAACCTGAAGCAGAGCTAAACTTTAACATAATGTAAAAGCCAAGAAATAGGCTAGAAAAATGAGCAAACAACAAAAGAACTCAACCATAGAAAGTTAGTGTGGTGACAGGGAACATTATTAAAAATACAAACTCAGAAGACAGTAATGTCAAAATATCTACATGCAAAGTTGCAAAGCCTGAAAGAAAAATGTGACTTAATCTCAAAGGTTTTAGAGGAAAAATAGCATCCTAAAAAACAATGCACCAAATGGTAAAAGAGACACAAAAATCCACTAAAGAAAACACCTTAAAAAGCAGAATTGTCCAAAAAAAAAAGATGTACAGAAATTCATTAAAGAAAAGGACTCCTTAAAAAGTAAAATTGGCCAAATGAAAAAGGAGATACAAAAACTCACTGAAGAAAATAATTTCTTAAAAATTAGAATTGGGCAAATGGAAGCTGATGACTCCATGAGACATCAAGAAGTAATAAAACAAAAATCAGAAGAATGAAGAAGAAAAAGATAGAGAAATAGGGGAATTAAGTAGGATGGAGGGAAATCCTCAGTAATTATAACTTTGAATGTGAATGGTATAAATTCCCCCATAAAATGGAAGCAAGATGGCAGAGTGAATTCAAAACCAGGATCCTATATGTTGTTTACAAGAAACGCACTTAAAGCAAAGAGAGACTCCTACAGTAAAGGTATGAGGCACTGAAGCAAAAAAGATAACAGTGATAGTAATGATCTCAGACTAAAAGAAAAAACAAAAACTTAATAAAAAGAGTTAAGCAGGGAAACTACATTTTGCTAAAGGGTACCGTAGACAGTGAAGTAATATCAACACTAAATATAAACATATGTGCAGCAAATAACAAGGCATCCAAATTACATTAAATGAAAAGGGGGTTGCAGAAACAAAATCAGTGCAGCCAAGTTTAGAAGGAAAGCAGAAAACTAGGGATAAGGGGAGAACTTTACAGCAAGTTTCTCCAATAAAGGCATCATTTCTCAAACATATAGAGAACTGAGTTAAGTTTATAAGAAAATACAAGTCATTCCCCAGCTGATTAATGGTCAAAGGATATGAACATGCACTTTCAGAAGAATTCAAAACTATCTATAGTCATATGAAAAAATGTTATACAGCATTTTTGTGGTGGCAAAGAATTGCAAATTGACAGGATTCCAATCAGTTGGGAAATGGCTGAACAAGTTGTGTTACGTGAATGTAATGGAATACTATTGTGCTATAAGAAATGATAAGCAGGCAGACTTCACAAAAACCTGGAAAGACTTGAGTGAACTGATACTGAGTGAAATGAGCAGAAGCAGGAGAATATTGTACACAGTAATAGACACAATGTGTGATAATGCACTTTAATAGACTACTCTCTTCTTAGCAATGCAAAGATCCAAGACAACTCCAAAGGTCTCATGATGGAAAATACTGTCCACAGTCAGAAAAAGAACTGTGGAATCTGAGTTGATTGATACGTATTACTTGCTCTTTCTTTTTTTCTTTTTTTGTTTCTTTCTCATGGTTTTTCCCACTGATTCTAATTCTTCTTTACAACATGACTAATATGAATATAGATTCAATATGAATGTATATTTAGAGCCTATATTAAATTAAATGCCATCTGGGATGGAGGAGGGGAGAGATGGAGAGAAAATTTGGAACTCAAAATCTTATGAAAGTGAATGTTAAAAACTAAAAATAAATAAATTTTTAAAAAGAATACTTTAAAAATGCTACAAATCACTATTGGTTAGAGAAATACAAATCAAAACAACACAGATTGGCTAATATATCAGGAAAGGAAAAGGACCTACATGTACAAAAATATAGCAGCTCTTTTTGTGGTGGCTAAGAATTTAAAATTGAGTGGTTGCCTATCACTTCAGAAATGACTGAACTAGCTGTGGTATTTGGTTACAATGAAATACTATTGTGCCATAGGAAATGACAAAGCTGAATGCTGTCAGAAAAACCTGGAAAGACTTAAGATGAGAACTAGGAGAACATTGTACATAGTAACCACAGTATTATACAATGATCAACTGTGAGTGACTTAGTTTTGTTTTGTTTTTTAGCAAGATAATTCCAAAGGACTTATGATGAAAAATGATATCCCCTCCAGAGAAAAAACAGATGGAATGTGAATCTGAAAAAAGAACTTTTTTCCCCTTTATTTTTTTGGGGGGGAGGGCGATGAGGCATCCTATTTTCTTTCACAACATGACTAATATAGAAATGTGTTGCATTACTGTACATGTATATTTGATAGCAAATTGCTTACCATCTCAGGGAAGGGAGGGGAGAGAGAATTTGGAACCCCAGATTTTAAATACAGAAAGTTCTTTTTACATGTAATTGGATATATACATATGTGTATGTGTGTGTATGTGTGTGTGCATATATATATACACATATGTATGTATATATATTTGGATTGTATGCATATGAATATATTTAATATATGATGTATAAATATAATTGGATATATAATTTAAAAAACAAAAAGACAAGATTCCTTCAGAAATACAATTTATTCAAACAGTTACATTTTGGATTAAATAGCTGTGTCTATGTTTGTAATTTCTTTAAACCATAAAAGGGGATTTTTCAAAAAAATCCCATTATTAAGACCTAATTACTTCTTAATCCACATAAATTACATAAATGCTAATAATATAAAATGTAAACATGCATTTGATCCAGATAAATGGTATATATTAATGAATTAAAAGACCCCAAAGATAATAGGGAATAGATTCATAAGAAACTACTATTTTCACAGTTCAAAACACAAATGATAAAACAATGGGAAAAACTTTAGGAGCTGACCGAAGGTTAATACAACAAATTTTAGATCAGAATGAAAAGAATGCATGGAGTGAACACTAGTACAATACCAAAATAGATAATAGAATTTAGACTGAAGTGAAGGGGGGGAAAGATCAATATATGAAGTACTCTATAGCTGGCCTGTGATTGTAAAAGTCCGTATAACACCTACTACATTGAACTTGCAGATGCCCTTGCAGAATGGGACCAACAACTTCATAATGGACATTATTTAAAATGACCTTTTATTAGTAATTGAAGTAGCTTGCCTTCCTGTCCTTACTCTGTAAGCTGTGTTCTTACAGATAGTTTGCTTTTATAAACAGCAGAAATGTATAAATCATATTCTTTGTGAAATATAGTTTATATTTTACCAAAAAGAAATTTTTTGTTTTTAATATCTATTAGTTTAGCCATTTATGTTGAAAATATTTAATGGTTTTTCTCCCTCAATCTTTAGGCTTGTGTAGTAAAACGTGAATTTAAGAAGGCAGAACAGTTAATAAAACATGCAGTGTACTTAGCACGGTAAGTCATCATTATTAAAGGCATATTACCCAATAATAAATCCAGACTTTAGTGGAAATTTTTTTTTAAGTATTAAGAGGGGAAAATAGTTTTAAAAATACATCTCTTGAGCCCCTATATTCTAATTTTGCGTATTTTTACAGGGAACATTTTGGAGCCAAGCACCCAAAATACTCGGATACACTGCTAGATTATGGATTTTACTTACTCAATGTAGATAATATCTGCCAGTCTGTTGCAATTTATCAGGTACGTTACAAATCCACAATTCTTGGGGGGGTTTTGTCCTTGGATTCCTCAAGTGTAATCTACCATGTAGTTTGCAAATGATGGGCCTGGTCCACTGGTAAGTAATCACTTTCTATTTTTTTAATTCCCTTGAATAATTCTTTTAAAGATGAGCAACTTATTTCATTAGAATAGTTTTTGTTTTTAGATGGAAGCGAAGTATTATAATTAATACTGATTTGAATATCTTTCCTTTCATTTGCTATGATGGTATTGTTACCTATTAAATATCACTCTAGAGTTACGGAATCAGTATTGTTAGGATTACCTTAATTGCCGCAAGGAAAACATAGCTACTATTAAGTAGTCAAAGTATACAAGTTACCTTCCCTAAGAAGTAGAAAAAGTCATTTTGATAAAGAAGTTCTACGTGAACCATTTTTGTAAGTTCATTCTTTACCCTTTAAGTCAAAATGTCTTTAAAAATTAAACATATGCATGTCTGCTTTCAGTTGTATTATAAAACAACAGTACATGTTTAGTTCTAAAATATAAGGAGCTGTACTGTATATATTATATGACTCATAAAACATGAATAGCAATATATAATTTCCTATAACCATATATACATGTTATTATTAGTTAAATTGGATAGTGATTTGTAAGTATTCTTGATTAAGTAGGATTTCTTTTAACAAATATTTCAGACAGCCCTTGATATTCGACAGTCAGTATTTGGAGGAAAAAATATCCATGTAGCCACAGCGCATGAAGACTTGGCTTATTCATCTTATGTTCACCAATATAGTTCTGGAAAATTTGACAATGCACTGTAAGTACTTAAATTCCTCTCCAGCAAAGGAAAAAGTCCTAGAAGCCCACTGGGGGAGTAGTTTCATCTAGTGTTTTTGGAAGAAATTCACTTTACAAAATAAATTTGTATTCTACCCTCCCCCAACTTGAAGAGAAACTGCATAGAATAATTGAATAGACCCCCCACTGGATTTGAAGTTGAAGAACCTGGTTTCACATTCTGACTCTGCTACTGAGAGGACCTGTGTGACCTTGAGAGCAAGTATCACAACATCTCTGGGACTGAGTTTCTCAACAATTTTGTGTCTTGTACACCTTTGAGAGTCTTGGTGAAACTTATATAAGGCCTTTCTTATAATAATGTTTTTAAATACATAAAATAAATAAGAATTACACAGGAAACCAATTTTTTTATATTGAAATAGTTATCAAAATATTTTAAAAACAAAACATGGGCACTTTCATTCTCAGATTAACAACCCTTGGACTAAATATTACATCATAATGGTTTCTTAGACCTTAGACCTTACAAATTCTCTTTCACAGTTGGGAGAATGCATGAAATATATTTCTAATCATTTAATATCACCATAGTTCGTTTAGTTCCTAGGATCATAGATTTAGAGCTGGAAGGGATTTTAGAAACTACATAGGCCAACCTCTTCTTTTTTACAGATTAGAATATGAGGCCCAGAAAGGTTGTAATTTTCATAGGATCATAGATCAAGTTCTTCATTTAGATTTTGCATTTTAATACTAATATGAGATATTCATATCCACTTTTGTCAAAGGACACTGGGCACATGTACAGTGAAAGTAATACCAAGTTTTACTGTAACAAAAGGTATGAGGTACATCTGTCTTGGACCCTGTTCAAAAAGTTTAATTTTTACACTAATGAAAGAGCCCATTAATAAAGTTATTTCTTACGTTAATGATTTGGTTGCTTCTCTTGTGAAGATCCCAAGGACAGTGTTATAAATTTGTTGCTAACTTGCTAAATAAAATTCAGCAGATTGTGTGCCATCACTCTCCTTTTAAATGCCCAATATATTTTCTCACCATCATAGTATTACGGATAGAGAATTTTGTTTTAAAGGCTACAGACTAATTGAACATAAAATGATTTAACCTTGTTACAGATTCCATGCAGAACGAGCCATTGGAATCATCAATCATATCCTTCCAGAAGACCATCTTCTCTTGGCTTCCTCAAAGAGAGTGAAAGGTACCTTTTCTAATTTGATTTGTTAATAGTTTAAAATGAAGGATTTATGGCATTTAAGATTGGAATAATCATTTATTTCTTTTGGTCTGGTTAGATAGGCTGCTGTGTATCTACTTTTTGTTTATAATATGCTAGGCAATATAAAATACTCTTTTTAAATGATTGACTAAAAGTCTGATAAAGGACTTATAATGGTTAATAACAAAGTTGTTGAGGAGCATTATAGATTAATTATATTTTCAAATTTTGTAGGGGAAGTTATTTGTCCTAATTGCATGAGATGATAGAGATCGTGATTGTTTTCTTGTCAGAATTTCTTAAATGCCAGACACTGGAAATATTTTACATTAATCGTAATGTCGGTTCATCCCACCTTCATTGCAAACATATGGTCAAATTTGTCTTTCTTCCTCAGTTTTTGAGCTTTTGTTGTAGCTCCAGGGCGTTGACTTCTTTAGTTACCTTAGAACCCAACCGTACGTATGTTTAGGAGTTCATTTCATTTCATTGATATATGGTTAGAGATTGGATGTTACAATATGTGATTTCACAGGTTTTACTAGATCTTTGCCAGCCTCTCCTTTAAAACACATTTAGAATTTTTATTTGGTTTATCTTTTCTGTTTAAAATAATCACATTGATAAATTTGCACTCAGGCAAAATTCATCAAGATGGTGTGAACTAACTGTACAGTGGCTGCCTTAATTTTGACTTCTGAAAAACTAAGAGCCTTATTTATTTAAGACCATATAAAGAACAAATTTGTCATTGTTTCAAATGCCATGTGTGAAATGGAGATTGAATGGTGACAGATATTAAGCAAATCTTTCAAAATATATTTACTGTTGGATAACTCTAAATCATTTTGCCCCATTCTTCTAAAAAAAGAAAAAGTATAAGTGATTTGATAGTATGGATTTCTGAATGCTATGATTGATTTTTAGCCATGAAATATAATAATTTTGTTTTTTCAGCACTTATTTTGGAGGAGATTGCAATCGACTGTCATAATAAGGAAACTGAGCAGAGGCTACTTCAAGAAGCTCACGATTTGCATTTGTCTTCGCTCCAACTGGCTAAAAAAGCTTTTGGGGAATTTAATGTTCAGACTGCAAAACACTATGGCAACCTTGGAAGACTTTATCAGTCTATGAGAAAATTTAAGGTAGTGATATCTTTAGCTAAAAATTTATCTCCCCTTTTGTACCTGGAACAGTGATTTTTGTGTAAGAGTATGCATTTTGTTTCCCTGGTACTCTTAAACCATTCCACAGAAATTAATGCATTTGAAATAGTTCATATGCACTGTGGCAGCACAAAAACTTCAGAATGAATGTGTTTTATGAACTTAATGGTTCCCCTTGAGGGGAAGCTTCTTTATTGGGAATAAACTGCTAAATTGAATAGCAACTTCAACTTAGTTCTTTATGCCTGGAAATTTTCATTTAAAAAATGGATGGCAGTTTGCCAGATTTTATAGAGGGAATGACTGCTTCAGGTAGCAGTTGGATTAGACCTCTGAGGCCCTTTCCACTAATTCCAAAAATGCCTTGTGGTTCTGTATTTTGATGGATCTTGGCTTAATTATCTTTCAGGAAGCAGAAGAAATGCACATCAAAGCAATTCAGATTAAAGAACAACTTCTTGGTCAAGAAGATTATGAAGTAGCCCTTTCAGTGGGACATCTGGCTTCTTTGTATAACTATGACATGAATCAATATGAAAATGCAGAGAAACTTTACTTGAGATCAATAGCAATTGGTATGTCATTTAACTTTTTTCCAGTCATTGATTAAATTGAGCAACATTGCGTACAATATTTTTGATAAGAATTACATTGCAAAAGTTTCTATCATCTTAGAATTGCTACAGATAGAAACTACCACAGAAGCATGCAAGAATCACACAGTTTACACAAATTGGACTTCGCTTCACTTTTGGACTCAATTTCTTTTTACCGTAGAATGTTCTAGATTAGCACAAGATATTTAAAATTCTAGTTTAAATAATCATATGAGTATGCTTTTAGATAATTCTCAAATGAAAAAACTAACATATTGCTTTAAAATCTTTGCACATTCAGTGGTGTTTAATGAGATTAAATAACTTTTTATTTAATAATTTGTCATTATTTTCTTGTTCTCTACTGCTAGTATTAAACTTCACGTGGGGATGTATGTACTTAGAAATGGGAGATGATTGACTGCCTCTTTTCATTTTCTTGTCTATGAAGATATATTTTTCTCATTATCACTTAAAAATCTGACACATTCATATTTTAGCTATGTTGAATAAAAAATTGTTTATATAATTCATATAATAATAGTAAATAATTATAGTGATATGTTTGATGATATCCTTCAAAACCAGGAAAGCTAAATTGGAGAATCTTTTTTCTATCCGTGGCAGCATAAGCAAGTAATTTAGCCTTTTACCCATTGATTCCTCTGTTAGGAATATTTCTTGACAGTGTTATTAAAAAAATTAGCTGAGTTTTCTTCTTAAAAAAATAAAAAATTCTATTCATCTACTTTTTAAATTGCTAAGTAACAGCACTATTTCATACATGCAACAAATGTGATATACATATACATACATATATAATATACATTCACATGAACATACACACACAACACATTACATACACACATGCTGTCTTACGCCTTCATGCAGGATCCATTTTATATTCTCTCAAGATGACTTTGTTAAAGATAAATGACTTACTTGCTTTTTTGTATATATATGTAGGACTATTCCATCTTGTTGTTTGCTTTAAGGGCTGAATGAAATGAAGCCCAGGGCCAAAGCTATCTTATGGATTAATCATTCCTTATTACCATTAAATGGTTTGTTTCTGCTTTCTCAGAAAAATTTTCCTCTTGTGAGCTAACCACTTAAAGTACTAGGAATCAAAGAAAGCACAGATATAACTAGAGCCATAAATAATGTCTAGGTGTTTGAACTTTCAAAAGAATAAAATGAAGCCACCTAATATTAAAGACTGATTTGTTCTCATTAAATGCATCATTATAGTTTTGCCAGTTTCTTATTTTACTTTGGTTTTTTTTTTCTTTTTTTTAGGGAAGAAACTTTTTGGTGAAGGCTACAGTGGACTAGAGTATGATTATCGAGGTCTCATTAAACTTTATAATTCAATTGGCAATTATGAGAAAGTATTTGAATACCACAATATTCTTGCCAATTGGAACCGCTTGCGGGATCGTCAGTTTTCAGTGACAGATGCTCTGGAAGATGTAAATACCAGCCCACAATCCACTGAAGAAGTGGTTCAGTCTTTCCTGATGTCTCAGAATATTGAAGGACAGAGCTGCTGAGGGTGAACCTCAATTAACCAATTTACCTTTTCCCAGATTCCAGGGGAATTCATACTGTGAAATCAAAACCATGTAGTTTTCTGGGGCTGGAATTTGCGTTGAAACACTGGTCCAGTCCATTGAAGACCCTGTTTGGGTAACCCCTGTCTCACAGAGTGCCCGTAGGAATAAGCGCGTATTCAATTTCTTATCAGCATGTACAGCATGTGTAATATCCTGGCTCACATTTTCAACCTAGTAGAACAAACATCAGAAGATCCTATTTTTTTCTTTTTCAAAGGAAGTCATTTTGCAGAGAGCCTGCAAGAAAAACCCTAAATAAAACTATTTAAGAGTTTAAAAGAGTTGCATTCTTATTATGAAAGGATGATTTTAACAACTGTTTTTAACAAATAATTCTTCCATGTGGAGGTATTCAATACTGTATTGTAAAAAGATTTTATGGAAAACAGTCTTTATATGCAATATAGAAAAGTTAACCACAAGTACTAATGAAAGAGGGATGTCCCAACTTAGGTTTGGCTGCCTTACCAAGGAAAATAGAGAAGAAGTATTCCAGAAATGTGTTATGAACCACACTATGTTGCAAGGGAAGGACTGTTAAATCATCTGAACTGGACCAGTGTTGAGCTGTAAGTAATAGAAGATCTGGTAGACCAGCAATCACAGGTTTTTGAGGTGTTTTGGGGGGAGGGGAGTGTTTTTTGTTTGTTTTTTTTCCTTTGGTACAGCAAAAGCAAGAAACTTTAATATTCTTTCATGACAGGACCAGGAGGATCTAAAGAGGACCAGTCTTTATAGCCTGAGGTTATTTGGACCAGTGGCTTTAATTTAATATTTCTGCCCCTGCATATACATTTTAACAGTAGGGTGATTTTATTTAGATGTATGATGATCAATGATATGCAAAATTATATTCATGTAATAGTTTTTTTAAAAAAATACTAGGAATGAAGTTGGCAGTGGTATGTCTTTAGTAAAGGTACACAAATGTTGACTCCATAAGCAGTCCTAAAGATGCTTAAATATCTACTGCAGCCACCACCCCTCCCCTCACTACTCACGTTAAATAAACTTACTAGTAACTGAGGCAGTAATATGTATGCTGGCAAATAATTTTGTGGACAAATCCAGATCTGTGTATGGGGACTTAGTATCACTGTACATTTTTGTAGCAGAAGGGGTGAGGAGAGGGAAGAATAGAGAAGGAATGCCCCCGCAGCACAGTAGGCCTTTGAAGTGATGCGTCACTTCTGGAGTGAATGATCATATCACCAGACACATTTTTGCTAGGACAGCATCAGTTAGTTATAAAGCTCCCCTAACACTATATGCCTGTTTCACTAGCTTGTCTTAATTTTTATTTGTTGGATTTTAAGGTGATCTTTTTTTTTTCATTAAACCAGTCAGGTTATTTAATATTGAGGTAATATACAAATTTGAGAATGTTCATGTCATGTAGCAATTTAGAAACAAAAAGTTCTTCTGCTGTTACCTCAATTCTTATTATAGTGGCACAAATTGTGCTTCTATAGTTAAGGGTCTGAGTTTTCCCCCCTATTTTCAGGGGTTTTCATGATTTGGCTGTTGAAATTTTACTCCTAGCTGAAGCTTGGAGTGATGCTTGTATGAGTGGTTGTGTTTTTGTTTTAGCATTAGGGATGAGGTGAAAATCTATGTAAGGATCTCCCAAGTTAAGCGCAAAAAAAAAAAAATCAATGATTTTAGACACTTTAAATTACTCAGCAAAATTTTGTTTTATGTTACTGTTATTCAGTCTTAATAGTTTTGCGAGTGACTGGGGGGCAGGGAAAGATTCCTAATAAGAATGATATTAATGTTTAATATAGAAATTTGGTGTCTTAATTTTTTTTAAGTTATGAATTGATTGCATTGGCATGTCAGCAAAACAATGTGGAACTGATTCTAGTCATGCAATCTGATGTCAAAAACTAGCTTTTTATAAAACCTACTAGTTGTCTGGGTTGCCCAAGGGCTGTAGTCCATTTAAGTTGTTCAGCTCTATCCAAATGAGTAATAGTAGTTATTTAAATTTCCCCAAAGATAACTTACAGGATAGACATTTAATACTTGTTTTGGTCTGTAGAGTCATTTGTTGTATTTGCAACATAGGAATGACTAATGTAAATTGTTTTTCAACACAATATTCCCATGCTTCAATATGAAGTTTTAAAATTAACCAATTTTTCGGGGATGGGGGGTAGTTAGAGGGAGAGTTACATACACAGAACCTCCAAGAATTGAATCAAGCAAAAGCCAGTTTCCCCAAAATTCATTGTCAGTTCCTGAATTTAACTTATTCTGTGATAAAACGCTGACCTATCCAAAGTCTTAGCTCGAGGGTAACCTTTCAGGTGATAGCACCCAAATACCATTTCCACTCAGAACAGTGTCAGTATTTCTTGGGATTTTTGCCTTTGTCCTCAAAGGATATAAAACTGAGCCCTTAATATCCCTTTGATCTAGGTTTACATGAATTCATTAACCTTGATCATTTTATGCAAACGTTCCCATTTTCAAAGAAAGAGAAAAGGTAAAAAAGAAAGGGACTTGTCAGTTTATTTTAGTAATTTCTGATGTTAATGAGGAACAATTCCCTGGTAAATGTAAGGTTTCTCCTTTAATAGGGGAGCTTTGTATGATTGAAGGAGATGAATGTGATCATAAAAAGAGTAAAGGCCTCAATGAAATAAAACTGTTATGCTTACTCAGTGCTTGAAAAACATTTCACTTTTGTGAATTCTCTAATGTTTTGTTGTGTTCAAAAGCTTTAGGGTTTAGGAGGGTGTTCCTGTTCATGAATGGACCCGGTTCTTCTTACCCTTCCCCTAATTTTATTCCTTCTCTTCCTCAGTCATCCATTTGAGATTTAGCACTGCTGAACTTGAGTGTGTTGATAAGCACTCATTTAACACTAGCCCACCCCATACAGCCCTGCATTAAGATTAAGGGTTCTCATGTATGTTTTCGTAGGCTGTAGGCTGTTATGGTTCCCCGAAGCTGGCTCTGCTTAAGAGCATTTTTACCACCTATTACCAACAAATCTTTGCCGCTGCTTTGTAGAAGGACACTCACTACTGTTTGTTATCCAGATACCTATTGTTTAAACTTAATGCACACAAGATGGATTTTTATTTGTGAGGATAGAGGGGAAAGATTTACAAAGCTTTTATTGGGCCTAACTTTTTAGGAAAAATAGATTGTGGCTTACAACATCCTAGACATGATTCCCCCAAATGCTGAATTCCGCTTCTTCTATACTGCAGGATAATGCATATTCTACTTCCTGTTATCCCATGTGCTGGCAAAGTACTGAGCAGAAAACACAGGCCTAGGACACCCAAGCCACTAGCATAAACTTTATTTGAAACACGGATTCAGTGAGTAGGACAGTGAGCAGTGAGAGCTGCTCCTTGGTTTGTAAATTCCTTTATTTTGTTGCCTGTGCTACCTACAAAACTTTTTGCCAGAAAAAAATGCTTACCTGTAAGTCCAGATTTCCTTTTGGGGTTTCATTTTCTTGTCACAGAAATGAATGCACGTTTAAACTTGGCTTTGAAGAAACTCATTTCTTGTCGATATAAAAAAAAAGTTTGATAAAACCCTGAAATCTAGATTAATCACCACATTGAAGAGCACTAGGTATGCTTTTGTCCCCAAATCTCAGGAAAGTTTTAGGCATTGAAACCAGTTTTTCCCTATCGGTGATTTTGAAGGAGTGTGCGTTAGGATTTTGCTTTTAACAATACTGTACTTTAATTGCAATCTTAGGTATCTATAGCATGAGTGGCCTTAGTGAGTTTGTTGAAGTGCACATTTTTTTCAAAGGTAAATTTTAAGATGAAAAAAAAAATATATATATATATATATACTATATATATAGATATCTAGAAATCTTGGTTTGTGGTGCACAAGTTAAGTGTTGGATCACTAAATAACTGTCGCAGGTACCATTTGTGTAACATTTTTCATTTATGTACATTCCTCTTATGGGAAGCTATGTTGCCATGGTAACTAAAACTTTACAGTTTAGTTCTACTCTTATGGTGTGAATGAATGCTACATTTATTAAATATTACCAGGTTCAGTACTATTTTTATACTTTATCGCTACAGGGGATTTTAATTTAATGGGATTCTTTTTAAAAAATAAAAGTAGTTGCTTGACTATTAAAAGCAACTTACTAAAAATACCTTATGTGAGAATCCCCACTAATAGTGCCACAGTAATTTATATAGACATACCTAGGTCATTACTAGATTTTGGAGACAATTTTTTGTTGTGTCAAGAATAACCTTTCGTATCATACTTCGCACAGACTTGTAGTGCCCAACATTATTTGTAACCATCAAACCATATTGAGTATGTTTGTAACCAGCATTGTGATATTCTGTAATTGTATTGCTAAAAATGAATTATTGACCTAATAAATAGAGTGTTCCTGCATTTATAGTATCTGTTTCCGATTTAGTTGTGATTGTTTGGTTATGTTGGGGGCCCTCTTTTATTTTTAATTATTGTTCAAAGGCAATGTGGTATAGTGGAGAGAGATCTGGCCTGTTTCTTTTGGTCTCAGTGAACCTTAGAAGACTATTACTATGGTGAGCAAAAAGTTGGCCTGGGAGTCTGGGTTCAAGTCCTGCCTCAGACAAATACAGACTGTGTGAACTTGGCCAAGTCACTTAACTTGTTAGTTTCCTAGTCGATTGTTTAAAGGCTGTAGGATGTGAAGGCAGTTTCTTCATCTGGGAGTTCCTGTAGGTCACAGGCCCATCTTTTCCTACTGTTCATATCATAATTACTTCAACCTTGAAACTCTTTTTGATTTGAGAGCAGAGGGTAAAGACTGCTTGTTAGGGAGGGAAAGGAAAGGAACAGAATAAGCATTTATATAGCCCCTCCTATTTGTCAGGCAGTATGCTAAGTGTTTCATGATAAGTAACATCTCATTTGATCCTCGCACACCTTTAAGGCAGGTACTGTTATCCTTCTTTTAAGTTGGGGAAACTGAAGCAGAGGTTAAGTGACTTGCCCAGGATCACACAGCTAGTAAGTGTTTGAGGCCGGATTTGAACTCAATTCTTCCTGATTCCAGGCCCAGTGCTCTATCCACTGAGCCACTTCGCAGATAAAAGGTTTCACTGTAATACGATGAAGTTGGGTTGAAGGCATATGACAGCATCATAAGAAGAACTGTAAAGGGGCAGCTAGGTGGCACAGTGGCATCAGGAGAACCTGAGTTCAAATTGGGCCTCAGATGCTGTATAATCTTGAACACAACCACAATTGCCTCAAAATTAAAAAAAGATGATGAAATGTATACATCCACACAATCGAATTAAGAATGGGAAAGCAGAAAAAGCACAGGTTTAAAGTTCCCTTGGGTTGAGTAAATTGAATACCATATCAAAAACACAGGTTAGTCATCCATTGTAAAGTAGCTTCTGATTTTGCAGGAGCTAGGCCTACTTGATTTTAGTAGTAGATGACATAGAGTTTCTGTATTTTCTTTCCTCCCTTATATGACTATATCCCATCTTTGCCTCCCCACTTCTGTTTGTAGGGGAAAGAAGGGTACTGAAGAGAAATTTACAATGCCATAGTAGTCATAAT
Source organism: Potorous gilbertii (assembly GCA_028658325.1). Classification (NCBI taxonomy): domain Eukaryota; kingdom Metazoa; phylum Chordata; class Mammalia; order Diprotodontia; family Potoroidae; genus Potorous; species Potorous gilbertii. The sequence goes on from CM053770.1 coordinate 545,507,099, forward strand.
GAACACTTGTTCAACAACAACAGGCTTTGACATTGATACTTCTCTGACCTAGAATTGTACCACTAAGCAAGGAAGAAGCTTTCAAGATGGTAGTTGCTGCTGTACAACTAGTGATCAGTTACATAGAACTTCCCAGGTGAATGGATGAGACTTTAGTCTGATCTCTGGCTTTGTATGAATCAGACTCACAGGTCTGTTAGCAGGGAAGGAGCAGGTAGGGGGGATTGTCCTTTTGAAGGTCAGTTGTAATTATTCAGAAGCAGCTTCAAGTGATTTGCTTTTTTAAATGATTTTGCTGTGGAAATATGAAAATCACAAGACAGGAAAGAAGAGACTCAAAGATTCCTTTACAAAGAAGGACAAATTCCCTTTTCCTGTTAATGGAGCCTCCAAACCTGTGCTGCAGAGATTTACTAACTCAAGCACTCCTGTAAGGAAACTATGAACTAAATGAAAAAGTATCAACTCAGTTTGTTTTTTCATCAAAAAATAAGTTATTCTTCTTCAGTCTCATTTGTGTAGATACCCAGGTCTTAGGATCCCAAGTTTCTCTTCTGAGCTGTCAAACCTTTAAAGGGCTGCAGGGTTTGCCTAGGGAATATATAATTAGTTGGGGGCATGAGATCCTTAGTAGTATAGCATATGGGACAACAAGAGCAAGAGTCGTATGTGAAAAAGGTCTTCACAGAACGTTTCCCTACCAGTTACAGATTAGGCACCTTACATCCCCTCTGTGTACCATGGGCTCTCAGAGTGAAGTGAAGTTGACCTCCTTAGAAAATGACTTTCTTGAAACTTCTAGGCCAGTGGGTGACCGTGTGGAGAGTTAGATTTGGAGTTAGAAAAACCTAATTGAAAAATTCAATTCCTGCTTTAGACACACAAGCTGGGTAACTCAGGGCAAGTCACTTAATCTCATCTGTAAAATTAAGAGGTTAGCACTTACCTCACAAGCTTGTGAGGATTTAACAAGCCTTTAAGTGCTATGTTTGCTATTATTATTTTCCAAGTTTGCTGGCTCATTACAGTGCATACCAAAATTCTACGTCTTGGGAACTCTTTAGGTTTTCTTATTTTCTCTTTAGAGACATGAAATCTGTGAGCAAAAATAACAAATCACGAAAGGGTATTAGTGCCTGTGAAAGTTTGTTCTTTAGCTTGAGACTCCACAGAGGTATTTTTTCCTGTCCCTCAATTCCTCCAGAAGTCTCCCTACACAAGTTTTACATTCCATTTTCATTCTTAAACCTGTTGCATGACCCTGTTATGTGTCATAAAACTTTTAAGGCAATGTTTCCCAACTGGGAGCAGTCCTGATGTCTCCTAAATTCTCAGGCTAATGAGATTGGACAATGATTCATAGAGAGGCAGCTCACCTTTTCTGCTTTGCCTCTCTTTCCCTAAAACAAGTGGGTCCCAACTTTCAATGTTCTAAATGATATCTCGTAAAGTCTCAAGAAAAAAAGGAATTTTCTTAGAACTCTGTGACCTCTCCACCTGCCTCAATAAATTGGAGAAACCCAAAACAAGATATGCTGCACTCTTCTTATACAAGAAGTTTTATTTCTACCCAGAATCGGTTGACAGAAAATTGGATACGGATTGACAAATTCTCAAATAGAATCTTAAGTTCTATACCATTTCTGTGATCCTTAACATATTCTTGATTGTTTAGAGGCCCAAGCCAAAAAGTGTAATACTCTACCAACTGAATGTGTTAGTATTTGTAACACATCCAATGTCTGTAATAGATTCATTCTGCCTTGAGGGAAACTTTTTCCCTCCATCTTTGGCCTGCAAGTCTGCTCTGATAGTAAAATCAAGGTTAGTTAACCAGGGCAGAGCACATGAAAATCACTTCAACAAAAATGTGAATTTGAGACAGAAGTCTACAGGTTCCTTTGATTCAAGAGAAACATGAGGAAAGTAAGTAACTAAGAGACCTTTTCCCTCTTTCTGTCGCCAAAAAGGGAAGTCTGGGTAAGTAGTCTGGACTTTTGCAAAGGAAAGTCTTCATAAGAGTATAAATGGAATGGAATGGAATATGGTGACATGTTCTGTGTACGGTGGTATGTAGGAAGCAGCAGTATTTTGTTACAAAAGGAAGATAAAGAGGCCCCCTTTGTCACCTCGTTGTTGAGTGCAGTGCCTTAGACACAGTAGGTGATTAGTAAATGTTTCTGAAATTAAGCTAGCATTCATATCCTTTGAACCAGAGAATCCATTACTGGGCTTATATCCCCAAGGAAGCTATCAACAAGAAAAAAATCTCCATACAATTTCAAAGTATTTTTTCGTGATAGCTAAGAATTGGAAACAATGTAGATACCCATTAACTGGGAAATGGCTAATCAAGTTGTACATGAAGGTAAAGGATTGTTACTGTGCAGTAAGAAATGTGTGTGATAAATAGAGAAGCCTGGGAAGATCTCCGTGAACTGATGTGGAATGAAGTAAGTAGAATCAAGAAAATACTACACATAGTAACTACAACATTGTAAATGGAAAGGGCAATGACACATCAAAACATCAAAAGTAAATGTAACAAAATCACTAATATCAAGTGGGACTCAATGAAGAGATATGAGAAGACATCCCCAACCTACCCCTTCATGGAGGGGAGAGGTCTTCAGGTATTACACGTTGCATGTGGTTTTGAACTTTTTCAGTATGTTGATCAGTTGTGTTCACTTTTTCTTTCTCTAAAAAAAACTTCTTGTGGGATGACTTTTTGGGAAGTAGAACAGGAGAGATACATGAGATAGTATGGTGATATAAGAAACAAAGTATCAATAAAAATTTATTTTTTAAAAATCAAATGAGGAGGGTACTCATCCTCCTACAAGGGTCACACCTGGAAATTATTGGGTGTTTATGCCTGTAGTCAATGTAGGCATCATTCGATGGAGTCTCAGAAGGCCTTTCGGTAGAAGGTAAGCTCTTTGAGGGCATGGACATTTTGTTGTTTTATCTATCCCCGATATCTAGCACAGTGCTTAGTAAATAATTGCTGAATTTAATTGAAGACTCCTGGCCTTATAACTTTTTGCCACACCATCCTTTTCTAAATTTTAAATATTCTTTTGTGTCAGATTGTTTCTTATAAGAAATAAGATATGCATTATTAATCATTTTCACTTTTAATGTAACTGAGCTTATCAAATGCTTTCTAAGTCAGATCAGATAAAATATGAGAACACATAGTGTAAGTGAGGGAGGACTGATGCTGAATAGAGTGGGAGCACAAGGCCGTAGGTATCTATGTACCTCTGGGTGGTGCCATTGCATTGCATGAAGGGCTCTCTCCTGCACCATTCCATTATGAAAAACGGCCTGAGCTTGCTTGACCATATTATCCCTTTAAACCTTCTTAGGAAGGCTCTTTTCTCTTCCTTCCTTTCTTCTTTCCTACCATCCTTTTTTTCCTTCTTTCTTTCTCTCTCTCTCTCTCTCTCTCTCTCTCTCTCTCTCTCCTCTCTCTCTCAATCTCTCCTCTCTCCCTCTCTCTCTCTCTCTCTCTCTCTCTCCTCTCTCTCTCCCTCTCTCTCTCTCCTCTCTCTCGTCTCTCTCTCTCTCTCTCTCACTCTCTCTCTCTCTCTCTCCTCTCTCTCTCTCTCTGTCTCTCTTTCCTCTCTCTCTCTCCCCCCCCCTTCCCCTCCTAGTTTGATTTTTTTTTTAATTAAAAGGGCCTTCTCCAGTCATCCTGATGATTATCAGGCCAATGGACCCAGATGGCTCTGGAGGAAAAAGTGAGGCTGGTGACCTTGCACAGCCTTCTCTCACTCAGATCAAAGTCAGCTGCAAGTCATGTCATCATTTCCCTGATGTCACTGTCCTTTTCAAGAACGAAGGACAAACACAACAACTTAGGAAAGCTATCTCCAGGGGGTGGGGGCGAACTGTCTCTCTTCAATTATGAATACCAGCTGGACTGACAGCCTTTTGTCTTCATTTGTCAGTACCCCACAATCACCATCAGCACTTCAGGAAATTGAAAACCATCTTAATAACCCTGCCATCTGAACCAAACTAGTGCATAGTGACTTGGGAGGTGGCAAGAGAAGAAGGACGGAGGACACAGAACAGGAACTCAAAAGACCTGAAACTTAAGCACTAGTAGACTGGGAAGAATATTAAAGGACCTTTCTACATTCAACACTTGCATAACTTCTTTTCCCCTTCTAAGCCAAATTTATTTTCTTTTAATTTCATTTAAAGTGGATGAGAACATTAGGGTGTGGTTTTTCTTGTTGAGAAATGCTACTTTCCCCTCCTCTGTCCTAACCAAGTCATTTCTTTCCAGTCTCCTGTGGCTAAACAGATTGGTCAAACTAAAGATGAATTTTAGTATGTTTATTTCCCTCCCTATCTATTAATTGCCACCCCCAATGATCTTTAAATAAAGATAATTTTGTTTTCTCTCCCTCCCCCATATCTCTCCCTATGCCCTCTTCTCCCCAAAACCAAGAACCTTGATAAAGAGAGGAAGATTCTGGGCTAGAAGGGGTTGTAGGTGTTGAAGTAAGCAGAGTGATTTCCGGACAATGGGGAAGCTGGGTTTACTGTCCTGGGTGGGTCCTCCTATGGGTGGTTCTCAGGGGTTCTGAGGGCTTCCTTCATTCTCTTTCTCTTCAGTTTTGGTTTGTGGGGAGGTTTCTTTATAGAGTCTGAAAAAAAGGTAATGAAGATCTTGTCAGCATAGAATCCCATCCCAAGGGGTGTGAGGAATAAAGAAATGGTTGATTATTGTAACTTGCTTTTTCCCAAATGATTTACATTTGTTTTTGAGATTAAATCTTTTATATGAACAAAGATCTAGTTATTCTCCCACCCCCTATCAAAGAATAAAAACAAAACAAAACCCTTGTAACAAATACGCGTAGTCAAGCAAAACACAATCCTGCATTTGTCATGTCCAAACAACGCGTCTCAGTCCATTACATCTTGTCCATCATTGGTTCTCTGAAATCATGATTGGTCCCTTTGTTGATCAGACTTAAATCCAAGTGCCTTTCCCTTCTCCTTCAAAGCAACTCTATTTTACAGATAAGGAAACAAATCAGAGAACTTGAGTGATTAGCTAAGGTCACACAGGTAGTTAATGACATAATAAGGACCAGAACTCCAGCCCCCAGACTCCAGATCAGTGCAGTTGACACCATGTCTCCTAGCAGGTCAACCAATCCCCACATGATCAACCTGTTTTCTTCATTCTAAGTCACAACTTTGAGAATAACTTTTTTCCTCCGCTTAATACTATTTTATTTTTTCCAATTTCATGCAAAGATAATTTTCCACATTCACTTTTACAAGATTTTGAGTTCCAAATTTTTTTCTCCCTCATTCCTTTCCCCAAGATGACATGCAATCTGATATAAGTTATACATGTACAATCATATTAAACATGAAAATAACTTTCGAACCCCATCTTCATGATTTCAATAATAATAAGAAAATACTGCTACCAAATAGCTATTTCAACCAAATTTAAAGCAGTATGAAGAAATGGAAAGAGCACAAGAAGTTTTATTATGCAGACAGAAACAAAGTGATGAAGGCTATCTTCTCCTGAGTCCTGGTTCTGCTGCTTACTACCTGTTCATGTTCCTGCTACTCCATTTTAACATTTGTGTGATGAAAAGACCTTTCTCCCACAACTACTCCGAAAATATCTTGAAAGCACACTAGAAAAGGTTCTGATTGGGAAATCCAAGGAAAGAAATCACCGAGTCATATTTCCAGCTCAAGTTGGAATAGAAAGACAAATTCATGGATACTAAGAACTGGGGCTAGCCAGGGATGGAGACATTGAACATTCCAGCACAGGGATTGAAAAGGGGCCTGACTTCAAGGAAAAAGAACAGGGGTCAACTGATAGTTCTATTGCACACTAACCAATGCTGGGTCACAGATCCAGTGAGGATGGAGAAGAGTATAACAAATAAGGTTGGTGATCTGGGGCAGGAAACAGTTGTGAATTAAGTTATATATGCTGAGTGAGCAACAAGTATAGAAACAAACAATATCTCTGTAATTCTGATCCCAATTGTGCCCTGAAGTAATGCTGAAAGAATTAGCAAACTATGGTAATAAAATCTTACCATAAAAATAAAATCTTTACCATAAAATGTTTTAACAGGGGTAGGGGGGCAGAGGCAAGATGGTAGAGTAGAAGCAGGGATCTGCCTGAGCACTTCCCCAAACCCCTCAAAATGCCTGTTAAAAGTGACAGTAAACAAATTCTAGAGCAGCAGAAGCCACAAAATGAGAGTGTGAAACAGATTTCCAGCCCAAGAAAATCTGAAAGGCCAAGAGGAAGGGTCTGTTGCACTAACTCAGAGTGGAGTGCAGCCAAGTGTGGACAACACTAGCATAGACAGGACTAGAGCAGGCCTCAGGATGTTGATTCACTAGCAGCTGAAGCGGTTTCCAGACTTTTCAACCAATAAATTCTAAAGACAGCTTCAAAGGTCAGTGGGAAAGTTCTCTTACCTGGGTGAGGGAGGAACATGGTCCAGCTCCAACCCCAGCCTGCTGGAGTGGTGGCTACTTCTGGAGCTCTTAAACTACAGATGATGGGGGAATCATGTGTATGATTTAGATCACAGTTCTGGGGAGCAGTCTTGGGGTGAGGAGGAACAATGGCATGGCAGAGGTGGTGGCAACTGTGGAGAAGGAATCCTACACCCAGCTCCAGGGCAGAAAAGAGTGCTTGTGGTTGCTCACAGACCAGAGTGCTGGCCAGGAGAGGAGGAAACACCTCTTCTTAAATCATACCACGTTGGAGGAACAGAGCATTTAGAGGTGCCTAGAGATATCTCTGAAAATAGTTGTACAAAACCCCTGAAACTTGAGGCAGTACACACTCCACTTGTGTGTTTGTCCTTTGTTGCCAAAGAAGACCATGCCATCAGAGAAATAATGACATGACTTGCATTTGACTTTGTTTAGATTGGGGGAGGGCTGTGCAGGTCACCAGCCTCACTTTTCCTCCAGAATCATCTGAATCCAGTGACCAGATATTCATCAGGATGACTGGGGATGACCCAGGATGAGGCAGTTGGGGTTAAGTGACTTGTCCAAGGTCACACAGCTAGTGAGTGTCAAGTATCTGAGGTGAGATATGAACTCAGGTCCTCCTGACTCCTGCACTGGTGCGCTATCCACTGCACCACCAAATGCCCCTAACACTCCACTTAAAAGAGATCTCAAAAGCCAAGTTTGGGAAATGCCCAAAAGGGAGAAAAAAATAAGACTATAGAAGGATCCTTTCTTGGTGAAAAGGTATCTTCTTCCATCCTTTCAGATGAGGAAGAACAAAGCATACCATCAGAAGACATCAAAGTCAAGGGTTCTACATCCAAAACCTCCAAAAAATATATGAAGTGGTCTCAGGCCCTTCAAAAAAGATTTTGAAAATAAAGTAAGAGAAGTAGAGGAAAAATTGGGAAGAGAAATGAGAATGATGCAAGAAAATCATGAAAACCAAGTCAACAGCTTGCGAAAGGGGATAAAAAAATGCTGAAGAAAATAACACTTTTAAAAATAGACTAACCCAAATCGCAAAAGAGGTCCAAAAAAACCAATGAGGAGAATACCTTAAAAAGCAGAATTAGTCAAATGGAAAAGGAGGTCCAAAAGCTCACTGAAGAAAATTCCTTCACAATTAGAATGGAATAAATGAAAGCTAATAACTTTATGGGAAATCAAGAAAGTAGAAAACAAAACCAAAAGAATGAAAAAAAATAGAAAACAATGTGAAATATCTCATTGGAAAAACAACTGACCTGGAAAATAGATCAAGGAGAGATAATTTTAAAATTATTGGTCTACCTGAAAACCATGATCAAAAAAAGAGCCTAGATACCAACTTTCAAAAAAATTATCAAGTAAAACAGCCCTGATATTCTAGACCCAAAAGGTAAAAGAAATATTAAAAGAACCCACTAATCACCTCCTGAAAGAGATCCCAAAAGGAAAATTCCTAGGAATATTGTAGCCAAATTCCAGAGTTCCCAGGGCAAGGAGAAAATATTACAATCAGCCAGAAAGAAACAATTCAAGTATTGTGGAAACACAATCAGGATAACATAGGATTTGGCAGCTTCTACACTAAGGGATCAGAGGACTTGGAATATGATATTCCAGAGGTCAAAGAAGCTAGGATTAAAAGAATCACCTACCCAGCGAAATGCCGCCCCCCAAAAAAGGGGAAAAAATGGAATTTCAATGAAATAGAGGACTTCCAAATATTCTTGTAGAAAAGACCAGAGCTGAATAGAAAATTTGACTCTCAAATACAAGAATCAAGAGAAACATGAAAAGGTAAACAGGAAAAAGAACTGTTTGCATTCCTACATGGAAAGATGATATTTATAACTCATGAGCTTTTCTCAGTATTAGTATAGTTAGAGGGAATAAATATATGTATGTATATATGTATGTGTATATACATATGTATGTTTATGTTACATATGTGTAGGTATGTATATATGTTTATGTAATATATACACACATGTAATGTGTATGTATACACAGAGGGCAAAAGATGAGCTGAATATGAAGGGAGGATACCTAAAAAGTAAAATCAAGTGTTGAAAGGAAAGTAATGGGAGAAAGAGAAAGGGAGAGGTAGAATGTAGTAAATCATCTCATATAAAAGAGGCAAAAAAGAGCTTTTACAATGGAAGGGAAGAGGGGGAAGGTGAGAGGGAATAAGTGAACCTTACTGCCATCATATTCGACTTGAGGAAGAAATAGCACACATTCAACTGGGTATGGAAATCTATCTGACCCTGAAGGAAGGCAGGGGGGAAGAGAGTAAGAGAGGGAGGATAATAGAAGGGAGGGCAGATTGGGTAAAGGGTCCACACTGTACTGGGGTAGGGGGAGGGGAGAGATGGGGAGAAAATTTGGAATTCAAAATCTTGTGGAATTGAATATTGTAAACTGAAAATAAATAATACTAAGCCTTTTTAAAGTTATGATGATAATAGGGATGCTCAAGACAGAAACCTAAAAAAATAGAATGGATTCAAAACATGCAAGCAAAGCCTTAAAGAAAAGCACTGTTTGAGCACAAGTTCAACTAGAATTCTGAGAAGAGGTAAAGAGTTGGATTTTTTTAGGCCAAAAATGATTTCATAAATGAAAGTGTCCCATATGTACAAAAATATTACAGCTCTTTTTGTGGTAGCAAAGAATTGGACACTGAATTAGATGCCCATTAAGGCATTTCCCATTGAGGAATTATTGAACAATTTATGGTATGTAAATATGATATACTATTTTGCAGTAATAAATTATGAAGAAGATGGTTTCAGAAAAACCTGGGAAGACTTATGTGACTGTCTATATAGTAACAGCAATATTGTTAGGAAAAACAGCTGTGAAAGTGTTAGTAACTGATCAGTACAATGACCCACCACCACACTCATAATATAAAATGTTAATGGACTCAGTGCAAATTGAAGCATATTTTTTCCTTTATTTTTCTTCCTATTTTCATTTTGGAACATGGCTAATGCAGAAATAAGTTCTGCATGACTATGTATGTATAATAATAATATCTTTGCTTTTTTCTCAAAAGGTGCAGAAGGGGACAAAAAAAGGGAAACAATATGAAACTGAAAATAAATTAAAATTTAAAAAATAACCAACCTGGTAAACAGATCAAGAAGAGGTCATTCAACACTATTGGAAAGCCGTGGCCAAAAAAGAGCTTAGACATCATATTTTAAGAAATTGTTAAAGAAAACTACCTAGATATCTTAGAAGGCAGAATAACAGAGGGCACAATAACAATTTAAAACTCCCTTGAATATTATAGCCAAAATTCAGACCTTCTAGGTCAAAGAAAAATCACTGCAAACGGTGAGAAAAAGAATTAATGGGCCAAGGAACTGCAATTAGGATCACGTAAGATTTAGCAATCACCACTATAAAGAAGTGAAGGTCTTGGAATACAATGTTTCAGAAGACCAGAGAGTTAGACTTAACAAACAAATGTAACTTTCCTAGCAAAACTAAGTATGATGCTGTAGGGGAGAAAATGAACCTTTAAGGAAATAGAGTACTTTCAAGTCTTCCTGATGAAAAGATCAGAGTTGCATAGGAACTCTAAAATACAAACAGAAGAATCAAGAGATACATAAAAAGGCAAATATGAGTGAATAATCAATCACAAGTAAGTAAACATGGATGACTTTATATTCCAATATAGGCCATGATATATGTTGCCCCCTACAGCTCTTATTATTGTCAAGCATTGTAGAGAGAGTGTAATGAGACAGAGGGCCTAGAGGATGGTTTGTTTGTTTGGGTTTTTTTTTTTAACATTTTAATATTCTTAGAAGAAAGGAAAGTGAGGGAGGAAAGGAATATGTTATAGGGGAAGAGAGAAAAGATAGGGGAAATTCTCACATAATTTATATGGACAAGTTGAAAACTACAAACAAGGAGGAACGGGTTGGGAAAGAGTATTGACATTTGTGCCTCACTTTAATCTAAACTAGTCAAAGAAGGGAATACATAAATAGTTGAGTGCAGAAATATATTTTGCTCAACAGGAAAAGAGAAGTGAAAGGGAAAAAAGGAGAGTAAAAACTTAACTTTGGAGGGTAGATCACAAAGAGGAATTAGAAAGACAAAGAACCTGTAATTGGGCTTGGACACAAGAGAGAAGCAAGTCAGGGAAGCAAAGACAGATTGCATCAAACCTGGAGCCCTCTTGATTAACACATTCTTCTCTTCCCACCCTCTTCTTTACAAAGAGAGAACAGGAAACTGATCGACACAATGACTGACCATAATTTCAGAGGACTCATGACGAAATCTATTGTACATCTCCTGATAGAGAAGTAAAGGGCTCAGTGTGCAGAGTGAGACACTTTTTCGGACATGGCCATTGCAGTGATGAATTAGGAAGACTTGAGTTCAAATGTGACTTCCTACCCAAGCTGTGTGACTTCGGGCAAGCCACTGAACTTCTGTCTGTCTCGCTTCCCTCATTTGTAAAACAGGAATAATAGTAACACCTTTTTCTGAGAGTTTTTGTGAAGATAAAAATGAAAGAATATTTGTTAAGCACACAAACCTTCAAGTGATATATAAATGCTAGTTAGTATTATTACTAATCATATTTGTAAAAAAATTTTGTTTTTCTTTTTCCATGGAAGAGGGACATTAGAGTGAGAAAAGGTTAATTTTTATCAATTAAAAAATGAAATAATTTTTTAACTGGAGGTGAATATGGGGGAATCTTTGAAGCATTTCTCTGATCTAGGTCTTATTTCCAAAATACACACAAAAAAATGATTCAGATATATAAAAATAAGAACCATTTTCCAATTGACAAATGGTCAAAGAATATAAATTATGTTCAAAGGAAAAAACTAAGCTCTCAATAGCCATATGAAAAAGATTGCTCCAAATCACTAATAATTAAAGAAATGAAAATTAAAGCAACTCTGAACTGCTCATATTGGCAAAGCTGACCGAGAAAAAGTGACAAATATTAAGGGAACCTGCAGGGAAACAGGCACAATAATGCACTCTGGAAGAGCTATGAAATGATTCAGCAGTTCTGGAATGCAATTTGGGTCTATGCCTCCCAAATTGCTAAATTATACAAACCCTTTAATATGGTGATACCACTTCTGATACTATACTCCTGAACAATCGAAGAAAGAGGAAAGTGCCTATATTGACAGTGATTCATGTTAACCTGGGTCAAATTATTTCGTTTCTCAGGATGTGAGACCCTGTAAAATAGGGGATTGGGCTAGCTAAGAGCTCCTCTCCCAACTTAAATATCCATAATACTTTATGTTTCTCTCTTTTATTTTTTTAGCACTCAGGATGGTGGTCTGCACACAATAGATGCTCAATATATTCATATTGCACTCATTCCCATTCTCTCCTCAACCCCTACATTCCTGTTTGGCTCAGATTTGTGCTCACAGCAGAGCTGCTGCCCTGTAGGCTGAGACCAAGTGTGGGAGTTAAAAGTCTCATGTCAGCAGATCCAGTGGAATTTGGGATGAAAAAGGTTTTTCTTGAGGCCCTGAGTTGTAAGCTCTTCAGAACAACATGCTCTTTCTCAAGTTCCCTAGCTATTCCCTAGCCAGAATTGTAAAAGTAGAAATGACTCGCCCTTAATCAACTCTTGTGAGAAAGAAAGATACAGTTTTAAACTTATGTCAGGACAACCTGGGTCTGAGTCTTGACTTCAACACTTCTGTGACCCTGGGGCAAGTCACTTAATCTCCTTGAGCCTCAGTTTCCTCATCTGCAAAATAGGGATAATAGAGTGCCAACCTCCAAGAACTCTTATCAGGATCAAAGGAGACAATATATGTAAAGCTCCTAACAAACATCAAAATGCTATAAAATGTCAGTTACTGTCATTGTTATTATAATGTTAGGGCCTCACACAGTCCTAGGCAGAGTAGAATGGTTGGTATTTTTCCCCGCACTTCCATTTCTTAGGACTGGTCCCTTTATTAGAGTAAGCCTAATTTTTTAATCCTACAGCTTCATTATTCCCTTTTGGAAGGGATCTTGGGAGTCATTTAGGACAACCTCCCACCCTTTTCAGGAGTCTTCTCTATAGCATCCAGAGTTCATTTGCACACCCAGGGAGCCTGAACTCTTGACCATCATTAGTTTTGCACTGTGGCTAAGCCCTCATTTCTTGCTTCTTTTTTGTCTTTGGGGGAGAAACATGTTTGATATTGCTCTCCAGGTGCCTAGATATACTGCCCTGATCTTGAGTAGCTAGTACTGGGGTCAGTTCTCCCAGAGATTTCCCTCCTGGAGCCATATTGGCATTACCTCTCTTGACCTGGCCCCCATGTTTCTGCTCCCCAGAAAGGGAAGCTTCTGGGGCATAGCCCTGCATCCTGTGAAGATTTTCTTTTGTACAGCTGGAGTCCCGGTGGAGGCCCCAGGCATTATAGAGCTTGGGCAGGCTGTTGCTTTGCTCAGTAGGGGAGGTGACTCTCTCTGAGGTGTCCAAGGGCCGGAATGCCACCTGTAAACATACAGATATAAACATGAGCCAGGGAGCTCATGCATCAGGGAAGGGAAAAGAGACTAAATTCTTAGTCTCTCTCATTCCACCCTCCAAACATAGACAAAGTTGGGGAAAGTGACCTACAGCTGGCCATTATGATCCTTGGGTCAGAAACTGTTGCCTTCCTCTCTGAAAAACAAAACTAGGACTCCAGGTCCCAACAGGCCTTCAAGCGGAATCCTCTCTCCCCACTTCACTCTTGGCCTCTTAAAAATCTGACTGAAGGCAATAAAATAAAATAAAGGTGAATAACCTTGTGAACTCTGGACTCTAGGCTAAGTCCTTTCCACGTTTGGTTTCTACCTGACTGCTTTGCTTGGGGAGCTGGAGATGGGAAGCAGCTGGCTTTCCCAGCCAGTCCTGTGACTGGTGCTTATTTGGACAGGGAAAGTCCCATTACTCAGCCCACAGTGACCGTGTTACCTATTCCCTGGATGTCCCAAGGGAGAAAAAACAAAAGAAGGTGTCCTGAACATCTCTCACACTCCTGCCAGGGATCTCTAGTTTTTTCTGTGATCCAAGTTAAATCAAAGAGAACACTACCCATGTCTCCCAGAGGAGCCTGTGGGATGAGGGAAGCAGATTGGGGGATGAGAAGGAGACCTTCTTTACCAGGAATTTGGCATTCTGGTCACTTTTGCTGTACTTATACAGTCGGCGCAGTAGTTTGGCATCCAGCTCTGAGAAGAGGGAGATGAAACGCCACAGCATCCTGGGGAGAAGAGACAGGAAGACACCTGAGCATTGATAAAAGCTGGGCCAAAGGGGAAGCTATCTCCCTCACTGGGGAGTCAAAATGCCCTGGCATTGATTGCCTTATCCCAGATCACACAAATAAGACTGAATTATTTGGGAGGTGCTGGAAAATGGGTAGAAAGTGGGGGAAGTGTCAATTTAAGGATACCTTGGTTTGCTGAGCAAGTCAAGAGCTTCCCCCTTCTTTCTTTGAATAACTTAATAAGAAGTCACCCTTTAAGGTGCTAGATTTTAAATTCCTTGAAGGAAGAGTCTGTCTTTTTATATGAATTATATCCTCAATGCTTAGCACATTGCATGGCATGTAGCAGGCACTTAATGTTTATTGACTGGTTGATCCTTGTACAATGGAGTTCTGAGTTCAGGAGAACGAATAGCCCTCGGTGCTCAAGAGATGTTAAGATACCAGGCATGATCATGTTGGGAGCAGTGCTGCTTTAAATACGTACCTCTCGCATTCGTCTTACCATTTCCCCCTGTCCTTGACATCCTCAAGGCTCCCCACTGACCAGATTTCTCCCAAAGAGTAAAGGATACCGAACATTTTTTCCACTTGTTTCCTTCAACTCCACTCATGGGTCCCTCCTACCTGAAGCTCTTTGGACTTCCCCAACTGCTAGAGCCTTTTCTCCCCAAACTACCTTAGATTCATTAGTACATATATATTTATTTATATGTGTATATGCTGTCACCCTATTAGCACGTATGCTCCTTGAGATCTGGGACAGTTGTACTTTTGTACTTAACAGAGTGCCTGGCACAGAGTAGGCATTTAATAAATGCTTGTTGGTTGATTGGTTGATTGATTAAATGGGATAAGGGTAGCCCAGAGACCTACTTGACAAAAATAGTGCCTCAATCTTTCTTTTCCTCTCTCCCTCCTTTCAGTCTCACAATGATCCTATGAAGGAGGGAACTCAGTAGTGGGACGTTTGGGGAGGGATGTGCCATACTTCCTCCAATGCTTGATTTCCCAAGCTCGACAATAATGCTGCAGGAAGGTATTGATGTGGTCCCCTAGAACCATCAGGCTCCTCTTCATGTACTTTAGTTTCTTCTTTTGGGGTAGGTCCCGGGGCAAGTGCAACTTTCGAAGAAACTTCTTTAGAGGTCTCAAGTATTCTTTACACTAAGAGGAGACAACAGGCATGGTTAGAAAAAGTCAGGAGCTTATTTTCACTCTGGTCATGGTGTAGCCTGAACAAAGCAGAAGATTCCATACAATTAAAGGGAATCTGTTGCTTGGTCCTCGGACCAGTCTTCTCCCTGCTCCTTCCCTCCCCCAGTTCCCAGCTCTCTAAGAGATGAAATGGGTCTTTGACCCCAGTGTCTGAAGGCAGGGGAAATGATGACTGATGTCTGACAGTCTATACTCATATCTCCAAGGGTCTTTGGCTTGGTGGAAGTACCCTGCAGATATGAGATCTACCCATACTTTCGAAAGGTCAAAGAAATGAGACAAAACTAGACAAATTCTTCACTCACAATTTTGAAGGTGTCCTGTCCCAGGCCCTCTGCGTGACGGATGAGTGAGTCTCCAGCTGGGATAGTGCTAGAGTTTCTCTCTAGACAGGGTGCCTCTGTCACCTGTAAGACACAGGCCAGGCCTGGGGTGGAGGGCCTAGTCTCTGTTTCTATCTAGAGGGGTGGGGTGGATCAGGGTTTCAGATGAAGCCAACCTGGCAGTCTGGACTGGGCCACTATGTCCCAAAGCTCCAACATGACACTTTCATTTCCTCCCCAACTCTTTCAAACCAATATTAACAGAGAGTAAACCATATTAAATATCCTCCTCACTCCAATCCCATACAACGAGCCAACTTAAAAAATAGGGACACTAGGATATGGGCATCCAATAAGCAATTGATTCAAGGCAAATGTATCCTGCTCAACCCCAGATGAAACCTGCTTAAGATTTTCAGCAAAAACATTTAACTTATTAGCTAGTATACATGAGTTATCAAGGCTAGTAGGACTCTACCAGTTGCTTACAAGGGCTGCTGGGGAACTGAATGCAAACAAATGTCATAGTAGCTACATTCGTAATTTTACCTGAAGCCAAGTGTAAATAATTAAATCCATGCGGCATTGAAAGTCAGTCACTAAGCATTTATTAAGCACCTACTATATACCAGACATTGTGCTAACTAAGCACTGGGGATGTTCAGGTTTGGGATGCTGGGGACCCCAAAATACTGACACGCCGGGTTCTGCTGAATGAATTTGATTCAAGCCTTCTTTCAGCCAAAGTAAAACAATGTTTATTGAAGATTTGCCTTACTGGGTTGACTCTTAAGGAGCCTAAACATGTGTGATGTTTGTATTAACAAATGGGCCAGATACAATCTGAGCTAGATGGAGTCTGAGTGCCTTCAGGGAGACAAGGGATCTGGGGGTGGTCTAATAGTTTGAGGGTTCCAGGGATGGTCTTAATGGGAGCGGTCAGTAGCCTGGGATATCTGGAGGACTTGATGGGAATGACCAATACCCTGGGGTGAATAAAGGTCGAATCTAGAGAGAATCTTGATGGGACCAGCCAGGAGCTTGGAGAATGGGATTTTGATAGGATCAAGGGTAGAAAGTGTAATAGTGATAGTGAAAAGCTTATGGGCCTCAAGACACTGCCAGATCAAGAGGGAAGATTCAAGGAGAGTTCAAAAAGGTTCCCAGAGTCGGTACCCCATCAGGGATACAAAGAAAAGCAGCAGCACCTGCTATCAGTACCTGCTCACTTTCTAAAAGGCAAGACAACATGAAACAACTATGTCAAACAAGATATATACAGGATAAATTAGAAATAATCCCAAAGAGAAGGCACTAACATTAAGGGAGAAAGTTTTCTTGTAGAAGGTAAGATTTTAGCTGAAACTTGAAGGGAACCAGAGAAGCCAGAAGATGGTAGACCAAAAGGGAAACCATTACACGTATGGGGGATAGTCAGTGAAAATGCCTAGAGTTGGGAAGGGTGCCTTGTGCAAGAGACAGCAAGGAAGTCAATGTCACTGCATCATAGAGTACATGAAGAAGAGCAAGATGTAATAAGATTGGTAAAGATTGGAAAGGGGCAGGATATGAAAGACTTTAAAAGTCAGACAGAGAATTTTATATTTGATCCTAGAAATAATAGACACTGGAGTTTATTGAGCAGAAAAGTGATGTCAGACATGTATTTTAGGAAGATCCATTTGATCCATCTGAGTGGAGGATGGCCTGAAGAGAGCAGGGAAAGTAACCAGAAAACTACTGAAAGTCCAGGTATGAAGTGATGAGAGCCTGCATCACAACAGTGGCAGAGAAGAGGGCATATACCACAAAGGTAGAATTGACAAGATGACAATGACAATAAAAGACTTGGATATGAGGGAAGAGTGACAGCAAGGAGTAGAGGATGACACCTCAATTGTTTAAGCCAAGGTGTCTGGGAAAAGAGTAGCGCCCTCTGCAGTAAAAGGGAAATTCAGAGGAGGGAAAGGTTCTTTAGGGGGAGGAAAATAATAAGTTCAGTTTTAGATTAGATGTGTTGAATTTAAGATATTTATTAAGATGTTAAAGATGTTTATGAATTTAAGATATCCCACCTATTGGGGCATTTGAAAAAAACTGTGGGGAAAACAAGTTTCACAGAAACAAGGAATAGGACATCTCATACCATATAATAAAGCAAACTCTAAATGGGTGATTTAGACGTAAAGGGTAACATCATAAACAAATCAGAAGAATGTGAGAAAGAAATTATCAAATTTATGTATATGGGAAAAGTTAATGACAAAATAAAGATAGAGGCTCACAGAAGGTAAAGTGGACAATTTCTGATTACACAAAACCTAAAAATTCTTGCACAAACTTAACCAATGTAGGCAAAATTAAAAGAGAAGCAGGAAATTATGAAAAAAAATTCTGTAGCATTTTTTAAAATGAAAGTTTCATTTTGAAAACATATAGAGAACTGATTCAAATTGTTAAGAATAAGAACTGTTTCCCCAATTGACAAATGGTCAAAGGATATGAAGAGTAGTTTTCCAAAGAAGAAATCTCAACTATCAATAACCATGTAAAAATGTTCTAAATCACTAATCATTAGAGGAGTCCAAATTAAAACAATTCTGAAGTATCATTTCATACCCATCACATTGAAAAAAAAGAAAATGTTAAATGCTAGAGGGACTATGGTAAAATAGACCCATTAATACACTGTTAGTGGAGCTCTGATCTGTTTCAGCCATTCTGGAAATCGAGAAGTATACCCAAAAAACTATTAAGATGTGAATACCCTTTGATCCAACAATACCACTACTAAGTTTATTCACACAACTCCCCCCAAGAGATCATAGGAAAAGGACTTGTATATGCAAAAATATTTATAGAAATTCTTTTCATGGTGGTCAAGAAGGTCACCATGGGCGAAAGGGATGTCCAGGAATTGTAGAATGGTTAAGCAAGTTATGGTATATGAATATGATAAAATACTATTATATTGTAAGAAATTAGGAAGGAAGACTCATATGAATTGATGCAAAATGAAGTGGGCAGCAACAGAAAAGTTCATATAATAACAATATTGCAAAGACAAGCAACTTTAAGACACTTAGGAACTCCAGCAATTCCAGAGGACTCATGATGAGACATGGTACTTATCACAGAGGTGCTGGACTCAGAATGCAGATTGAAACATGTATTTTTTTTGGATATGACTAATAGTAGAATTTGTTTTAACTACATATTTTTAACAGGTTTTGTTTTTCATACTTTCTCAACAAGTGAGTGAGGGGGAGATGGAAGGGAGAGAATTCAGAACTGGAAATAAAATTTAATTTGAAAAAAGATGTCTATGAGATATCCTGTTCAAAATGTACCATAGACAATTGGAGATTAAAATATGGAGGCTGGGGGAAAGGTTAGGGCTAGGTGATAAGTAAATCTGAGAATCATCTGCATAGAGATGATCAAACTGGAACTGATGGAACTGACGGAAAAAAAGGAACTGATGAATCACTAAGTGGAAGCATATAGAAGAAGAAAAGGTCTAAAGCCAGAACCCTAGAGGACACTCACTGTTAGTAGGTGTGATCTGGAAAAAGATCTATCAAAAGAGACTTGAGGAGGAGTTAAAATGGTGAGAGGAGAAAAATTGGGACAGAGCAACGTCATGAAAATCTAGCGAGAACAGAGCATCAAGGAGAAGAGGGTGATGGACAGTATCAAAGACTGCAGAGAGCTTAAGGAGGATGGGGACTGAGAAAAGGCTGTTAGAGCAATCAAGAGATTATTTGTAAAGAGAAGTTCCAGTTGAATGATGAGGTTGTAAAAGAGAAGTGATAAGAAAATGAGAGGAAAGGAAGTGGAGGCAGGTTTATTAGATGGCCTCAAAGAATTCAGCTACGAGAGTGAAGAGATAGAGGACAATAACTAATGCGGATGGACAGTGGATCAAGTGAGTTTTGAGGTTTTTTAAGGTTGGAGGAGACAGAGGCACATTTGTAGGGAAATAGTCAGTAGACAGAAAAATATTGAAATAGAAAGTGGGGATTATAAAGGAGGAAATCTACAGAAGATGGGGGGGCGGATAGGATTCCTTGTGTATGTAAAAGAGTTTGCTTCAGCAAAGAGAACACCCACATCTTCATGTGACATTGATGTGAAGTAGCAGAAGGCATTCAGGTGATGTAAGATGAGAAAGAAGGGAAAAAAGGGAGCTCTCAGGAAATGACCTCAGTTTTTTTCAGTGAAATATGAGACAAAGTTCTCAGCTGAGAGAACAGAGGAAAGGGCAGCCATGGGAAGTTTGAGAAAAGATGAAGAGGTTTGGAAAAGCCTCTGTGGTGAGAGGGATAATGAGTCCATTAAGGAGGTGTAAAAGAATCTCCTTGCCACAGTGCAGCCCCAGTTGAGATAATGTAACAAAATCAAATTAAGATAGCTTCATTCAATAGCACATGAGCAGGAACAAAGGCTGTGCATAGTGGGAATGATGCTGGGACTGGAAAGAAGAGGACAGTGTAGAACTGAACCAGTTCACCCATAGATGAAGGTAAAGAAGGGAAGAGAAGGTACTCAACGCAGGGTTGACGGCTAGGAAAGAACTCAGTAGATGAGGTTATTTGGGGTTGCAAAGCAGAGGGATAGTTGGAATGACAACAGATTGTGATCAGATAAGGGAATTTCAGAATTCATGAACCTGGAAGTAGCAGGTTCTGAAGTTTTCTTTAATAGAATACTAATAGTGTTTCATCCATTGCTCACAAATTTTTTTGGTCTGAAATCCACTATTCAAGGCCCAGTGAAAGTTCTGCTTCTCTCAAGTCTTCCCCAACAACCCCACAGTCCACAAGGAGCTCTCCTTCCTCTGTAGTCATATTCCTCCCCTGAATCCTCAACATTTAATTTGTCATGGTTTAGACTTGGAGCCAGGAAGATCCAGGCTCAAATATTCTCCTTGGTCAGATTGCTAGCTATGTAACCAAGGGTAAGTGCTTCGAAAGTGGCAGTTACTATTCAATTCAACAACTGCTTCTTGAATGCCTACTGCATGCAAGGTACTATGGCACTAAAGAATCTATGCTGCTGTCTTGCCTTCCTACATATCTGATCTCTCTCTCTAGACTAGAGTCTAGATTATAACTCTGAGAATAGGGATTCTGTTTCATACCTCTTCATCTCTCTAGCCTCTAGCCTAATGCCTTGGGACAGCTAGGTGGTGCCATGGATAGAGCATCAATGCAGGAGTTAGGAAGACCTGAGTTCAAATCTAACCTCAGACATTTGACACTCACTAGCTATGTGACCTTGGGCAAGTCACTCAACCCCAATTACCTCATCCTGGGTCATCTCCAGTCCTCCTGACGAATATCTGGTCACTGGATTCAGATGGCCTTGGAGGAGAAGTGAAGCTGGTGACCTGCACAGCCCTCCCTCACTCAAAACAAAGTCAAGTGCAAGTCATGTCATTACTTCTCTGATGGCAGGGTCTTCTTTGGCAGTGAAGGACGAACACATACACACAGCTTAATGCCTTGCATATTTTTAAAACCAGACCTCTGACTTAACTGATTTAGGAAAGTCCCTCTATTAAAGCTGTCCAGAGCCCTGAGACATTAAGCGACTTGCCCAGGATCACACAATTAGCATAAGTCAGAGGCTAGTCCAGAACCCAGGTCTTCCTGCCTGCCAGTCTGGTTCTCTCTCCTCTACTCTTATGCTGTCCCTCACCCTGGCTTGCTTCTAGGAAGGGCAAAATAAGGTAGAAGGTACTACTGAATGACAGAAATTATTGGAGAATGAATGTATCAGCAAATGAATTAAACTACACATTAAGTGTCTTTCCCAGTAGATCCATTCAGCTTGCAGAGGAAAGGACCCCTGAAAATCAAGGGGCAAGAGGCTGTTTTAGGGACACTTAGTTGAGGGATACATTAATTGATTCATTTATACAAATTCAAGTTAGGTATAAACAACTTTTCAGGATAATACATGAAGATAATCACAACTTACAGTTATGTATATCTTTAAGCAAAATATTTTGCACATATTATCTCGTTTGATTGTCACAGCAATCCCAAGAGGTAAATGCTATAACTATCCTCATTTAACCGATGAGGACTCTGAGTCTGAGGGGGTATTTAAACCCAGAGCTTCCTGGTTCTAAGTCCAGTAATCCATTAAACCATACTGCTTCACCAAGATGATGTAAATGCCCTTATAAATAAGGTAATGAACTTTTGGATCATCTATTCCCTCCAACAGCTGCTACTCCAGACACTGGCGAGCAAAAGACACCCTGACTAACTGTCAAATCGAACAACGAGGTGGAACCTCTAATCCAAAGCAAGGTTATCATTTTCTAGGTCTCTAATCACTTCCTTTCCCTTTCTATCTTTTTCCTTGAATCTTCTGTTAGCTCCTTGCTTTCTTTTTTTCAACGTTCCCTCCCTCACTACCTCTCTTCTCCTTTATTGTCATTTGCCCCCCAAATTCCCCACTTCACCTTCTCTTGTGCCTTGTCCCCTTCGCCCCCTAGCCCGTCTGAGGCCTCCATCTTAGCAGCTCGGCTGGTGGGCTCCTGAAAGGAGACACACACCTCCCCCCCACCCCCGACTTCTGATCCTCCTCTATGACCTGAGCCCACCCTGGAGTGTGGAGGTTGACTCCAGAACTCACAGCAGAACCATGGCAACTGCCAAAACAGCATCCTCTCTATAGCCCCTAGGGATGCCTGGCCAGATCTTAATATCATCTGTAAGGGCTGTGTAAGGCCCAGGGAGAAGAGCAGTATATATGTACGTACGTATTCTCATTAAGGATCCCAGACCTTTCTAGGGGAGCAAGCTAGCTCAAGAGGAGGCAGATTCCCACATATATACATACATACATACATACATACATACAGATAGATACTTAAAACTGATGAGAACTTGATTTTAAGCAAATACTTATCATAGCTATATACAACAAATACAAAAAAGTATTTATTAATAACTGTGTGCAGAGCACTCTTGTGTTGTTATTCAGGCACATTTGACTCTTTGTGACCCTATTTGGGGTTTTCTTGGCAAAGTTACTGGAGTAGTTTGACATTTCCTTCTCCAGCTCATTTTACAGATGAGGAAATTGAGGCAAATAGGGTTAAGAGACTTGCTCAGAGTCACACAGCTAGTAAGTATCTGAAGTCACATTTGAACCCAGGTCTTCCTGACTCCAAGTCTGATGCTCTATCCACTGCACCACCTAGCACTGTCATAGGTTCTGAGAAAAATACAAAAATTTAAGTAAGTCATGGTCCCTGTCCTCAAAGAACTTATAGTCTATTAAGAGGATAAGATACCAATATGGAACTGAAATACCTGGAATTTGAACTTTACTCAGTAGGTAACAGGGAATCACTGAAGTGTGACATGACCAGATCATTGCTTAATGAAGGTAGGTAGCCTGAAAGAAGGATGGAGAGAACAGAGGCAGGACATTCTGATAAAAGACTATTGTATATTCAGAGCTGAAGGCAAGGCCCACCAGTTGTGTTTAACACTAGATTATCATTTCAATCTTGGTTAGAGTTGAAGCATATGGTTTGGATAATTGTTTCAATATCATGTCTGCTCACTTGTTTGTTTTAATGTGTGTCAATCAATCTGCCCTTTAAATCTTTACAATTTTGCAAATTAATGACTTGTAATAGTGTAAGTGGATGGTAAAAGGGTATTTATTAGGGTGATAGCCCTGTAAGCAGGGAGGAAGGGATGAAAAAAATGTTGCGTAGGTAGAATGGACTGAGGTGAGGGAGAAGGAGAAATCAGAGACAACTTCAAAGAGACTGGATAAATAGTGATGTCATAGACTGAAACAGTGAAGTCTGGGGAGATGATATGCTCGATTTTGACAAATGCTGAGTTTGAGGAGGTGAAAAAACAATCATTCAAAGTTAAATATGTCCTATCCTTACCTGGAGTAGATTGCATGGAGTTCAAAAATGAAGACACAGATTAGGAGAGCCACTTGCCAAAAGTCAGTAGTTGAAAATAAGTTGTGAACTGGACCCAGAAGTGAGTCCATGACAGAGTCTTGCAGAACATGTGAATTAAGGGGGCATGAAGTTGGAACTGTTGAATTTTGTATAGCAGCACATAAATAGGAGCAAACTCGGCAGCAGATGTTGAGAGAGATGTAGGGTGAAAACTTAGATGGGTAAGGTAGATGATGAGGGGCAAGGGACCCAAGAAAAGAGGAGACAGTAAAATTAAGCTGGTTCACCAAGAGCTCCTTCTGTACTAAAGAACAGGGAGAAAGGAAATCTAGAGATGGCAAAGGAAAACCAAAAGCCTAGGGTAACTTGGAATTTCTACTCAAATGGGATTGCTTATATAGTCAAAGACGAAGTGAGGTCGAGTGGGATAACTTTTTTAAAAAGTCACTGGATTTAGTAATTAAGAAATCATGAACAGTTTTGGAAAGGAAAATTTCATTTTAATGGGGGTAGTGAAAGCCAGATTGCAAAGGATTGGGAAGAAAAGAGTTAGTAATGAAGCTGTAGTACCAGATGGAGATAATCTTTTCAGGTTTAATGGTGAAAAGAGAGAGGGATAGGGTGGTAGATAGGTGAAGAAGAAAAGGTCAAGAAAAGTGTTTTAGGACTAGGGAGATTCAAGTTTATTTGTATGCAAAAGGGAAAGTTCAAGAGTCTAGGATGAGACTGAAGATGAATAGGAGAAGGGATATCGGCTGGAACAAAGTCCTAGAGGAGTCATAAAGGAGCAAGAGCAGGTAGGGATACAGGATACAGATAGGGAGTGACTTACTGGTACCTGAAAGAAGAGAGTATGTGATGTTGCTAAGGAGCTATAAGGAATGGACAGAAAACTCAAGTCAAATTGTCTCAGGGCTTCTAAGTGAAGTTGTTAGGTTTGGAAAAGTCCCTTGAGGGAATTAGATAGGAAACTTAAATAAGGGTGGATGCTGGAGAGATTGTTGAACAACAGCATAGGCCCTTTGAAAGTGATGTGCTATTTATCTGTAGGTGAAACTGATTTGTGTTTAAGGACTTTCTGCAGCCATAGAGAAGAGAGAAGGAAATGTAGGAGTTACCAAAGAATAAACAAAGGAAGGAAGATTCAAAGGTAGAGAATGGGAAAAAGTTAAGGGAAGCAAAAGATTCTGGGGCAGCAGCTAGTGAAATATTAAAGTAGCAGAAAAAGAGAGTTAAGGCTGGTTATGTAGAGAATTAAAAACTAGAGTGAGGGACATGGATTAGGAGGATAGGAATGAGGATGAAGGTTAGCTCTAGTGTGAGTGACAGAGTGGAAGACAAAGAAGATAGGAGGCTGGAGTCAAAGAGGGAATTTAATTAGATCATAGATCTTGGAAAGGGAGCACAATGAGATGGTAAGTTCTAACTTCCCCAAATGTGTAGAAAGGACTACCTTCTAGTCATCAAGGTCCCCAATCTGAGAGTTATCCTCTACTCCTCCTTATCTCTCACCCCACATGTATCCAGTCAATTTATGTCTTCTTGATTCTACCTTTACTGCTCTCACATTCATCCCCTTCACTCGATTCAAATGTCCACTATACTAGTTTCTGCCCTCATCATCTCTCTTCTGGGCTTTTACAAGAGCCTCCTAATTGGTTTTCCTGCCTCAAATCCCTCCCTTCTCCAATCTAACCTCCACATTGTTTCCAAAGTGACATTCATAAAACACAAGTATGACTATGTCATTTACCCTCTCAGTAAGCAATAAAAGTTCCCTATTGCATCTAGGATCAAATACAAATTCTTCTGTTTAGTGTTGAAAACTCTTCACAGCTTGATTCCAATCAATCTCTTTTTTTAATAAATTAATTTATTTGTTTTCAGTTTTCTATAGTCACTTCCATTTATCTTGGATTTTTCCCTCTCTCCTGTGCACCTTCCCCCCTCCCTCCCCAGGATGGCATGCAATCTTATATAGATTCTACACATATATTCCTATTAAATACATTTTCACCTTAATTATGTTGCATAGAAGAATTAAAATGAATGGGAGAAACTATGAAAACTAAACTAAACAAAACATAACACAAGAGAAAATGGTCTGCTTCATTCTGCAATCCAAATCCATAGTTCTTTCTCTGGATGTGGAAGGCATTTTGCCTCAAGTCCATTGGAAACTTTTTAAGTCCAGGTATTTCAATGAAGTACTAAGTCTACCAGAAAAATGTCTCACACATTGTGGTGGTTGTTGTGTACAAAGTTCTCCTGGTTCTGCTCCTTTCACTCAGCATCAGTTCATATAGGTGCTTCTAGGCCTCTCTAAAGTCTTCCTGTTCATCATTTCTTATAGCACAATAGTATTCCATTGCATTCATATACCACAACTTGTTCAGCCATTCCTCAAATGATGGACATCCCCTTGATTTCCAGTTTTGGCCACCACAAAGAGAGCTGCTATAAATATTTTTGTATGTGTGGGACCCTTTCCCATTTCTATGATCTCTTTGGGATAGAGTCCTAGAAGCAATATTGCTAGGTCAAAGTGTATGCACATTTTTGTAGCCCTTTGGGCATAATTCCAAATTGCTCTCCAGAATGGTTGGATCAGCTAACAGCTCCACCAGCAATGAATTAGTGTTCCAACTCTCCCACATCTTCTCCAACATTTATCATCTTCCTGTTTTGCCATGTTAGCCAATCTGATAGGTGTGATGTGGTACCTCAGAGTTCTTTTGATTTTGCTTCTCTCTAATCAATAGTGATTTAGAGCATTTTTTCATATGACTATTTTTAATTTAATCTTTAATTTCTTTCTCTGAAGAAATATCCTCTGTCCCTCTGTTCATATCCTTTGACCATTTATCAACAGGGGAATGACTTGTATTCTTGTAAATTTAACTCATTTCTCTATGTATTTTAGAAATGAAGCCTTTATCACAGATACTAGTTGAAAAATTCTTTCCCAGTTCTCTGCTTCCCTCATACCCTTGGCTGCATCCAATCAATCTTATTACACATTGCTCCTCTTAGTTTCCTCCAAAGTTCATTTCAAGTACCACCTCCCATGTAAGGCCTTTTCTGATCCCCAAGCTGCTAATGCTATCTCCAAAAGATAACTCAGGGGAATGACATGGTCAGTTGGATTAGAGCAGGGTCAACGGTGGAAATGTACAAGTATCAGCACAAAAAGCTCTGGGGTATATAAAAAGGTAAAGCACCTGGGATCCCACTTGAACATGTTCTTTTCCTCAAATACCTGGTGTATATAAGGGGTAGACTTCTAGCTGGAATCCTGGTCCTGTATTTCTGATGGGCAAGTAGTAGAGACATAAACCTAGAGGTAGTAGTATAGGATTATATTGCCCCGAGCCTTGAATGGCAGGTTAAGGAGTTGGTACTTTACTCTATAGCCAATGAGGAACCATTGAAGAATGTTGGCAGCAAAGACCAGAGACCACCCACTCCCATTGGTACCCCTCTCTTTCTTCCCTCCTTCCCATTCTCTTTAACAGTAGCAGGGCACAAGGTGAGAGGAACAGATATGATTTTATGTAAATAGATACATCTATCTTCTGCCTGTTGTGAAGGGAAGACAACACCTGCCCTTCTTCCAATTCATACCCCTTGCCCGGACATGCCCAATTTGTTATGTAGACCAATATTTAACTAAGTACATATATATGTATATATCTATATATACACACTCACATATATGTGTATGTATATATACACACATACATGCATACATATATACGTAAGTAATATTATTGCTAGTTTTCTTTTTTTTTACATCAGTCATCATTTCCCTTTACCCTGAATCCCACTGAATTCTTCCTTGTAACAAAAGAAAGTATTTGAGCAAAACCAATCACCACAACTACCCTATGTAAGCACATTTTCCAAATTCCCCTCCATAATCCCTAGCTCTACCAGGGAAGGGAGTAAAGACGTTTCTGTAGGGCCCAGGGCCCAGGCTGTTCGTTATAATTCAAATTCATTAGAACTTGCTTTTCAATGTTATCTTTTTTATTAGGAATGAAGGAATCAGTTAACAAGCTTTTATTTTGCTCCTCCTAGGTCATATGGACTGTGGTAGGCTACAGGGATATGAAGACAAAAATGGAAGTCCTTGCTCTCAAGAGATTTACATTCTATGTGGGATGAAGGGAACAACATTCACATATATAAGCATATGCAAAATAAATTATAGTAGCAGCTAGTATTTATATAATGCTTTAAGGTTTGCAAAGCACTATAGAAAAATTATCTAATTTTATCCTCACAACAACCTTGGGACTAAGGTGCACAACATCTTAGGACTAGGTGAATCTGTCCCAGGTCACACAGCTAATAAGTGTCTGAGAATTTGAACTCAGAACCTTCCATACTCTGCCTCAAAGCAGCACTGCCTCAAGGTAATTTTGGCTGGGAGACACTAGCACCTGGAGGATGAGGAAAGGTCTCCTGTGGGAAATGCTACTTGAGTTAAACTTTTAAGGAATATGAGAGTCAGTGGTGAAGAGGAAAGACACTCCTGGCATGGGAGGCAGCCTATGTAAAGGCATGGAGACTGCAGATAGCATATCACCAGTGAGACCAATTTGACTACAGAATGTATAAAGGAAAGTAACATGGAATAAACCTGGGAAGATACATTTGAGCCAGAATATGAAAGGCTAATGGCAAATAGATTAATTTACATTTCATCTTAGAGGTAACAAAGGCAACCAGCTGGCACAGTGGATAGAAGACCAAGCCTGGAGTCTAGATGCCTTGAATTCAAATCTGGCCAGTGACACTTAGCTAGCTGTGTGACCCTGGGCAAGTCACCTAATCCTGTTTGTCTCAGTACCTCATCTGTAAAATGAGCTGGAGAAAGAAATGGCAAACTATTTCAGTATCTTTGCCAAGAAAACCTCAAATGATGTCATGAAGAGTTGGAGATGACTGAAACAGCTGGATGACAACAATGCTTAACAAATTTAACTTTCATTTATATCTTTTTATCACATTCATTTCCAAATATCTTCCCCTCCCACCTCAAAAGGAAGCATCCTTTATAACAAAGAGTAAAAAAAAAGAGTCAAAAAGAGCAGTACAGCAAAACTAACAAATATATCAAGCAAGTTCAAAGGAATAAGCAGTATTCTACACCCATAATCTCTCCCCCATAGAAGGGGAGGAAGAACATTCTCCTATTGCTTCTTTTAATTTAAAAAAAATTAACAAGTGTTTATTTTTTTTCTTCTTCCCAACTCTCTCCCCCTTCATTTAAAAGAAAAAATAAAACCCTTATAACTAGTATACATAATCAAGCAAAACAAATTCCTCCAGTGGTCATGTCCAAAATGGTATGTCTTATTGTGTATGAATTCTGTGGCAGAGAGTGGGTAGCATGCATCATCCTCTGGAACCCTCTAGAGTTCTCTGGATTCATGGTTGGTCACTGTATTGATCAGGGGTTCTTACATCTTTCAAAGTTGTTTTTCTTTACAAGGTTGCTATTGTATACATCGTTCTCATGATTCTGCTTCAATCTTCTCTCTTTCAGAGCCAGATTTGGTCACTATAATTGCCCCATTTACATTGTTTTAATCATTCTGTATATATTCCTGGCTCTGTTTACTTCACTCTGTGTCATTAACTAAATATTTTAAAGAGGACACTTCTGCTTCTGTTAACAGTTCAACGTGACATTCAGTAAAACACGCTGCCCTATCTCCTGCTGCAGCTTTTCTTGGTGTACCTTGCTTGGTTATCATTTGCTCTCTAGAAGCTTTCTCTGGAAAGTTTCTTTTTTGCTCTTTTTTCTCCCTTATCTCCGGCAGCCACACTCCACTCCTTTTAACTAGCTCTTTGGCTCACAGGAAGGAGTAGCAGTATCATATGCACATTGGGCCACTAGGAGGCAATAGAGCCTGCATCATCTTCCCATGCCTCTTTGTTGTTATCTGGAGAAGCTGTCTTCTACTCATCAACACATTTGCTTTGAGACCAAAGGGAGTGAGGAGACTGTTTTTCAGAATCACAGAATCTCTGTGTCAGGAAACTCCAAAGGTCGTCTAGTATAGTACACTCTGTGCTTGACAAGAAGTCCCTCTGTATCACAGTGGAAAATCCTTTTCCTGAAGACTTCCAATGACAGAGTTCTTATTTCTACTCCCAGAGGCAAGTGAAATAAATTTAATTTCTCTTCTATCAGACAGTTCATCAAATACCTCTAAATCTCCTAAACACTCCCTGTTCCTTCAACCAATCCTATGCATCTGGCATGACCTCAAGGCACTTTACCAATGTGATTGCCTTCCTCTGGACTCTTCAGCTTGTAATTGTGCACCCTAGAATGTAGTACCTTGAGTAGAAACCAATAATCCAGGTGTAGTCTGCCCAGGGCAGAGTACAGTATGACCATAAACTCCCTAATCCCTGTAATCTAAGGTCACATTAACCATCTTGAAAATGATATCATCCTGTTGACTCACATAAAGCTTGTGGGCCACTTTTTTTTTTTTAGAAAAAAAAAGCTCTTTTTCAGACTAATCAGTGGATTATAGGCCCATTAAACTACAATAGCCATGATTTCATTTAACAGTGGCTGGTTTGTGCTTGCTATGACATTTCCTATTTCCCTCACTCAAAACAAAATCAAGTGTAAGTGCTGTTATCATTTCTCTGATGGCATGGTCTTCTTCGGTAACAAGGACGAACACAACAATGAAGAATTATGTATATAAGGAAGAATGTGTTTGATTCTTAGGATTTTCTAACTTCAAGTGTTGTTTTCTGGGGAATGCAAAGGAAGTAGTATTTCTTGCTAACGAATATGTAGATAGATACATACTCTCATTTTTACATAGCTATAATAATTGAGATCTTTCCCCTATGTTTGTATCTTTGCATATTGGGAATTCATCTCTGCCCACCTCCCCAGTATAATCTGGGTTAGTAGTCATGCTAATATTTCAAGGGAAAAAAAACCCTATAAACTCCTCCATCAGAGGTTTTTGATCCTCCCTTTAAAGAAAAAATCTAATGTCACCTTCCTGGCAGTGACCTGACAGTTTAGAGGTAGAACTGCTTGAGGAGAACTCCTGCACTTTAATTGGCTTCTATCTTCTTCAAATTATCTTTTTTTAAAATATTTTTTTAAAATTTATTTATTTAAGTTTTCAACATTCATTTCCATAAAATTTTGGGTTCCAAATTTTCTGCCCATTTCTCCCCTTCTCTCATCACAAAACACCAAGCATTATAATTACCCTTATCACCAATCTGCCCTCCCTTCTAACATTCCTCCCTTCCCTTATCCCCATCTTCTCTTTTGTAGGGCAAGATAACTTTCTATACCCCATTACCTGTATTTCTTAGTACCAAGAACAATACTCAACAGTTGTTCCTAAAATTTGAGTTCCAATTTCTTTTCCTCCCTCCCTCCCCACCCATCACCTTTGGGAAGGCAAGCAATTCAATAGGCCATATCTGTGTAGTTTTAAAAATGACTTCTATAATAGTCACATTGTGTAAGACTAACTATATTTCCCTCCATCCTATTCTGACCCCCATTTCTTCTGCTCTGTCTTTTGACCCTGTCCCTCCCCAAGAGTGTTGACTTCAAATTGCTCCCTCCTCCCTTCCATCATCACCCCCCACCCTGCTTATCTCCTTCTCCCCCACTTTCCTGTATTGTAAGATAGATTTTCATACCAAAATGAGTGTGCGTTTTATTCCTTCCTTTAGTTGAATGTGATGAGAGTAAGCTTCATTTTTTTTCTCTCACCTCCCCTCTTTTTCCCTCCACTGAAAAGTCTTTTGCTTGCCTCTTTTATAAGAGATAATTTGCCCCATACCATTTCTCCCTTTCTCTTCCCAATATATTTCTCTCTCACCCCTTAATTTCATTTTTTCAAGATATGATCCCATCTTATTCAGTTCACCCTGTGCTCTCTGTCTCTTTCTCTCTATGTGTGTGTGTGTGTGTGTGTGTGTGTGTGTGTGTGTGTGTAATGCCAACTACCCAGATACTGAAAAAAGTTTCAAGAGTTACAAATATTGTCTTTCCTTGTAGGAATGTAAATAGTTCAACTTTAGTAAGTCCCTTATGATTTCTCTTTGCTGTTTACCTTTTCATGCTTCTCTTGATTCTTGTGTTTGAAAGTCACATTTTCTTTCCAGCTCTGGTCTTTTCATCAAGAATGCTTTAAAGTCCTCTATTTCATTTAAAGACCATTTTCCCCCTGAAGTATTGTATTCAGTTTTGCTGGGGAGGTGATTCTTGGTTTTAGTCCTAGTTCCTTTGATTTCTGGAAAATCATATTCCACACCCTTCAATCCCTTAATGTAGAAGCTGCTAGATCTTGTGTTATCCTGACTGTACTTCCACAATACTCGAATTGTTTCTTTCTAGCCACTTGCAATATTTTCTCCTTGAACTGGGAACTCTGGAATTTGGCCACAATGTTCCTAGGAGTTTTTTTTTTGTTTCTTTCAGGAAGTGATCTGTGGATTCTTTCAGTATTTATTTTGCCCCCTTGTTCTAGAATATCAGGGCAGCTTTCCTTGATAATTTCATGAAAGATGATATCTAGGCTCTTTTTTTGATCATGGCTTTCAAGTAGTCCCATAATTTTTAAATTGTCTCTCCTGGATGTATTTTCCAGGTCAGTTGTTTTTCCATTGAGATATTTTACATCATCTTCCATTTTTTCATTCTTTTGGTTTTGTTTTGTGATTTCTTGGTTTCTCATAAAGTCATTAGCCTCCATCAGTTCCATTCTAATTTTGAAAGAACTATTTTCTTCAGTGAGCTTTTGAACCTCCTTTTCCATTTGGCTAATTCTGTTTTTTAAAGCATTCTTCCCCTCATTGACTTTTTGGACCTCTTTTGCCAATTGAGTCAGCCTATTTTTCAAGGTGTTATTTTCTTCAGCATTCTTTTGGGTCCCCTTTAGCAAAGGTGTTGACCTGCTTTTCATGCTTTTCTTGCATCTCTCTCATTTTTATTCCCAGTTTTTCCTCCACCTCTCTTACTTGATTTTCAAAATCCTTTTTGAGCTCTTCCATGGTCTGAGACCACTGGAATATTTATTTTGGATGTTTGGGATACAGAAGCCTTGACTTTTATGTCTTTCCCTGATGGTAAGCATTGTTCTTTCTCATTTGAAAGGATGGGAGGAGATATCTGTTCACCAAGAAAATAACCTGCTATAGTCTTTATTTTTTTCCCCTTTTTTGAGAATTTTCCCAACCAGTTACTTGACTTTTGGGTCCTTTGTCAAGGGACCCAAATACCCTCTCTACAGGTATTTTATGGGCTGTGTGGGGAGAGTATCTGTACGTGTGCCTTTCTACTCCACCATCTACACAAATTATCTTTTTTAAAAATGTATTTGAAGTTAGACTTTTATTATGATCTTTAAAAAAAAGGAATGTGAATGGCAGTATAGCAAGAGCTGTCACTCACATGTAGCGAAAGTGCTCCCATTTGTAGCATGCATGTGTCATTGTATGACTCAAAAGAAAGCAGAATAGCATCTCTAGGTTGTTTTCCCCTAACCTTTCTTCAAGCGATTATATCTATCTGCTCCCTTAAACACTGTTAGTCTAGGGCAGGGGTTGGGAACCTGCAACCTTGAGGTCACATGTGGCCTTCTAGGTCCTCAAATTCTGCCTTTTGACTGAGTCCAAGTGTTACAGAACAAATCTTTTTATTAAGTGGATTTGTTCTGTGAAGTTTGGATTCAGTCAGAGGGCTACACTTGAGGACCTAGTGACCTTGAGGCCACGGATTCCCCACCCCTGGCTAGGAGTATATGGTTTTCAAGTTCATGCTAAACTTCTGATCACTATTCATTAACAAGGAATAAATTTAAATCCAAAGTTTGATCCTTTTCCCACCAAATACTATTTCTATGTTGAACACACTCATCACATAGCAACTACCAAAGAAACCCATTTATCCAAGTTGATAGCAAAACAGGAATCATAGAAAATATACACAGAAGAATATATACCAGGTAATGCAGAGAGAAGTAACTCTCCTATTGGAATGAGGTAACAGATAAACCAAGAGAGAATTCTAGATCTCATTCAAAGGGAAAATTCCTAAAATCTCTAGTGTAGCAAGCTATGGAAAGGGACATGAAAGCTCCTTTCACTCCTTTCATATTGTCTTCTTCCTAGAGTCTCATTCCCACTTCAGCAACCTGAAGTGGCATTGGCATCATCCATCTTCTTTCTCAAAGTGGGAGCCAGAAGCACCCAAAGAAATTGCAGAACTGAAGAAATTGAAATTCTCCTCTCTTGCTCTCCCCCAACCTTACTGCTCTGCTCCCCCCATACAGTCAATAAAGAGAGAGTCCCATACCAATGTCTTTGGGATTAAGGTTCTAACAGTAGCAACATACACCACTGAATATTTTGATGAAATAGGAGCAATCTAATGTTTTAAACTTGAAGGATGTAATTACAGTCCAAAATATGAATTATATGCATTTTAAAAGTGCTACATTCACTCCAAACCTCATTCATCATTGTAATCATATCAAAGAGTATATGTGTTCCACTCAGCTACATAATATAGTGGCAACTTTACTGACCTCCATGGGTTCCTTTCAATCCCAACTAAAATCCTACCGCCTACAGGAAGCCTTTTGGAACACCTCTTGATGCCAATGCCTTCCTTCTGTTAATTGTCTCCAATTTATCCTATATATAGCTTGCTTTGTGTATATATCTTTGATTGAATGTTATCTCCCCTGTTATATTGTAAGCTCCTTGAGGACAGGGACTGTCTTTTGCCCTTTTTTGTATCCCTAGCACTTAGCACAGTGTCTTAATAAATGTTTAGTGATTGATTGGGAAATATGCTACATCAATGACATCACATTTGCCTGTAAAACTAATCCTCTTACATGGACTCTAGCTTCATTGACTAACATGTCATTTTCATTAGGGGGACCCCAGTTATTGGAGAAATCAGTATGATATGCTTATACTGTGCTTCTCATGTTGGGTCCATGACAGACTCTGGAGGTAAAAGAGCAGATAAGGCAACAAACTCCAAATTGGAATCTCCATTAAGGTTTCTAACAAGTCAAGGGAACTTGTTAGTAACTTCTCAAAGTTACTATTGGCTGAACTGTAATAGAAATTCTATTACCAGAAATTCTCCTTCTTGTAGAATACAATGAATTTCATCATGATATATTTGTTGTTAAGATCTACTTGGTCTCCACACAAGGTTACAGGAATGTTTTTACTTGGAGATTGTGAACCTCAGTGACTAGGAAGATGGTAGAGCCCTCTGCAAAAATAGGACAATGAGGAAAAGGGGAAAGTTTAGGGGGAAACAGAATGAGTTCAATTTTGAACATGTTGCATCAAGTCCCCTGAGCAATATGACATCTTCCCCTCAGGAGTCTAGAGGTACTCATGAGGGTCTGGAGGTATCATTTTTTAATATTGTCAACTCAATCCCCCATTCTGATGGGGCATCAACCAGCAGAATATATTTATTACGAAGGAACACAGAGAAGACAGAGCAAGGAGAAATGTTACAAAGCATTTTCCTCCATTTCAAACTGAAGGAAGCCTTTCTCCCATATTTCCTAGAGAGTATGGATTCAAACTTAAAACAGTTTCTACATAGAATTCACCTCAGTAACTTCACTTCCTATGAGTGAGTCATTAAAGCTCTGACTTGGCTGCCTTCCATCTACTTCAAGCAGGCCACTGGGGACTTCATTTCTCACCAGGTCTGGCTACCTGCCATGGACCTCAGCTCCTAGACCACAGACAGTCCCCAGTCAGAGGCCTACACCATGATTTCCCTTGATTGAAGCAAGGGAAGAAAGTGGAAATATTTTGGCTTCTTAGTGACATTTGTACACACACCCAATTCTGGCTCAGTAGCAAATCGAAAGTTAGTTTCTTCACCATGAGATAAGCAGACTGGAAAAGTCACAGCTTTACGTGCTCCTAGGTCAAGGAAGGGGGGTTGCAACAACTGAATCAATTTTCATTATTCACACTCAGCTAGGCTTGAGCTAGGCTAGGCTTGGCCATTTCTCTGCTATACATATTTCTCTACTAGTGTCTATCTCTCCCTCATTCCCACAATTACCTTTTATTTATGTTGGTTATATTTGGCATAAGCCTATGTGTATCCATATTGTCTCTCTCTATAGGTTTTAAATTTCTTAATTGTAGGAATTCCCAGGGCCTGGCACAAAGTATCATTTAATAAATGCTTATTGATTGATGGATCGATTAGAAAGTCAAAGGGTGGTCAAAACAGTGGAAAGATAAAGTGCCTAGTGCACTCATGGTAAGCGGTACCATCCAGGTGGTGCTATAAGTGTATGCCATATGTATCCAGATTCCAAATAAATGAGGCTTGATTAGCTCTTCAAGCACTTAATAAAAGGATCTCACTGTCTTTTGCATTTCTAAAAACCTTTTTTCAAAAGCAAAGTCATGAGCTAGACAGGACAATCTGAACGAACAGGGTTCCAAAATTTAGAGGGTGGTAACAGTATTTTTCTTCTTATAGCAGGAACAAATAATTGAACTGAGTGGTTGATTGCCTTAGAGTAATTAGTTGAAATCAGGAGCCTTTTTCTTACTCAGGTGAGTTTATCTCCAGCTTGGGTCCACCTGTTTTCTCTCTGACATTGGCAGTTACCTCTCAACTGCCTGCTGCAATTTGTAGTTAGAGCTCTGTCGTCTTAGGAAGTTGTTGTTCAACTTCGTGGGCAATGGATGAAAGGAACCCTCCATCTCTTCAACCATTTAAAATTTTCCCTGATTGAGAAGTATTTTTTTTTGATAACAACAAAAACCTCCAGGTCTTGTCCAAAAATATTTACCTCCATATACAGCTTTATGGAGTTTTGGTTTAATATTTTTGGCTTTCTTTAGCCCTCTAATTATCATTGCATGTTCATATGTTCCCAAAATAACCTGACATATCAAATTAAAGCTTCAGAATAATTTTTATTGCATATTTCTAATCCTTTCTTAGTATGTTGTAGTGTTTGTGTGTGTGTGTGTGTGTGTGTGTGTGTGTTTGCGTATGGGAGAAAATACGTCATGACTAACATTTTAGCTCACTTTCAAGAAGTTTATCTTCTCTGAAATGGAGTTCATATAGAAGTATACAATCAGAATCATAACTAGGAATTACTTCACCTGAGACAAAAACCATGTGTATTTATTTGGGTTCATTTGTAGTAGTGGGAGGGAGAAAAGAGACTAGTCCATGGGCAAAGAACTGTCTGATTACTAGTGAAGTCATGCTGGGGGTAGGAGTGGCCCTTTTCCAGACCAGGGGTGAAGAACCTGCAGCCTCAAGGCCTTTTATTAAGGAGATTTGTTCTGTGAAGTTTGAATTCAGTCAAAGGGCAGTACCTGAGAAACTAGAGGGCCACACATAGCCTTGAGGCCACAGATCTAAGACCCCTTCTTAGACAGTGCTCACTTCCATGGGAATTTGGGGGTGAGGGAGAGAAAGTGTGCCCTGCAAGAAGGGTGTGACAGTGAAAGGACTTCTAGGAGTGGCAGACAGCCTGGGAGCAATTGCTTCAGTGGTTTAGAGAACAATAGAGGGGTGAAGTGCAGGGGATGGCAGTCACTGTTGCAAAGTATTCATTCTTGAAAAGGAATACAAAATCTATTAATTAATAGATTAATATGAAAACATCTCATCACTATAAAAGGATGCAAGAGTGAAAGATCTTACTATGGTTAATGTTTTTGTGATCAACTCTAGAAATCATGTAATTAGGTAAATGAGTTCTTAGGTTTGCCAACCCCTTGCTAAAAGTTGTATTTTCATATGTAAGATTAGATCCTTAAAGTACCTTATTCCTTCAAGATGATAGGAGGAGATTGAGCTATCAATCAATCAATCTATCTATATCTGTATATGTAATGTGTGTGTGTGTTCATCCTTCGTTACCGAAGAAGACCATGCCATCAGGGAAATGATGACATGACTTGCACTTGACTGTTTTGAGTGAGGGAGGGCTGTGCAGGTCATCAGCCTCACTTCTCCTCTAGAGCCATCTGGGTCCAGTGACCAGATATTCATCAGGATGCCTGGAGATGACCCAGGATGAGTCAGCTGGTGTTGTGACTTGGCCAAGGTCATATAGCTAGTGAGTGTCAAGTGTCTGAGGTGAGACTTGAACTCAGGTGCTCCTGATTCCTGCACTGGAGCTGTATCCACTGCACCACCTAGCTGCCCATGTAATATGTGTATACACACACATACACACACACACACACACACACATGTCTGTATCCTTGAAAAGGGAGATAAGACAAGGATGTAAAAGGTTCTGAATTTAATGGAGTAGTAAACTTTTGTGAAAGCAATAAGACTAGACTGTTTTCTCTAAGAACTAAGATATATACACATATATATGTATATGTACGTGTGTATGTATATCCATCCATACACATATACATATTCCATTGGCTTCCAAATGTAGATGAGACATTCAGGTCTTGAGTACGTTTTGGTAATATGTTATTAAAATTTGATTATAGTTTTTACATATAAAATTGCATTAATAATTATAAAGAATTTTAAACCTTTTTGTCTTTCTCTTTAGAATATGATAATATTAAGGGATGGGAGGACTCATTTTCCAAGACAAACCTTCTTCCTTCAGCCTGTGGAAGACATTGTCTATATCAGGT
This sequence comes from Potorous gilbertii, assembly GCA_028658325.1. NCBI lineage: Eukaryota > Metazoa > Chordata > Mammalia > Diprotodontia > Potoroidae > Potorous > Potorous gilbertii. The sequence goes on from CM053770.1 coordinate 545,545,090, forward strand.
ACAGAGCTTGGATATATATAGAAAGAGCAAGTGGTGTGTAAAAAACTGAAATTCTCTTAAGTTTAGGTGAATTATGAGTTACTAATTTGTTGTTCTTATAGCTCTTTTGTTTTTTTTTTAAATTTTATTTATTTATTTATTTTTAAATGTTCTATAATCACTTCCTTAAAATTAAGATTTTTATCCCCCCCACACCTTCCCCCCAACTACCCCGCTCCCTCCCCATGACAGCATACAATTCTGTATAGGTTCTACATATACTTTCCTGTTGAGCACATTTTCACTATAGTCATGCTATGTAGTCGCACTAAAATAAATGGAAGAAATCATATAACAAATCAAAACATAATACACTAAAACCCACACAAATACAAACATGATCTGCTACATTCTGCGAATGACTTCCATATTCCTTTCTCTGAGTGTGGGAGGCATTTTGCCTTAGAAAATCGTCATTGGGATTTTTTTTTTCAGTAAGTTCTTGTGTTATTACAAAGTCCCAAGTTTACCAGAAAAAACTCTCACACACTGTGGTCGTTGCTGTGCACAAAGTTTTCCTGGTTCTGCTCCTTTCGCTCAGCATCAGATCATATAAGTCCTTCCAGGCCTCCCTGAAGTCTTCTTGTACATCATTTCTTATGGCACAATA
>CM053770.1:545546238-545624937 GCA_028658325.1 Potorous gilbertii
GATATTGCTGGGTCAAAGGGTATACACATTTTTGTAGCCCTTTGGGCATAGCTCCAAACTGTTCTCCAGAATGGTTGGATGATCTCACAGCTCCACCAACAATATATTGGTGTTCCAACTCTCCCACATCCTCTCCAGCATTTATCATTTTCTTGTTCTGTCGTGTTTGCCAATCTTATAGGTGTGATGTGGTACCTCAGAGTTGTTTTGGTTTGTATCTCTCTAATCAATAGTGATTTAGAGCACTTTTTCATATGATTATAGATATCTTTAATTTCTTCCTCTGAAAATTGCCTGTTCATATCCTTTGACCATTTTTCAATTGGGGAATGACTTGTATGGTTATATATTTGAGTCAGTTCTCTATATATTTTAGAAATAAGGCCTTTATCCCTGAGCTTAGCTGTAAAATTTTTTTCCCAATATACTACATCCCTCTGAATTTTGGAGGCATTGAGTTTGGTTGTGCAAAAACTTTTCAGTTTAAAGTAATCAAAATTATCCACCTTGCATTTCATAATGCTTTCTATGGTTTCTTTAGAAAAAAAATTCATCCCCTCTCCATAAATCTGATAAATACACTATTCCTTGCTTCTCCAGTTTATTCATGGTATCAATCTTTATACCTAAATCATGTACCCATCTGGACTTTATTCTTGTGTACGGTGTCAGGCATGGGTCTATGCCTAATTTCCGCCACACAGTTAACCAGTTTTCCCAGCAATTTTTGTCGAACAGTGAGTCCTTATCCCAGAAGCTGGGGTCTTTGGGTTTATCAAACAGGAGGTTGCTATATTCCTTGTCTACTGTGTCTTGGGTACCAAGTCTATTCCATTTGTCTACGCCTCTATTTCTTAGCCAATACCAAGTGGTTAGCTCTTTTGTTAATAGGGTTAGATCCATATGGTTTGAATTCCTGCCATATGAACTAATTACTGGAAAGTCAATCTGATTAGATTTTTGTCAAGGTTTATTAAATTATGCAAAGTCTTATTGGTAAAAGGACTTAGAAGCATTATCTAGAGAATCTCTGCAACTAACCTGGAACCCAAAAATGGTCAAGGAAAGGCTTCCACAAACATACCCTGATTCATATGCAACTGTTTGAGAAATGTTCAGGAAGTGCTTACCAGACCCATGAGGATGAAGAATGCTACAGAAGAACCTGATACCCCTGAAGCTACTAGTGTATTTTTTTTATTCACTTACTATAACTTTGCTTGAAATATTAGTTGTGTGAGTGATATGGATGTTATCTATTCTGGAATCTTCATATCTTTTCTGCTTGTACTGATGCCATTGTAGGAATCAAGGTCTCTGTACTGTACCTTTTCATTTGCCAGTTATGGTTTGCCCATGGTGGTTATGCAGAGGCCCCCTTTGTGCAGTATCTAATTGCATTTCTTGTCAAGAATCTAACTCCTTCTGAAAAGAAACTGTGGTACAAGGAGGGTCAAAGTGAGCACCTCACACCCGCAGAATGACTATATTGTACTGCCAAAGTATACGAGCTATTGATATGTGTGGGGGTACAGAACTTTTATTGGCTAATAATATTTATTTGTGGGTTTTCTCTTGCGTCCTCATGGAGATTATGCGCTGTTTATGTTTGCAGTGCCTTCCTTGGTGCAAAGAACAATCTCCCCAAGTCAAAACCCACATTTATAGGCAACAGAGACTAGTATGTTTAGTTCAGGATAGAGGACCTGTAATAGCCCTAACTGGGCTGCTGCACCATGTATCTGGTTAACACCGCAGGCAGGAATTACTGAAACTTATATAGACTCTATGACACGCAGCACCCACTGTTTCCAGTCTTCTATGTAATGTGACTCACTCTATTGTGTGTGTGTGTGTGTGTGTTTGTGTGAGGCATCAGCTAATCTTCAGCATGTTCTTTTGATGTTCCTGTCTTGATATTTAGCACTCAGTCACATAACTTTTCATCCCATTCCCCCTTATCTCCAATCATCCTTATGATGTGACAATGAGTGAGGAGCTAAGGCACAATGGTCCATTCATTCTCTTTTGGTGATACACACCTCTCAGGATTGGCTTGCTCTTGGAAAGCCATCAATAAAAGCATTCTCCATTTTGAATCCCAAGTTTACCTTCAGTGATCTCTCCATTCACATGATTCTGCCTTGATGTTTTTAATAAATTCTTTTTAATTATCTTTTCCTAAATTTTCCTAGTTAATCACACCAAAATGTTCCAATATAGAATTTCCTTTTAACAGTAAGATTTAATAAAAGTTCATCAAATTAAATTGTTGCAACTACTTTCTCCCAACTTTCCAGGACTTCCTTCTCTCTCTAGCTCTGACTTGAAAGGAGTTAACAGTAGAGGAGAAACATATACACAAATATCTATATGGCTCTGTGCTTGATTTCCTATACCTTTGTGAACTGTATTGCTTTGTCTACTGTTCCCACAATCTAGAAAGTCATTTCTCCCATGGTCATTTGCTCCAGATTTCCCATTTAGAGTGGAGTCCTCAAAGCTGTGACCATAGTGGTTGAAGAATTGCACTTTGAAAATCCCAAAAAGCCATGATTTCATTGATTTGGGTACTTTCTGAAAAGCAGTGTCTTCATTATATAATGTAACTGGGGCACAGGCACTATGAAATAAACTGGGATGGGGGAAGGTTTTCCCCTTCTTCCTTTTAGACCTAGTGACCATGAGAATCAGGATTGGTGTTTGGTCTGTTTTATTTGTCTTTTTTATTTCTAGGTGCAACTGGTGGAGTCCCTGGACTTCAGATTTTGAGCCATGATGACCTTGGAGACAAGTTTCCAGAATGGATATAGCTATCAGCCCAGCAACAAAGCTCTAAAGACGCCAGGGTATTAGGACACAGGGGCAGCTAGGTGAGGCAGTAGAAAGTGCACTGGACCTGGAGTCAGAAAGACCAGAGTTCAAATCTAACCTCTGCCTGCATAAAATTGGAGAAGGAAATGGCAAACCATTCCAGTATCTTTGCCAAGAAAATCCCATGGACAGTTGGTCTGGGATCATGAAAAGTTACAGAGAACTGAACAACTACAAAAATTAGTACACAGGCCCAAGGAGGCTTTGACTTGGAATTTGATGGGACCGTGCTTTATACGAACTAGGTTAAACTGCTAATCTGAGCCTTCCCCATTCTCTAGGGACTCTGGCAGTTGGGAGGATTATACACAGGAGTTGAGGGATAGTGGTGGTAGAGAATATTTGCGTATTTATTTTTGCTATATCTTTGAAGTAAACATTCCTTTACAAAAAATAGCCTGATTAAATGATTAATGAAAATGAATTCAAGGGAGTCTTAAAACTGAGAAAACACAATTAGTCAGAGGTTGACTCAATGGCAAAGAAAATAGATACCCAAGCCCTCTTTAAGGGTAAAGGAGAACTCTAGGGGAAGGTAAAATATAGCATACCTAGCTATAAGGCAGTGGGTGCCAGGGCAGGCATAGTTACAATTATTTGGCGGATGATTTGGGTTGAATTCTGCCTCAGACACTTCTAGACAATTAAATGACCAAAGGCAAGTCCCTTAATCCTTCTGAGGCTGCTTCCTCCTCTACTGTAAGCACTGTCTGCCTCACAGATCCTTATCATTTTATGGAGATATCTAAGGAGTCATTGATAGGTACTCCTGCTAATCATACTTCTCAACACATAGTGACATTTTAAAATCAAGTTATATTGTATGCTTAGAGCAGATACTCAGAGTTCTAAATGGCCACTGAGTCATAGACAAAGTTTCCTGTTACATGAGGAAAAAAAGAAGATACAGTGAGGATTTACATTTCAAAGATAGGACTATAAAATTTATAGCAGGCAAATGGGGAAGAAAGAGGTGTACATGTCAAAGATATAAGAAGGGGAAAAATTACATCTGGTAAATTGATACAGGAGTTCATCTAGCAAGTAGTTGTCTTAAAACAGAGCCAGAGTTCTTTTACTCCTGACCAATGAATCGTCTTGAATTAATTATTGGAAGTCTTAGCTAATTTCATAGCCTCAGCTGGCTATGTGATTTTCCTTACAAATAAAATGCCTGTGATAGAGCCAAATAGAAAGGGAATTTTAAAAAAAATCATACGACAATTATATGTACCATTTCATGAATTACCGTGGTTCTCTCCACCTCCCCAATTTGTGGTCAGCCTTCTGAAGAGAAAGCTCTCCGAACTTAGCTAAGTCAGTGTTTGACAATAGTTAAACAACTTATTCATTTCCAATTTTTTTGCTACCACAAAAATTAAGCAACGGCCAAATAAATTGGGATATATGAATAAGATGGAGTACTATTGTGGTGTTAAGAAATAAGGATAGAAGATTTCCAAGAGACCCATGGAAAGACTTGTATGAACTGATAAAGTGAATAGAAACAGAATGATTTACACAATAATATCAATATTACAAAAACTAACAATTGTGAACTTTTACTTTTAAAAAATGAAGAATGAAATGAGCAGAACCAGAACCAAGAAAACAATTTACACAATAACAGCCTTGTAAAAACAAATTTTGAAAGATGTAAGAACTGTGATCAATTCGATGGTCACTCATGATTTCAAAGAACTAAGGATGAGCAAGTTTGTGAAGTATCTATCATCTCTCTGTGTACATATGCATATATCTATATATGTATACGTGACTGCATGTATGTGTGTGTCTTACCCTTACTACCTATGTGACACTGAGCAAGTCATTTAACCTCATCCGTAAAATGGGGTTAATAATCGCACCAATCTCGCAGGGTTGATGTGAGAACCAAATGAGATACTAGCAAAGTGCTTGGCACAGTGCCTGGGATATATGTATATTACATATACATGTATACTTAAGGTCTATGTGTAATACCTATACATATACGTGTAGGATTTTGCCGGCACTTGAGTTCTCTTTATATAGCATGGAGAATCTACATCATCTCCAGGGCAAGGAGAGGAATGGAGCTTTCCTTTGAGGAGGTGAAGGACTGTAAATAATACTCAAAATCTTGGGGAAATGAATGTTGAAAACCAAAAATAAATAAGATTTAAAACAATTAATGGTCATATAGTCAAATATTTCAAATAGTTAAATAACTAAACTAGTGGCAACGAGAAAAAATATCCTATTGTTCACAACAGGGTATGAGAGCTCTAGATAAGCAGTCAATTCAAAACCTACAGATTCTATCCAGCTATCTTTGCCTGTTTTAATACCTAATTGCAAAGAGAGGTACTGTTCACTAAGAACCAAAAACTCTTTCATTCTCTTTTCCTCTTATCCTCACTCACTTGATATCTTCATTCCGCCTTCTTCCTTAGTTGGCCATAATATGGAATTTAATACAAACACATATATTATTATTTGTGAAATTTTAATACCTCAAGTATCTGCAAGTTTGTCATCATGAGTACTACTTCCATCAGTGAAAATTGTACTCTCCTCTATCAATTAGTTTTCTAGGGTTGCTCTTTGTAATCATCCATCTAGATGGCTACATTAGGCCCTTCTTAATCTCCCCAGTTAATAGTGCCTTTTCAATCAATCATCATTTATCAATCTCTCAATTATTTTATGTTTACTATTATTATTTAAAGAAACTGGAATCACTGCCTTGGAGGCACTGGAATTTTGATTTCATCAGCTTCATTTCCCACGTGGGTTGCGTAGCCCTACCTTAGGCAACCTGGTATACTTCTCCAACCTTTCATGGGCTCAACCTATTAATGCTAAATTTAGTGAAGATACCCCAAAGGCTGAGCTTATTGCAACTCAGAACTCTGATGCTTCAGAGGTCTGCCAACCTCGACCTCCCTGGTAGCTGGGATAGCAGTTATATGTTATGCCAACACGGCTGCCTTGCATTTACTTTGCATATATTTTACATTTATCTATGTACTTGTTTTCTCTTAATAATAGAGGAGGAAATATACCTCTTTACTTTCAACAGAGAAGGTGCAAGAAGTTACAGGTGCTGTGACACTAGTAGTAGTGGTTTTGGTTCATTTTATTTAACTATTTTTCTTTGTTACAAGGGAAGATGTACTGGGTGGATGAGAGAAGGGGTCATCATTTAGAAATGGTTGTGAGGTAAAAAAGTAAAATGAATCAATAGAACATTAATTTTTTTTTAAAGAGTTGTATTTACTGGACAATTTCATTATCCTTGGTCAAACGACAGACCCTTGCACAAATGACTACAGTTCTTTTCTAGGCCTATGGTTGTACTTAATGAAATTAAGTTGCTCAGGAAGTCAGGTACACTGATAAATTGTTGAGGAATTATAAATGGATCCAATTATTCAAGTCACTTTGGAAAGCAAACTTGAATGTGTGTTAAGAAAATCATTAAAATGTCTATACTCTTTAACCCAGAAATACTAAGGATAGACATCAAAAGTAAAGAAGTTCCATATACAGCAAAATATTCATAGCAGCCACTTAGACCTAAAAATAAAGCAGCTTGAGGAATGTGTAAACAAATTGTGTTATATGAATACAAATTAGTATTACTGCCCTGTAAAAACTGGCAAATACGAAGAATGTAGAGAAACATGAGCTTTATAAGTGCCAATAAGCAGAACAATACACAAAATTCCTCCAATGATGTAAACAGAAACTACTATAGATAGAAATAAGACTGTTGTGTAAATATAATGACTGAGCCCCGGCCCAAAGAGTTGAGAAAATGCATCTCCCTTTCTTCGTTAGAGAGATGGGGCACTATAGGTGTGAAAAATTGCATGTATAATCATTGTAATTGCATATATGGTTGTGTTGGTTAGGCTGAATTTTTTTTTTGTTCTACTTATATAAGAAGGCCCTTTTTTAAAATTTTTTTTAAATTTTATTTATTTATAAATGTTTTACAATCACTTCCTTAAAATTAAGATTTTATACCCCCACACCTTCCCCCCCTACCCCCCTCCCTCCCCATGACAGCATACAATAAGAAGGCCCTTTCTTATAAGGGTCAGGGAGTAACACCCTGTATTTAGGAATGAATGTCATATAAAGAACAACAGATATCCATAAAAAATAACTTTTAGAAAAGAAAAGTTATAAAAAAGAGTTTCTGCATGTGGCACTCGTAGGAAAAGAGGCTCTCCAGCCTGGTGTTAAATAGCCAGCATAGATGCCCTAACTCTACATTTAACCCTGAAGACCCTGTCCCAGGTCCTCTCAGAAGAAGTGAATCTGGACTCTTATTTTTCCTTTTTCTTCACAATGATCTTATGGAATTATAATGTGGGAACTTCCTAAAGAGGACCAAATCCTAAACAGTACATGCAGACATTTTTTGCCAGTTTTCAAACCAACCAAGGGGCCACTGCTCAATCTCTTCTTTGACCACTTCCCTCAAAGACTAAAAAGGATTCATTCTTGAGATCAATATCTTATTCCTTCAAAGGAATAGATAATACGGTTGAGGGTAGGCCTGGATTTCAGGGCTAAGGAGAAATATGATCCTATCTAGATAAGAGTTAAATTTCGCTTCCCTGCCTTGATCTTTTCCTTTTTTTTTGAGACTTTAGCCTTTGTTCTTTGCTTTTTATATATTTTCAAGCCAAAGAAAAATCTAGAAAGTGTTTTTAGATCATAGAAATATTATTTCCTAATATTTTCAGCTGAATTAAAAAGGTTTATTATGCTTCCACAGTACAAATCCTTCTATCTCTTTTCATTGGTGACTTCAAGTAAAAAGCACTGCTTTGAGTTGTCAGGTAGTGGAGGGACTGTTAGCCACATACTCCCACCAAACTGTCATTGAGTTTAAGAGCCCTCTGTTGGTTTTATATTTATTCTTTCTTAATCTCAGGTAAATGAGTATTTCTGGAGGGGGTTGCTAGGTGACCCTGTGAGTTCTGGTTCCACTGGTGATCAGAGTCTGTTTTGGAAACCACCTGCAGAGGTTGCCATCTAACAACAGATGAGGCACTTGGAAATGGATAAGGAGAGTCACCCCAAGATGATGAAAGCCTCAGGGAGTGTGACCTTTTTTGGGGGGGAAGGGATATTTTTTAACAACTGTTTTTGTTATGCCTTTTCAATAAACCCTTTTCTAAAAGGTAATGGAGTCCAGCTGGTTGATTGGTAATGGGAGTACACGTGTGGGAACTCAATTTCTATCGTTAGAAGCCACAACCGCTCAGGGTTACCCCTAGAATCCTAAGAATAGTGATCAAATGGTCTGTAGAGATCCCAGCCTGTGAGTGTGAGTATAGGTTAGAGCAGCTAAGCCCAGAACAGGGGCTACAGAATGTAAGTTTGTCTTCATTTTAATAACAATAAGGACCAGCATTTATATAGAACATTAAGGTTTACTATACATGTTATTTGATACTCAAAATTAACATTGTGAATCAGGTGCTATTGTAATTCTCATTTTACAGACTGTTAAATCCCTTCTCCAAGTACATAAAGCTAGCAAGTATCTGTATACTGTAGACAAGTATAGAACTTGTCTTCCTGAGTGCTAGTCCAGAAGCCTATTCACTTTGCTACCTACATAGGAACCACTGTAAGGGACTTGAATGGTTGTTTAATCCAATCTTCTCATTTTAAAGGAGAAGAAACAGAGGCCCAGAAGAAGTTAAATGACTCTCCCAGTGTTGTAAAGCTAATTAGTGATGGGGCTGGGATTAGAACCCAGGTCACCTGATTCCCATTCAGTGCTCTGGTCAGTATTCAATGCAGCCTCTCTTGCACAATTTTGGAACTAAAAAGGAAGATAATATTAACAGAAACTCAAGAGCAATGATACTAAGATGGTACCATAGTGCCCCCTGTCATTCTACATTAAAAGAGAAAGAAATTTAACTGCATCTTCCTGGAGAAATCACTACATCTTTATAACTAAATTAAATGTCAACTCCCATTGACTTGCTAGGCTCTAAAGAGAAGCGGGAATTTGACTTTTTCGTTTTTGAAATTTTACATAACCAGACTTCTAATGTAAAGGACAGTTTTGATCTCATAGATAAAAAGAAACTGAAGATGATCAGTAAATATGGAGCATTTATATTGAGTGTGTAAAATGCCAACTAGTCTCCTCAACTGGGAAGATTGACAAATTCATAACTTGTATTTTGACATATACTTCTATTCCCAAATCTAGTTTTTTAAGTAACTGGATTTTCACTTTGATTTTAGGTCCTTGATAAATGAAAGGTCATTTGTATTTCACCAGTTTGAATTTCATACCAGGAAATCAGGCATAGGCATGTGTATCAGGAAGACCAGTTGTTCTGTGTGCTATGCCAAGCAAGTCACATATTATTGCTATGTGTAATACCTCTAATCAAGACTCCTCTGCAGCAGTTGTGTACAAAAAGATTATAGATGCAGAACTAGAATGAACTTTTAAGTTCGTCTAATTCATTTTACAAATGAGGGAAGATTATCTAAAGTGGTTAAGTAACTTGTCCTAGGTAGAAAATAAGTGGTTGAGCTAAGTTTTAAACCTAGATCCTTTGACTTCAAATCTAGCACGTTTTCCATTTTGTATATAAAAATAAAAATAATTGAGAGAACAGAAGAATGGGAGAAAATCCTGAGAACCTGGCCTTGCAAATAGAATAATTCTTCCAAATTTCTAAATTTTAAATATGGTTTAGGTAAAAGGTTTTAAAAACCTGATAATTCCCTTTGAAATAGAAGTACATAGGTATCTTTAAGAAATTTTCTATACATCTCTTTCTCCTGTTGGTTACTAGTCAATAATTCATCAAGTGCAAAACTATATGGCTGTTCTGACCAAGATAAGACTCTTGCTTGGGATCACCATGCCATCCACATGGGTGAGGCTGCAGTTCAAAAGATCTGACATGTGTCCAAGCACCCTTTATAAAACAGAACTATGGGAAGGTTATCTTACGTTGTAGCTGTAGCTCCCTTTGCAGAGCCTGTAAATGGCCCAACCCTGTCCCTTAGTTAATTCAAAGACATACATTACTGTTGTTAGGAAAACTTCTCTTTCACCAAAGGCTCTTGATGATTAACCTGGGATTTTGGACCAACTTCAATATATCTTTCCATTCATGATTCCTGTCCCTCCTGGAAGTTTTGTAGTTATAATCTTTTCTCCCTGATCCATGTCTTTAAGGATCTAAAGGTTTATGTTTTTAGAAAAGGCTGAGACCTTGCTGGGGTTTGTAAAATTACCAAATGTGCCAGAAAGTATAGATGGTGGGTGAATTGAGTTCAAAATAAAGGTAGATGACAGATTAGTGATGGAATCAGATGGACACTTTTTTTTTTTTTTAGACATGGCCAATGTGGCAGTTTGTGGTTTTTTTAAAATATGTATATATATTATTAGGATTTTTCTTTTATTTTTTTCATTGTAGGAGAAATGGAAGGGAAAAAAGACTTTTGTTAATTGAAAAAAATATGGGATTAATGTGAGAGTCTTTTCTTGACAGGATAGATTAAAGTTCCTTCCAGAAATCACAGATCATAGGTCAGGTCAGGATTTCCCCTTCATTCAGAAGAGTTAAGAGAAAACCCATATATATTGCATATAATGTGGTGCCAAGCCCATTTTGTGCATTCCAAGTAGAGTTAAGACCCGGAAAGTTTTTAGCAGTTTGGGAAGAAAATTAGACCTGACTTGCTCTCCCCTCAGCATCTAAGAAAAATAACCATAAAAAGTCTCAGGGTTTCATTTTCACGTTTTCAGGAAGTAACTCCTCAGGATGGAACAGAGAAATATGTGGGGGTGGAACTACCAATTTAAGGCTCTTTAAATGCTTATCCCTTCAGCATCTTGACTTGAATTTCTTCTTTGAAATCATGGTCCCCAAAAGTTTCTAAGGAAGAATCTAACATATCTTAGGGAAACTACCTGAGACAGATTTACTCTGACTCCACAGTATGAAAAATAATCATTCAAGGTATCTTTTTGTTTGCTTATTTGAGCTGTATGCCATTTTTATGTTAGCTGAGCATGGTGAACAAATTTCAAGTGGACATTGAGAAGCTAGAGAGCATTTAGAGGACAAAACCAAGAAGGTAGTAAGAGGGCTTTGATGTTAGTTTATAGGAAAATCAGTTTAGAAAGCTGAGGATGTTTAGCCTGGAGAAGAGGAGACTTGGGAGCAGGAGTAACATGACAATTGTCTTTCCATATTTGAAGGACCACCTTGTGAAAGACGAATTAAACTGCTTCTAATTGTTCCCAAAGGGCAGAAATGGGAGCAATCAATGCCTCCAAGTCACAGAAACGGCAGCCTTCTAACAGTTAAAGCAATCCAGAATTGTACCTGGCTACCTCAGTTGGTAGTGAGCTCCCCTTCATTAATGTACTTCAAAGAATGGATTGACCACTTATCAGGGATGTTTCCTTCCAACTCTGGGATCCTGGGATTCTCAGAAGAAATACTTAGGACTTTTTTCCCTTTCTCCAGTTCATAAGGAATTTTAGATCCTTTTATCAACACAAGAAAACCTCCTAAGTCTTTTAGAAAGAGTCTTGAGTGTAGGTTAGTAGAAAGAATTTATGGCTGATATCTGTTTAGATTACATAGGCTAATCTGAAATTTTTATTTCAGGCAAGGCCTTATAAGAATGTCTGACCTTGGTCCAAGGTCGGGTCCTGAGCTTGACGTGTTCAGGAGCTGAATTCTATCAGATCACCTAGTAGTTCTCTGGGAAATTACTTCATACTTATCAAACTTACAATGATAAAAAAAATAATAATAGGTAGAATTTATATTGTACTTTAAAACTTGCAAAACATTTTATATATAGTACCTCAGTTGATTCTTACAGTAGTAATCTGTGGAGTAGGTGATAATATTTCCATTTTATAAATATGGAAACTGAGAATCTTGGCTTGCCAAGAATCACACAGCTAGAAAGTGATTGAGGCAGGATTAGAACTCAAGTAAGAGATTAATTTGTAAACCAGAATATCAATTTATTGTCATACTTGGGGACATGGTTTTAGGCCATGAAATTCTCTTGTCCCCTAATTAGGTCTCCTCTTCCAAGTATATTCATTTCCAGTTTCTGGAATACTAAATTAGTCAACAAAAGTGACTAGATTAGTGTGGGGGCAAAAAGCAAAGAGTAGTGGATAGTATTATGGAATATTTAACCCTTGCTCTGTTAGAGCCTAATGAAAGCTATATTATACTTTTTCTTTTGATTCATAACTTCCCTAGTATTAGCAATTCCCAGTGAAGAAAATCCCTCCAACATGCAGATTGGCAACTGCTCTGACCCTTACAGGGTGAGACAGTTTTCTGGCACTTTGAGAGTTTACGTGACTTGTTCAGAATCAAACAATCCATATGTGTAAAAGGCAAGACTTGAACATGGAGTGTCTTGACTCGGAGGCCCACTCACTACAAACTACACTGTTTCCTTAGAACTTTGTTTTTCTATACACAAATTCATTATAATTCAAACTAGAATATGGGCTGTACACAATCAAAATTCTAAGAAAAGAAAAATTGCTTCTGACTAGAAGAGTCGGGGAAGGACTACATGGATAAGATGGCCTTGGAGCTAGGTCATAAAGAAAGCCTAAAATGTCATGAGGCAAAGATAAGTGTTGGAATTAAGAATGTATTTCTTTTTTCTCTTATTTATTTATTTGTTTAATTATTTAAGTTTTCAACATTCATTTCCACAAAATTTTGAGTTCCAAATTTTCTCCCTATCTCTCCCTTCCCCTGACCCCAAAATGCCTTGCATTCTGTTTGCCCCTTCCACCAATGTGCCCTCACTAGTATCCCCATCTTATGCCCATCTTCTCTCTTGTCCTGTAGGGCAAGATAAATTTTTATACCCCATTACCTGTATTTCTTATTTCCCAGATGTACGCAAAAACAATTTTCAATATTTGTTCCTAAAACTTTGAGTTCCAACTTCTCTCCCTTCCTTCCTTCCCACCCATTCCCACTGAGAAGGCAAGCAATTCAATATGGGCTATATATGGGTAGTTTTGCAAACTATTTCCATAATAGTCATGTTGTGAAAGACTAACTATATTTCCCTCCATCCTTTCCTGCCCCCCCATTTATTCTATTCTCTCTTTTGACCTTGTCCCTCCCCAAGAGTGTTTACTTCTAATTATTCCCTCCTTCCATCATCCCCCCCACCCTGCTTATCCCCTTCTCCCCTACTTTCCTGTAGTGTAGGATAGATTTTCATACCAAATTGAGTGTGCATGTAAGATTGTATTTCCAGAGTAGGAAATGACCTTGAGCAAATAGATGGAGACAACAAAAATGAAGTAAAATTGATGCCCAAGGTCCAGTGGCACCCCTGTAAAAATATCACAGCTCTATTATTAGTCTCCCTCCTAATGTAGTGCTCCTTCAGAAAGGGAACATTAATAAGGACAATAGCAACCCAGGCAGGCTCACTGAAGGAAGGGTTGTTGTCCTAATGAGTATTTTCCTTTCTCCAGGCAGAAGCTGGAATAGTAGAAGCTGATCTATGACTCCTTAGAAGCCTTGGATTCTTCATAGCTAAGAAACATTTATTGGCAGCTTTGGCTGGCCAACCAGCATCCAACTGAAATAGCCCATGTCTGAAGAGGTTTCTTTTTTGCTCAAGAAGCTTCATTGACTCCTTATTGCCTTTACTAAGAAGTTAAAGATATTTGGCATTTACAGCTCTTTATATTCTGATTCCAATGTGTCTGGTGTCCAGAATAATTTGACTGTAGTTCCATTTATACTCTCTATCTTCCATGCCCATTTGCTCCTCTCTGTACAAAGGTTTCCATCTCCCATTCCTGAATCTTTGAATAAATATTCCCCAAGCTGTAAGCATAAGCAAAATGGGATTTTTGTTGTTTTCTTTTTGGAGTTAAGTTTCCTAGGCTTAGATTAAATTGTGAACATCTGAAGGCTCAGTCTCCTTTGAACTCTAGTAGTTCACAGCTATGCTGAGTTACATGGGTTGTGATGCCTTCTGGCTCTGAACCCATTAGTTGAAAACTATATATACTGGGAGGTTGGTATTTTGCTTTGGGGGTTTCATTTATGAGAAGGATCTTTTGATTCCCTGGATGGGACTCTAAGTAGCCATATGTTAAGAGCCCCCATCCCACCCCCCACCACTCAGATGCTGTTGGTGCTTCGCCCATCTGGTGGTGTACGTAGGTAGTTGTATTACTTTGTCAGACAGTTGGAGCTCTGTCTGTTGATCTTTGTGCTAATTTCTTTGTTTAGACTTTCTCTATTTATATTTTCTCCATATTCAAAGTATTAACCTTTCCCCTGAACTAGTGGATAACATATATGTTTAATTAAAGAAGGATTGTTAACCCCTTTGAAGCTATTTTTCCTTTATAAAGCAGATCAAAGAATCTGACTAGCAGACCATCCTGGGTGTGCTAGGATGCTTGCTGTTACATATGCCTGAGATATTATTCCTTCTCACCTTTACTTTTTAGAGTCCCTCACTTCCTCTCCACATTTTAGCTCAAATGCCAACTCTGGAGTGAGGCCTTTCTTGATCTCCTCAGTTGTTGGTACTCTCCTCCTCCCCAAAATTACTTTTCGAATATATTTTATATCAGTTTCTCTGTTTACATGTTGTTCTCTCTTTACTCCCCACAAAAGAATGTAAGGTCTTTAAGATCAGAGACTGTTATGTTTTTGTCTTTGTATTCTGGTGACTTACACAGTGCCTGACATATAGTTAGTACTCAATAAATGACTTGTTGAATTTTTGTGTGTGTAATAAAATTCAGAAACAAATATACAGTTTATAGAAATTGGGTAAACGTACCCCAGAATCACAAGATCTAGTCATTTAGGACTCCATTTCTGAAGTGATGTCAATGAATAGCCTAGTATTTGGTATACTTAACACTTCTGAATTGGTAGTTAGCTACAAAAGAGTTTGCTTAGGTTGAGGGAGTTTCCATCTTTTGCCTTGGGATATTTGAGGAGGGATGGGTGGACAATATGTACACTGGTCCATCAGGTATTGGGGGATGTCACTGTCAGCTAGGTGGCTAACAATGGATAGAGCAGCTAGTCCTGGAGTCAGGAAGACCTGAGTTCAAATCCAGATTCAGACACTATTTATGGATAAGTCACTTAATCTTGTTTGCCTCAGTTTCTTCATCAAAATGATCTGGAGAAAGACATGGCAAACTACTCCAGTATCTCTGCTTAGAAAACCCAGTGGGGTCACAGAGAGTCAGACATGACTGGAATGACTCAACAATAACAACTACAAAATACCAGTTTCACTTATTTTAGCCAGAAATTATATACCTTAACTAGCTTCCACCTGGGACAAATTGGGAAAAGAGGGGAAACAGAGACCTAAGACAGGCTTGGGATAGTGCTGATCAGTTATGCAGCCCCATATGTATGATGCCTCACTCAGAGATATCCTTTGTGAGGTTCCTTGGGCCAGGTAATACAGGGACAATCTGTTGTGAAATTGGGTGGCAGTGGTTGTTTGGTTGGTTGGTTGTTGTCCTTTGTTCTTGAAGAGGACCAAAATGACATCACCAAAATGACTCTAATTTCAGTGTGTCCATTTGTGGCTGATCAGACCAATATAATCTTGGAACGCTCTACTACAGATTGGGCACAGATAATTCATGTGAACATTTGGGGTGGATACTCCAAATCTGTGCATCTTATTTTGTGCTGTCTCAATTCTGTTTTGCTCATAGAGCACGGCACCCTTTCTGATGTGGGCACGCCATGATGAGAGGTCCTGTGCCATTGTCTCCCATGTCCCACAATCAAATCCAAAGTTCTTGAGAGAGACCTTGAGAATGTCCTTGTTTCACTTCCACTGACCACCATGGGATTGCCTGCCCCATGTGAGATCTCCATAAAATAGTCTTTTTGGTAAGTGTACATTTTGCATTTGAACGATGTGACCAGCCCATCAGAGTTGCTCTCTCTGAAGCATAGTTTGAGTGCTTGACAGTTCAGCTCAAGCAAGGACTTCAGTGTCTGGTACCTTATCCTGTCAGGTGATCCTCAGAATCTTCCTAAGACAGTTCAAGTGGAAACAATTCAGTTTCCTGGCATGGCTCTGGTAGACTGTCCATGTTTCACAGGCATACAACAATGAGGTCAACACAATGGTGGCAGTGGTAAGGGAAGAAGGTAAAGGTGAGCGGAAGGAGCCTAACTGCAAAAGACTAACCAATAACCGTAGACTATTCCTGACTGATGAGCAAGTGAGTGAAAATCCACCTAAATTCATATTTTAGCCAACTTCAAAACACATTTCTCATCCACCATCCACCAGGAAATCAGAGTTTGTTTATCTTTCCATCTGTCCTAATGAGGTGTAGGAACCTTGCAACCCCTTCCCTTATTTTATACTACTTGTTCTTGCTCTGGAAATGATTCAAATCAATAGGGTCACTGCTACTGGAAAGGGCACAGCCCTCTATTGCTCGATCTTCTCCTCACAATCCCTTTGATTCTCCAGACCAAAGCTCCCTTCCTAGGCTCCCTACTCACCTACAATATTTCCCCTTGTTGGAATGTAAGCTCCTTGAGAGCAAAGGCTGTCTCACTTTTGTATTTGTGTCTCCAGGGCTTCTCATGTGCCTGGTACATAATTGCTTAATGGAATTCTTTTTAATCATACATTCAATTATTAAAGGTAGTACACTGAGGATGGTGGTGATGTTGAGACCCCAGGGCAAAACCCTATTGGGTCATTCTAATTATGACTCTGTAATTTTAACACTTACCCTTAGGTCTAAGTGTTATACATATTGAAGTCCATGGCATAGGATTTAGTCTGTTTCCCCCCTTTAAATGTCAAGCTTAGTAAAAATCTAATTCATTTGTTCCACAAATATTTGTTGAATGCTCCTCCTAAATAGGTGCTCATGCCTAATACCTCCAAAAAATAGCACTGAAAGACAGCATCACATGAGAAATTTGACAAAAATCAACTTGGCAACTAAGCCCCATGTGAATGGTTTTCCTTAACATTCGTTTGTACTCCTTGTACTCCTCTCTCCAAGAATGTTATCTCTTCAAAGGTAGGTATACCATTGGAGAGTGTCAGTGTGGAGGGTTCCCTGTGATGCTCAGTCTTTTCTGCTGTGTCCTCCTTTCCGGAAAGAGCTTGAACTGAATCCTTCCCAGGCCTTGCCTATCTGCTCCCTAGGGGGTAGTTTATTTTATGATTTTTTTTTTCTCTGGTCATTGCCCTCTCTTCCACAGAGATCTGTAGCATAATCTTAGCCTAGGAGCAATACAATGGTTTTCTGAAGTATGTAGTCCCTTTCCCTGTTATTTTATGGAACTTATGTTAGATAAAAGTTACTAATAATTCACAATAATCCAGAGCCCCTAGGTAGGAAAATTCCTATTATCAGGACTGAAATTTTGCTCTTTAAATTAAATTGTGTGTTTTTCCAGTTAACTCCAGACAATATAGATAGAAGAAATGTTTAGGTAGAAATGAGCTAAGAATTTATTTACCTATCTACCTAGCTATCTATCTATCTATCTATCTATCTATCCATACATACATACATACATACATACATACATACATACATACACACAGTGCAGGTCCAGGAAGGGGAAGGTAGGGGAAAAGAACAGCTTTTATAACTCTCTTGGTTCTTAAAGAGTGAGTACAGTTCTTGGTTTCAGTCCAGGTACTCTTTTATGATATGCCTTTAGAGGCACAAAGGCACACCTTGGTTGCTCCCTTCTCTCACACCTCAGCTTTCCTGTCAGCTTTTCCTTTCACTTGTTGACCCATGCTTCTGATTCTTAGAGGCAGGGCTGGGCATGCTGTCCCTTCCACAGCTTCCATTGTTCTAGTCCTCATCTCATATAGTGCTTGACCCTTCCTTTAAGTATAGTTTCTAACATAAGGTGTAAACTCTTTTTAAAAACTCCTGGGTGTGACCCAACTCCACCTTCCAGCTCAGAAATCTTTTTTTTTGTTTGTTTGTTATTTTTTAAATTTTTATTTTATTTATTTATAAATGTTCTACAATCACTTCCTTAAAATTAAGATTTTATACCCCCACACCTACCCCCCCTACCCCCCTCCCTCCCCATGACAGCATACAGCTCAGAAATCTTAATAGGTCAAATCTCTCTCACAGTTGAAAAGGAATGCTTGGCTTTCTGAACTAAAATTCTGAAATGTCAATCATTCTTAACGTATTACAAAGGGACTGATTTGTTGGGCTTTGTTGTTTTTTGCCTCTGTCTCTCCAATTTTAGCATGGTGTGTGGCATCATGAATGTTTGCTTTTATTAGACATGCCCTTATGTAGACATGCTAAAATATAAGGAAAGACCACTTTGATTCTGCACTATAGAGCTTGCCTAGCTGTTGGTTGTTTTATTGGTTAGAGCTGGTTTAGTTGATATATGGAGCATGGTTACTCTCTGGCAGACATTTCCGTTCTTCTCAAAGAAAAGGCAGGAATATGAGAAAACTGGTGGAAGTAAGGATAGGTAAGAGACTTGTCCATTTCTCAGGTTTTAGGTGTTAATTCCTTTATTACTCTGATGAAGTAAATCCAATGATATCTTACATCCCTTCAATGTCTTTGAATTCAGTTCTAAACTATTTTTCATTGAATGCTCTTTTATAGTTTTCAAATCCTGCTGAAAACTTTTGGGATTTGTGAGACTTTAGTTGGTTGAAGGTATCAACAACGCAAATCCAGACAATAACTGGATTTGATGGAAGCTAGTCATCTTATTTCCACTATAAAACCTAACCCACATTTTTCTTACTGTACCTCAAGTAAAGAAAATTTCCTATTTGTTTTCCCCCTTGTTCCCAATTGTCCCTAGATCAGATGTCTTGACTGATAGACACATGCACACACGCACATACACACAGATATATATATATATATATATATATATATATATATATATATATATATAATATATATATATATATATAATATATATAAATATACATATATATGTCTATATCTATCTACCTAAAACTTACTAGAGTTTTATTGTTAGCGATTAATTACTAACAGGTAAAGGATGACTCTAGATCACAATGAGCAACAAAATCATAGATTTAGAGCTTAAAGGGATCTTAGAGGATCACTGAGTCCAACTACTCATGCAAATGAGGACATTAAGGTTCAGAGAGCTTAAGACTTGCCCAGAGTCACTTATTGTCTAGGGTAGAATTTGAACTCAGATTTTCCCAACTCCAAGTCCAGCATTCCAGCACCACTACTACATTGTGTTGCCCCTTTAAATAATGACTAAAGAGTGATGTAGCAGGAGTTCAAGAAATAGAGAATAGTTAGAAGAAAAGGTGGGAGCTGAAGGTCCTCAAAAAACTTACTGTAGACTAGATAATAACAAAGGCCTGAAGAATGCTAACCCTTAACTGAGAATGGACTGGAGTTGAATCGTCCATAACCTAGGGAACTAGGCAAGAATTTTCTTCTTTTTTGGCCAAAGAATTTTCTTCTTTTGTATTCTGTTTGTAAGTTTATAGAGGGAAGAAATAAAATATAAACATTTATAAAGCTACCATTACATGCCAGGCACTGTACTAAGTGCTTTTACAAAAATAATCTCATGTGATCCTTATAACCTTGTAAGTTATAGATGGTGTTGTTATTCTCTTTTTACATTTGAAGAAACTAAGGCAAACAGAGGTTAAGTGACTTGCCTAGGATCACCCAGTTAGTATATTTCTGAGGCTAAATTTGAACTCAGATCTTTCTGATCCTGGCCCAATACTTTATCCACTGTGTCATTCAGCTACCTATACATGGTTTTGGTTTAAATTTTTATAGATTTCTTCTAACCTGTAGTATTTTTTTTTATTCTTAAGTGTTGCAAGTGTCTGATAGGACAAATAAAGAGGTTGCAAGCAAGATTTTTCTGTTTGTTTATAATTTTCAAAATCGAATTTTAATTTCATCAAGAAAAATATTGAGAGAATAAAAATGATAGCACATAAAACCTAGAATTTATTAAAATGTATGAAAGCTAACTTTCACAGAAATGTCCCCTTCTGTGCCTTTTTCCTTTTGTGTATTTTTCTCCTGACTTTGTTTTTATATAGTTGTTAGTGTGTACATTATTCTGTTTTTCCTTGCTTTATTCTACATCAGTATATATGCCTTTATTAAAAATTATTAAAAATCTCCACAAGTATTATTTCTTATGGCATATTTATAGTCCATTTTATACAATCATCCACTAATTACTGGATAAATAGGTTGTTTCTAGACGTGTTTTTTTCTTTCTATTTTGGAAAAAGCTGCTATGCACATTTTTTGCACAAACAGTTGTCCTTTTCTTCCTTTCAGTAATATTCTTAGAGTTTAGTCCCATTAATATGAATAGCTTTGGGATGCTTCCTGCATATTTCCAGCAAGAGTTACTGGCAATCTGGGAGTGGCATTGAAGGAAGATACCTCTCTATGCTATCACAACAATAGCTTCTTGACTGTACCATAAGAATTCTGACAATGGAGGGCCTTCTGGGCTTTTGAGTGTGCCAATATCAAGGAAGTTGAAGAGCTTAGTTATGTGCTACCATCTATTTTGATGGTTATCAACCTGTTCTTCACTATTCAGGTTAGTTTTGTTTGTTGGGTTCCTGCTAAGTATTTTTCAGGATGGGGAAGGAACTTATAGGCTATTGACGTAAAGCAGAAAAATTTAGAGAAATGAAAATACACTGTATGTATTTATTTGAGTTGTTATTTTTGGTGTTAACAGTCTGTCCAGAGACACCAGTTTAAAAAGTCTTTATTATATGCCTACAAGTACATGGAGCTATTGTATCTGATGTGCAAAACAAGTTTAATGTAACTTGTCCCAAATATCCGCTACGTCCAAATAGAAAGCAGAGATCCACGTATTTATCCTGTAGATGACATAGAAAATGGCAAAATAAGGACACTGGTTTATTAGCAGTAGATATTTATGAACAAATTCAATGTCAGTGTTTTGAACAAATAAGCAGCTAATTGCTGATTAGGTTAGGTTAGGTAGGGTTAGGTAGCAGAAAGAAGGAGAGTTAAGAGGGCAAAGCAGGGGCAGGGAGTGAGTTATTTTAAATTTATGCTGAATATTCCAAGTGTCAGTTTTCTAATTTCAGTTTTAGTTTAGATACCTTGTGAATCAGAAGATTTGGGAGGCCATGTTGAAATCTAATTTGTCAATTTTAGCCATTATACAAATTAGGAATTTCAATCTCTGCAACATAAATTAGAAATTGGAGTTAAATATTCATTTATATAAGTAAACACAGGAATGGGCATTTCCCTCTAGCCTTTTCAATATTTTATTCAAGCATGAGGTAGAAGGAGTTTTTCTGAAAATTCAGAAAAATACAGATTTCATATTTTGTCATAGGTAGGTATTATATAGTTGATAAGTTAGAATGACTAATCTCTAACATTAGCTCAAAAGGCTGTCATGTTCCTTGTTCAATGTAAATCAAAACTTAACAAAATTTATCCCAAATCACTTGAGATATGAACATTTTAATTGAACAGGTCAGTACAACAATGTAATTGGAAAGAACAAAACAAAAAAAACCCAAAACTGAGTGTTGTGTAATTACTAAGCATGAATCAGCTAAGAGTTGGTCAAATGTACCTCCTTCCCTTTTTTGCAGAAGTGGGGGATTACCAGTGTGAAATGCTGCATATATTGTCAAACTCATTTTCTTTGGGTAGATTCCTTTTTTAAAAAATTCTTTATTATATGGGATGTTTTCCTGGATAGGACAGAGATATATTTAGATATGGAGTTGATATAAAAGATACCCATCTGATTCCACTACACTCCTAAACTCTGCCTTTCCCTTGAAGTACATATGGAATTCATTGTCATTTGGACCAGTCAGCTGGAAGGAGCCATTAAATTGCCTTCTCTCACCTATCTCAATACAAAATTTAACAGGTCAGTATTAATAGGTGCCAAATACTAACATAGAATCCTTTGCAAACATGTAGTTTACAAGCCTCTATCAGTTAATCCTTCAAGCTATGACATAGTTGGCAAGTTCCTCCAAGGTATTAAGTTTAATCGTAGACATAAATGTTAGGTTTAATCATAAGTATAAATACCATTGAAACATCTCTTTTCATTGAACAAACATATATTAAATATCTACTATATATGATGTATTGTGCTGTGTTAGGATGCTTTAACAGGGAAATATGGCCTACAGTTCCTTTCCCCAAGGAGCTTAGATTCTATTGGTGAGAATTACATGGGTACAAGGATAATACAGATTAGAATATGATAACTGCCCAAGAAAATTTCAGAGTTCCAAGTTATCCAATGAAGGAGGCATTACTTCTAAATGGGGATCAGGGAAGGCTTCACAAATTTGGGTTGGGCCTTATAAGATGGATAGGATGTCAAGATGTGGAGATGTGGTCCATTCTAGATAGGGAAAGGATGTGATTAAAGGATTAGAGATGGGAGACTATGGAGGGAAATAGGATAGAAAGGAGGTCAGGAGGCAAAGTTCCTCTTGCTGGCTCATCATTTTGACAGTAATCACAATGTGATTCTTGGCTAAAGAGCTATTTGCATATTACTCAGCACTCCAAATCTGAGTGAAGGGTGGAGTTGGTGAAAGCTTAAGAGAAAACAAATCCTGGTCTTTTGGCTTCTAGCAGCTAGAGAGAAGACATGTGATTCCATACTCTCTTCCTCTGTAATAGTTATTGGTGACTGCAATAGAGATAGGGAAAATGGAATTAAGAAAAAACAAAAGTGACCAAAAATTACTTGTCAAATTGGACTCCTTTCTCTACATTCCCTTTCCTACCAACCTTGGCCCCTGAAAATGAGAAACTTTCCCCTCTATTTCAAATGTTGTGCAGATGTCCAAAATTGAGATTCATGCCCTCAAGTTTAATGTGATAAGTGTAATATAATGCAAATGAAAAGAAGGTAGATCAACGATATAAACATGCAAGTTGAGTGATGCTAACAAATTGGTATAGGTTTCTATATCTGTATATAAAACTTGAATGCTATTTTAATTTTAATTAACTGAGGTAAATTTAACATTTGACTATTCAAGAAACAGCTTCAAAACAAACCAGAAAGCAAGACAATGATAATTTAATATTTAATATTCCCATCAGTTATATCTTCCTGCATCATTGCCTCCTGTAACATGCTTCACTTAACCTAGACAAAGCAGAAATACTACTTCTAAACTTGTTTCTCCAATCCATAACTTTTTTTTTAGGGGGGAGGTGCTGAATCTGTAAAAACTTTTGATGAGATGAACATTCAGTGAAGATATAAAAAAGAGGTCTAACCTGTCACTGAGTAGAATTTATTTTTAAGTCACTAGCTAAGATTTTACAGAAGTCTGAAACCATAGTTTCTATTTTAGGTTTGTAAAGGAGGTTGAAATGCTTAATTGATGTTTTAAAACCACTTGCTTCCTTTTGTAAATTTAATTTTCTTTTTTTAATGTGAAATTAAAACCTTAAATAAAACCTTAAACAAAGGAAAACACATCTCAATCAATCAATCAAAAAGTCCTTTAAAGCCATTGGATGAAATAAAATGACACCAGAAAGGAAGTCAGTTCTGATTAGGTGGAATCAGGGAGAGAGATTCCAGTGAGGAAAAGGGTATTCCAACTAAATTCCCTCAGAAGTTGCCAAGATGGGGAGGAGTGCACTTCAACCCAGACTTGGTCTCCTCTGTTCTTCCTCCCCACACTCCACACTTAGAGGAGGACTTTGAAAGTTTTGATGAGAGGATATTGACTACCCATCTTCCCATCTTTACCACCTCCCATTTTCCCATACCGTGGTCCTAATAATATCTCTGGATCAATTGAGGAAGTCTGCATTGGGAAAACAGATCAGCTGAAGATTATATAATAATAATATAATAATGTAATTATAGTATATATATATATATAATAGTGACAAAACTGTTCTAGTTTTTTTCTGCACTTTTTGTTTTCTATGCATTTTTCTTAAAATAAGATATATTGATCTTTTCCTCTATTGACCACCCACAATTCTAACTCTCATTCTACCTTCCCAAGTAGGAACCTAGTCTAATAATATATATACAAACAAAACAAATCAACACGTTGGTCAGGATTGACAATGCATATCTAATTTGCAAGTCTATTACTTCTGTTAATAGTTGAGAGGCATGTTTCATCATCAGTTTTTTTAACTGATTAGACTTCTGAGGTCTTTCAGAACTGTTTTTCTGCATGTTATTGTCATTGCATAAGTTGTTCTCCTTGTCCAAGTCTCTTTACTCTGTATCAGTGGGTATTCTACATTAGATTCTCTGAATCTATCATACTCATTATTCCTTATGGAATAATAATTCCATTACATTCATATGCCACAATTTGTTCTGTCACATCCCAATTGTTAGGGGAATTTCTAGTTCTCTCCTGCTATAAAAAGTGCTGCTATAAATATTCTTGTATATATGAGTTTTTTCTCCCTATTCTTGATCTCCTAGGGATTTATGACTAAATTGTCATACTGATGGGTCAAAGGGTATGTATCATTTAGATATTTTGAGGATCGCTCCACATTGTTTTCCAAAACAGTTGGACCAATTCACAGCTTCAGCAACAATGCATTAATATGCCTATCCTTCTACAACCCCTTTAACAATTATTTTCCTCTTTTGTCATTTTTGTCAATCTGGTAGGTATGATCTAGAACTTTGGAGTACTATTAATTTTCATTTTTCTAATTATTAGTGCTCTGGAGCACTTCTTTTTTCATGACTAATGACTAATAGTTGGCATTTCTCCTTCTGAGTTTTCCTATTAGTATTGTGTGGGATGGCCCCCTTAATAAAATTAGAGTTGACCAAAGGAGTAAAAAGGAAAGATATTTATTCAACTTTCTCGAGAAAAGGCACTCCTGCCTGTGCTCAAGATGGTGATGGCTGAGCAGCGTAAGGGCATGCCCTGCACAGCAGTTTTATAGACCCTGACCATTATACCCCCACCCTAACCCCCTTCCTCTTAGCCCATTGGCTGGGCCTTGAGGGTACAATCTACCCCAGCAACAAAGAATAAGTGTACAAAAATAATTTTAAGAAAAAGGGGGATATGGGAGTAACTCTTGTTCAAAGACTGTCACATAACATGGAGTAGTTATCTAGGAAATGAGATAAAGGAGTAAAGGCAGTCTGGGAGTATGCAAAAAGCAGTTTCTGTCAAGGACTATCTCATAGCACAAAAAAAAAAAAAAGAATTTTAAGAAAAACAGAATCTCTACTATTCAGTTTCTCAGGGCCGGGTGGGATAACTGAGCTAACAATAGGGGCATATTACTAAATAAACCTATTCTATTCACTGAGGGGTCTTTATTAAATACACCTGTTTTACTCAGTATCCTTTGACCATTTATCTGTTCAAGAATGACTCATTCATATGTTTATCAGGTCCCTATGGTTTTGGAGATTAAAACTTTTATCAGAGAAATTTGAAGTGAAGACTTATTTTTCCAGTTGTTTCCCTTGAAGTCGTAACTGAATTTATCTTGCTGGTACAAAAAGCTATAGGTAATCGAAATCCTCTTTTTTAGTGTTTAGGATCACCTCTCATGTTCATTTAAGCATTTTCCTTCTACCATAGATTTGAATAGTACCTCTGACCATTTTCTACAATTTTTCCTTTATTATATATTCTTTAATATTTAGTTCATGTATCCAAGTGTTTTTGTCAGTTTGTTTTAAACCTTATAACACAGGTGGATTCTGAGTAGCATAGTTTTATGTTCTTGTTAAAGAAACTGCATAGTTACAACATGACTTGTTCCTAATAGCAATCTAAGATATTGACAATCAAAGTCTGTCTTTTAGCTTCAGAGTAATACCTTGAATAGTATCTTTCTTCTTGTCTCAATGCATCTCAGTTGAGTTTTTGGGATAGTACTTTATTTGAAAGAAGTAAGCTAAAGCCCCATTTTTAAGACTGTTCCTCAAGAATCCCCTTTAATTTTCAAAATCCTACCTGTTCAGCTGGAAGAATGACAGATTTTCTGTCTGTAGCTGTATATCTTGATTAAACAAATAATCTAGAATTAGGGACCTGAATTCCATTCCCAACCCTCTGATTCCAGACATCTAGTAAAGGAGCTAATCTGAAGTCTAAAAATAAACTGCTTAGCAGGTAACTTGAAAGGGCAACGGAGTGACTAATGTTACCTTGCTGATCTGGGAAAGCATTAATGTAAAAACAACTACTACCTTCTTCTTATAAAAGTTGTCTAGATCTGAAGCTAAGTTAAATTAGTCTTTCTGGCTTCAAATGAAGCTGAATTTTTAATAATCAATTCAATTCAACAATATTTAAGTACTTATTGTGGGCTAAGTATTCAATCTACAAAGGTTAAAAAAAGATAGTTCTTGATCTCAACTAGTTAATATCAAATAGAAGAATAAATGTAAAGTGCTTTATGAATCTTAAAGCTTATGCCTCTATTAACCCTTTACCATCATCAGATTGAACTGGGAGGGAGCATGTACCAAGCACACAAATATAGGCATAACAGAGGGAGATAGGATTATTAGACCTATGATTTCACAGGTACAGGGAAGTGTCATGTGGAGTCCCTCTTAAAAATGCAGGTGGTACTTTTGCTGCAATTTACAGTCTTAAAGAATTTTCTTGAGCACTGAGACACCTAAATAACTTGTCTGGGGTTGCAGACAGCAGAAGTTGGATTGGAGTCCTGTTGCTCTTGGGTCTAAGGTAAACTTTATCCAATACAACATATTGCCTTTCCATTACAGATATACAAAGTGTGGAGGCATGATGGAGTTAAAGGAGAGATCCAGACAAAATGCTCTGAGCAATTTGGGGTGAGAGAGCATACTTTCAGTGAATTAAAAGCACAGGCCCAGAAACTGTCGAGAGCTGTATCTGGAAATGCGGATATAAAAACAAAAATGAAGGCCCAAGCTCTCAAGGAGGATATATTCTATTGGGAAAGACAATATATTCACAAAATTTATATGTTTATATTCATATAAATAAATATTTACACAAAATTTATAAATGCAAGATGATTGGGGGCGAGGAGGCATTAGGAAAGCTTTAAAATCAGGAACCCCCTGGCAGAGTTGGAAGTGACACAAGGAAGTCAAGATAACAAGCATTTCTAGGGGGGTGCCTTTAAGCTCTAGGCATTATGCTAAGTGCTGGGGAGAAAGAGCAAGGTTTTCGGAGACCTGAGAAGAGGAAGTGCATTTCAGGCACAAGTATAGACCGGGGGCAGACGTCTGGGGCGAGGAACAACGGACAGTTTGGCTGGACCGTAGAGTGAGGAAAGTAATGTGTAATAAGCCCAGAAAGCAAGATTGGAGCGGGGGGTAGGGGAGGAATTTAAACGTCAGAGCCACGAGTTCGTATCTGGTCCCAAAGGGTGACAATGGGGCACCGGAGTTTACTCAGCAGGTAGGCAAGTGACCTGCCCGAGCTCCGCTCAGGAAGCTGTCAGGAAAGGCTCCCAGGAGGAGGAGGCACCTGAACCCAGCCAGACACAATGGAGGGGGACATTCCAGGTCCGCAGAGCCTGGGGGAGTCTACGCAGGCGGGCAGAGGCTGGGTTGGGTGCCCGAATAGCTCTTAGTCGGACGCTTAAAGGGGAGTCACCGGAAACTAGGCCGGAAAAGCAGGTGTTTTGCCCCCTGGGCGGGGGGGGGGGGGAGGCCTCTTAAAGGCAAACCGACAAAGCTCTAGCATCAGAGCAGAGCTCGCTCCTAGGGCGTCCGCTCCTTTGCCGCGTCCTCAGGGAAAGTGGCCAGGCTTTAAAGCCAGCTGGGTCGAACCTGGCTGGCGCTGAGGGGAGTGCTGCCGTCCATGAGCTGAGGACATGGTCCGGACCCCGGTACCCACCCTTGTCAGGGAGACCCGGCTGAACCTCTCTTTTCCCTCAGTTCGACCTGTCAGAGATTTCCGCGGGGAGGGAAGGGGGGGTCCCACATTCTCGTCAGGACCGCTCCCCTCAAGGACCCGACGGTCGACCTTTAGTATACCAGAGCGCGTGCGCTCAAGAGCACAGCGCAAGCTCAACAGCCGTGAATGCGCACTGGCTCCGCCCAAAGGGCGGGGAGAACTTTGAGCCTTCCCACTTCTTCCAATCCGCTCCTCCCCTTCTCCTGTCGGCCCGCTCCGCAGGCCAATCCCACACCTCTTTTCGCCCCCGCCCCTCACTGCCTTCTGTGGCGCGGCCAGAGGCCGATCCAGCCGCTCGGCTTCTGATTGGCCGGAGAAGAGGGAACGACGACAGCCCACGTGAGGCGACTCAACCCCTCCCCCTACGCCTCTCAGCGGAGAGGGGCTGGGCGCGGCGTAGCGCACCCCCATCCCCCCCCCAGCCCCCAGTCGGCCATTACCCGGAACAATCCCCGAGCCTCGGGTCAGGTGACCCCTGGCGGGGCTAGCGCGGGGGCAGCCGTGGGGGAGGAGTGGAAGAAGAGGAGGGCGGAGTAGGGAGGGGAGGGTTGGGAGGGCGGGGGGAGTGTGGGAGCGGGGTCACGTGACTCAGCATGGAGGCGGCGGCGGCAGCGGCGGCGGCAGCGGCTGGGCTGGCGACGGTATCGGCGGCGGCCGGGAGGAGCCGCCGGGCCAGGAGCCGCACTTGTTAGTGTGTGCGTGTGTGGGTGCGCCTCGGAGGGGCGGAAGGACGGGGGACGAGGACACCGTCACCCGGGACGACGCCGAGGAGAAAGCGGGGACGGGGGGCGCTATCAGGCTCCGACCCCCGGCCGAGGGGATGAAGGGAGTATGGGCGCCAAGGAGTCACGGATCGGATTCCTCAGCTACGAGGAGGCGCTGAGGAGAGGTGAGGGGGGAGGGGCCGGTCCAGGCCCGGGGAGGTGACCCGAGGGAGAGGACCCTCGCTCCACTGGCAGGTTCAGGGTGCTAAGAGAGAAGAGGGAGCGAGATGGAGGAGGAGCGTCCGTCTGTGGGGAAAGGAGAGAGAGGGGCTTGGCGAGAGAGGATCGAGGCCTTATCGCCGAGGACGGGCATCCCCCCAGTGCCTGGGAAGAGGGACCGCCCGTGCTCTCAGGTGTTGTCCTCTTGGAAACGTCCAGGGAAGTCCCTGTCCTCGCCGTCCCTTCCCCCACTCCTCTCCAGCGTCCCCAAGCCCCCTTCCCTTCCCCTGACATCTCGTTATTCCCTAGTCCCGCCTGGCTCCTTAACAGCCCGAGTGGCGGCGGGTGAGCCTCCCTTCTCGCGCTAGAATGCTGCCGAGCCCTCTTCTCCTCGCCGGCGGAAAGCCCTCTTAGAGGGGCTTCTTCTATCCCTCTTCTTCAGGGCCCTTATCTGTCACTTGGGAGCTAGCTCTCTCCGTGCACTATCATCGTCCGCTCCCGCCTCCTCCTCCCCGCCTCCCTCTCCCCCTTGCTGCTGGCCGAGATAAGGACATCCTGAAATGAAGTGTGTTTGAGGTGAGATGAGGCTGGACAGCTGATGCTGCCACAAGACCCTGGTCTTAGGTTACATCCTTCGGCGGACCGTGGCCTTTGCCTTCTCTCTTCTGGTAGTATTAAGATGGCATTCGGAAATCCTGTATTCTGATGTTACCCTGGGTTATGCTCCCTTCAGAGCCCAGCCTTGGTGTCATTAACAGTTCTTGGCCTGTCCTTTCTTGTCTTAGATGTTAACGCTCCCAGCATTTACCGAACTGTCGCTGTTGTATTCGGTAGTGCACGTCTTAACAGGAAATGATTATTGCTCAGTTTACAGTTTGTATATGGCTTATTTTTCTCATGGCTTGATTTTTGTGTTTATATTTCTCCTCAGTGTTTAATAGATTTTTTTTTTTTGTAAAAGATATGACAGTAACTTGCTGTTTTGGTGTTGGGCGTTGTTAGACTGTTAACAGGTTCTTAAGTCAGGAAAACAGCTATCCTTCTGGGTCCTACTATTAATGTCCAAGAACATAGATTTGGATTAAAATACAAAGTAATTTTAAATAGGAAAACACTTGATTGTGTTTTGTTTAATCCGGTTAAAAATGAACTTTTGCAAGTATGTGACAAAGTGAAGAGGCTGGCTTCAGAGAACCACACCTGACACTGTAAGATATGGATGCAATTATGGACTAAGGTATTTTTTTTTATCTGTCAAAACAGTAAAGAGCTGCTTTTGGACCTTTTTTCCTGAGGTCTATTGTAAAGGTAATGTTTTAGCTTAATGAGCAACCTCAGCCTCACTTTTTTGTTGTCCTTGCTTCAACATAAGAAGTATTCCACATATGTTGATGTGTTCAGCCCCCGGTAGTATAGTCATTTCCTGGATACTATTGAAGCTTGACAGGTCTGACCTCAATTAGGCAATAGCTTACATGGAGTGAAAGAGGAAATCAATGAGAATGATTTACAGGTTTCTTCAGAAATCCATTGTTTCAAAAATTTGAGGTTGTGAAAACTGTACAATATCTGACATTTTTCAGACAAAGCCCCCAAATAGATTTTTATCCAACTGCCATGCAATACAATTTAATGTCTTACTTCCAATGCATCCAAAGATTGAATCTTTGGATGGAAGGTAACAATTTGTGTATTCGATAGAAGGAAAATTAACTTGATTCCGTTAGGTATCTTCGTCTTTCTGCAATCTGCTCTGAAACATCTTCATGAATTTTAAATGCTATATTTGAAAATATGGGAAATAGTTGATATTAGTATAAATGAGGACCTCAGTTTCATTTAAATAAGTCTTTTTTTTTTAAGGATGATCCAACTTATTACCATCTAATAAGTGTCATACTTTTCCTGTTATTTCAATTAGACTAGCAGTTTGTGAAACTTGGTGGATCTTTTTAGCATTCTTATTTGTTTAAAAATGTTGAAGAACTCTTCTTGAGTGCATGAGCTATCTAAATTACATGTTAGACTATCCCTTGCTTATGGTGTTATTTTTTCCTGTGTTTTTGACAGAAACTATCAGCATTATGTCAATATTTGTAGCCATTAGAAGGTAATTTACCTTAATATCATAGTATCGAATACATGGTCTTTTTATCTTTTTCTTTACTTGAGAGTGTTGACTGTAGAGTGATTGTTGCCCAAGTAACTATTACCATAACCAAATAATGAATTACTAAGCTTCATCTTAGGGAATGTGGTTTTAAAAGAAAAGTATTATTGTAAATGATAGAACTTTTAAAGGACTTGAGGAGAAATATGGCCTAATAATTGAGTATAACTTTCTAGTATCATATGCATGTAAACTGAATAAGCCCTCCAAAATGAACCATTAGGTTTGATTTTGCCTTGAGTTATTCATACTTACGGTAACTGAGATTAAGCATGTAAAAGCTTACAACACTTTGGCGTAGCTGATATTTATAGTACCTGTTGTTTTGTCCTTTCTAGGATTCTTTATAATTCATCAGCCTTTTGGGATCTTGACATTGCTTTGAAAAGCCTGTGTTTTCTAAAGCTGCCCTGTACAACTTTGTCATTCTGTGGGAGTGAGAATTTTTCAACTATATCTTCCATATTTTATTTCATTTCTTATTTGGAAGGCTTCTGAGAGTTACAGAGAATATTTTCCTTGGAGTTCTTTAAGTTATATATGAAAAAAATTCAGAGGTGTAAAGGAAGGACTAAGATCATCTAATTCAGTCTTCTCATTTTTCTTCCTTTCTTTTATGCCTCCCTTCTTGCTTGTCCTTCTCTCTTCTATACCTTTCCTAACATCAAAGGAAAGTTATGAGGCTTGCTTATGACAGGTGAAATAAAATAGTTTAGCTATTAGTTTATGGTAGTAGAATATAAAAGATATCTTCCTTTCTCCTTTAATTATGATATATATATTCCTTATTTTTTCTAAGAATTGGGTGATAAAAATAAGCCATGTTTCAAAAACATTTGTGTTCCCAAATGACAACGTTTTATCCAAAGTTTCTAGAATTCCATAGTGTCCCATGTATAGTTTTTCAATCCTTTAATGGAATTCTGCTTATGGGTGATTGTTACTAAAACTTTCCCTGCTGTTCCTGCTGTTGTATGTTGTACTGTTGTGATTTCTCTCCCAAGCCTCTTTCCTTTCTGTGAGGGCATATATATTGGCTTTAAAAGATTCCTTTTGGGAAACAGTTGACTACACTGAAGGTCAGGAAGGCATATTTGAAAACGTTTTGTCTCTGTGTTATGTTCTATGAACACTTAGATCTTTGTAAGTTCTTCATTCTTATCTAAGAAGGGACCTGAAAAATGTATCCAGAAGAAGGCAGAAATTGGGTTCAATTAATCCTTTACAATCCATGTTATGTACAACTCATGTTATGAACAAAATTGAAATTGCAATAGTTTTGTGTTTTGTGGCATTCTGCATATATTATCTCTTTCTGGTAATCATACAGAACATCATTGTTATCTGTTACATACAATCAGTTGTCAATCAGTAGATAATCATTTATTAAGCCTTACTATGTTTTAGGTATTGTGCTAACCACTGACTGTACAAAGAATGGTAAAAAAAAAACCTCCACACAAACAGAAAGTACAGCCATTACTCTCCAGGAGTGTACCTTCTAATGGGGAGAGACAACATAAATATCTAGAAGTGTTCAAGATATATAATAATATATGAAGATAATCTGAAAATGAAAGATGTGTAATAACTGGAGGGATTAGGAAAGCATCCAGGCAAAAAGGGGGATTTGAGCTGAGTACTGAGGAGAAATAATGGGTGGAGTTAGGGGACAGTGTTTTCTAGGCATTGCAAAGGCAAGGATTGTTGTGTTCCAAGAACTCCAAGTAGGTCAGTGTGGCTGGGTCATAGAGTACTTGGGAGGGTTGAATGTCAGTTGGTTGGAAAGGTCAGGCCATTGGAGTTGTGCTTTCTGTAGTACGTTTGCTAAAAAAGACTATTTTATGGAGAAATCACAAAGGGCAAGTGCTCTCATGGTGGTCAGAAGAAGCGATACAAGGACATTTGGGTAACTAGGTGGTGCAGTGGATAGAGCCCCAGTGCAGGAGTCAGGAGGACCTGAGTTCAAATCTTACCTCAGATACTTGACACTCACTAGCTGTGTGACCTTGGACAAGTCACTTAACCCCAGTTGCCTCATCCTTGTCATCTCCAGTCATCCTAATGAATATCTGGTTACTGGATTCAGATGGCCTTGGAGGAGAAGTGAGGCTGGTGACCTGCACAACCTTCCCTCACTCAAAACAAAAAAGTCAGGTGCAAGTCATGTTATTATTTCTCTGATGGCATGGTCGTCTTCAGCAAAGAAGGACGAACACACACAAGGACATTCTCAAGGTTTCTCTTAAGAACTTTGGAATTGCAGTATGGTACTAGAAATGTTAGCTTTAGCAATAAGAGAAGAAAAAGAAATTGAAGGAATTAGACTAGGCAAAGAAGAAACTAAGTAATCCCTCTTTGAAGATGGTATCATGAAATACTTAGAGAATCCCAGAGAATCAAGTAAAAAACTACTTCAAATAATAAATAACTTTGGCAAAGTTGCAGGTTACAAAATACTAACAAAGCCCAACAGCAAGAGATAGAAAGAGAAATCCCATTTAAAGCTACAGTAGACACTATGAAATATCTGGGAGTCTACTGCCAAAACAAACCTAGGGACTATATGAACACAATTCCAAACTGCTTTTCACATAAATAAAGTCAGATCTAAGTAAGTGGAAAAACATCAGTTCCTCGTGGATAGGCCGAGCCAATATAATAAAAATGACAATTCTACCTAAATTAATTTTCTTATTCAGTGCCATACCAATTAAATTACCAGATAATTATTTTCTAGAGCTAGAAAAAATAATATCAAAATTCACTTGGAAGAACAAAAGGTCCAGAATATCAAGGCAACTAATGAAAAGAAATGCCAGGGAAGGTAGCCTAGCCCTACCAGATCTCAGATTGTATTATAAAGCAGCAGTCATCAAAACCACTTAACTAAGAAATACAGGGGTAGATTAGTGGAATAGGTTAGGTACTCAAGATAGTAGTCAATTAATATAGCAATCTACCGTTTGATAAACTCAAGGACCCCAGCTTCTGAGATAAGAACTCACTGTTTGACAAAAATTGCTGGTAAACTGGATAACAGTATGGCAGAAATTGGGCATAAACCAATGCCTGACACTGTACACACGAATAAAGTCCAAATGGATACATGATCTGGGTATAAAGATTGATGGTTTAAACAAATTAGGGGAGCAAGGAGTAGTGCATTTGTCAGATTTATGGAGAATGGAGCAATTTTTGACCAAACAAGAGATAGAGAACATTATGAAGTGCAAAATATGTAATTTTGATTACATTAAATTGAAAAATTTTTGCATAGACAAACCCAATGCAACCAAGATTAGGAGGGAAGCATAAAACTGGGAAAAAATTTTTGCAGCTAGTGTCTGTGATAAAGGCTTCATTTCTAAAATATATAGAGAACTGAGTCAGATGTACAAGAATACAAGTCATTCTCCAGTTGATAAATGGTCAAAGGATATGAACAGGCAGCTTTCAGAGGAAGAAATGAAAGGCTATCTATAGTCATATGAAAAATTGCTCTAAATCACTATTGATTAGAGAGATGCAAATCAAAACAACTCTGAGGTACCACATCACGCCTATCAGATTGGCTAACATGACAAAACAGGAAGATGATAAATGTTGGAGAAGATGTGGGACAGTTGGAACACTTAATTTGTTGCTGCTGGGGCTGTGAGCAGATCCAACCATTTTGGAGAGCAATTTGGAACTATGCTCAAAGGGCTACAAAAATGTGCTTACCCTTTTATCCAGCAATACTGCTTCTGGGGCTGTATCCCAAAGAGATCATAGAAATGGAAAAGGGTCCCACATGTGCAAAAATATTTATAGCAGTTCTCTTTGGTGGCCAAAAATTGGAAATCAAGGGGATACCCATCAATTGGAGAATATCAGTTGGAGAATAGCTGAACAAGTTGTGGTATATGAATGTAATGGAATACTTTTGTGCTATAAGAAATGATGATCTGGAAGACTTCAGAGAGGCCTGGAAGGATCTATCTTGGATATCTATCCTGGAAAGATCAACTGATGCTGAGTGAAAGGAGCAGAATCAGGAGAACTTTGTACACAGCAGCAACCACAGTGTGTGAGGAATTTTTCTGGTAGACTTACTTAGTCCTTCACAGCAATGCAAGGACCTAAAAAATTCCCAGTGGACTCTGAGGTAAAATGCCTTCCACATCTAGAGAAAGGATGATGGAATTAGATTGCAGAGTGAAGCAGACCATTTTCTCTTGTGTTATGTTTTGTTTTGTTTTATGATTTCTCTAATTCATTTTAATTCTATGCAACATGAATAAGGTGAAAATATAATAGGAATGTATATGTGGAACTTACATAAGATTGCATGCTGTCTTGAGGAGGGACTGAGGGGGAAGTGAGGGAGGGAGGGGAAAAAATCTAAGATATATGGAAGTGATTGTAGAAAACTGACAAAAAATAAAATAATTTAAAAAAAGGTAAAATAAAAAAAAAACCAAACTTTGGAATTATTAAATAGGAGACTTTGGCACAAGGCTGCTCAGCATGGTGTACCTTCATTCGAGCAGGTGCTGTGCTCTATGAGCAAGGCAGAGTTGGAAAAGAAACTTGAGATTTGTAAATTTAGACAATCCACCCCAAATGTTAACATGGTCCATTTGTACCCAGTCGAACATTCCAAGCTCAGGTAGGTCTGATCAACCACAGTTGGACACACTGTAACATGACTCTGGCATAGTGATGTCATTTTTGTCCTCTTGAGAACTAAGGACATCAACTAACCAAGTTGAAAAGGTAGAGAAGGGGTCACTGGGAAGTGAAAAGCTTTAAAATGCTAAACTGATGACTTCTGTTTGATCATGTAATTGGTAGAGAGCTCTTGGAGTTCCCTGAGCTATACATAGATGGTGACTTGGTCAGTCCGACTACATTTTAGGAGAGTCATCTTGATAGGTGAATGAAGAATGTTTTGGATTGGGTAGTGACTCGGCAGGGAGACCAGCTTGAAGGCTATTGCAGTTGTCCAGACTGGACATGATGAGGACCTGAACTAGCATTATAGCTGTATGAATGAAAAGGATGGGGATG
Source organism: Potorous gilbertii (assembly GCA_028658325.1). Classification (NCBI taxonomy): domain Eukaryota; kingdom Metazoa; phylum Chordata; class Mammalia; order Diprotodontia; family Potoroidae; genus Potorous; species Potorous gilbertii. Next base: position 545,582,287 of record CM053770.1, read on the forward strand.
TGTAGGCAGAAATGAAAAGATTTGGTTATGTATGTATTTATTGGATATGTGGAGTGAATGAAGTACTTATTATGTGCCGGTGCCTGTGCTAAGTGAGTACTGGGGATACAAAGAAAGGCCCAAACAGAGTCCTTTATTAAGTAGAATGGCATATTGGATAGTGGGTTGGATTTGGTGTCAGGAAGACTGCGGTTCGGATCCTGCCTCAGACACCAACTGGGTGACTCCTTGTTCCTCAGCTTTCTTATCTTTAAAATGGGAGTAACAATAGCATCCACCTTTCAAGGTGGTTGTCGGGGTCTAACGTAACACTTAGTGCTCTGTGAAAATTTAAAAGAGCTCAATGATCATGATGTTGATAATAATGATGATGATAGCATTTCCAGTTTCTTGAGCTCCAGTCCAGGACCAGAATGATACTTTATGGGCGTGAGCATCAAACTGATTGTTCTCTAGGCCTCTCATACTCAACATGTCTAGAACAGAACTCATTTATTTTCTCTCCCAAATCTTCCTCACTTTCCTGTTACTGTGCCGGATACCACCATTCTCTAGGTTGCTGAGCTGTATATCCAGTCTGTTGTCAAGTCTTGTTTCTACCTTCACAGAGTCTGGATATGCTCTGATATTGGCATTCACAACTGCATACCTGGACTATTGAAGTAGCATTCTGCTTGATCTCCCTGCCTTAAGTCTTTTCCCATTTCAGTCTATCCTTCACTTACCTGGCAAAGTGATTTTTTCCCAAAATACAGATCCGATTCCCTTACTCAATAAATTCTAGTGGCAACCTTCTCTCTGGCATTCTCATGCTTAATAGTCTCCCCTGTCTTATTTCTGTTTACTGACTTTCCTGGACTGCTTTGAGACTCAGCTCAGATACCACCTTTTTATAAGAGGCTTCTCCTGGTCTCTTCCCCTTCCCACATGTTTCTCCTTCAAAATTATTTTCTTTTACATATTGTCTCTCTCATTAAAATGTGAGTTCCTTGAAGTTAGGGCCCCTATTTTTGCCTTTCTTTTTATCTGAAGCACTTAGTACAGGGCCTCGCAATAGTAGGTGCTTAATAAATTCTTGTTGACTGACATTGCAGTTAATTGGAAAATGGGGGTGACATGGTCAGTCCTGTGCTTTAGAGAAATCATTTTGACCGCTGAGTAGAGGATAGATTGGACTGGGAAGACACTTGAGTCAGTGGCTGTAAGGAGTTAACAGTTTAGTCTTTAGATTCTTAGTGATTTACAGGTTATAATAGTATTTGAACAGATACATATTTAAACAACTTTAGCAACATCAGTAATTCCAGATAATCATAATATCTTATAACTAACATTTTATAAAATCTTGATGGCCTTTCCTTCTTACTCAAGGGTTTGATCACTGAATTTAATGAAATTTAGTATTTAGAGACTAACTTTAAAAATCGCTATAATGGTTAGTCTCCTGTAGTGTAGCGTAATTCTATAAATGAAGTGGAGTTAGAATATGAGTTACAAGTGTATTCTTTTTTTCACTAAGGCAGATTAATACTCTAATGTGGAGTCTGTCAAGTTTATAGTAGACTTCTCCCAATTTAGTTTGGGTTAGTGAATTTCTGTTACGGTCATCCTGTGGGTAATATGATTGATCCTCCTAGAAACTGAAGAACAGTTAGTTATAAAAAGGAAAAAGTACGACAAATTCAAATTAGTCCACTTATAGGTATAATCATTTTATGCTTGAATTAATCAGCAACTTTTCTGGAAAGTTTTAAAAAATTCTGAACTTAAACACTTAAACACTTAAAGCATTTGAATATGCAAAGCAGAACATAAAAAGAAAATTCTGTATGAGACTGTGAATTTCCATTTTATATGCTTTTCAAAAAAAGTTACAATGGCTACCCCTTTTTTCTGTCACTGTTGCTATGTTCCTGGTCCCAATTAAAAAATAAGAGAAAGAAAGAGGGGAAAAAAAACCCTCTAAAAGTTTTTATTAAGCATTTACTAAGTTTCAAGCACTTTGTTAAGTTTTGGGTACATAAAAAAAATAGCAAAAACAGTCCCTGCCTTTATGAAGCTTAAATTTAATGAACATACAAAAATTTAGAGAGCCCAGGACATAGCCATTGAGGACACATGTAGTTATGAACATGATATAGTTGAACATCCAGCAAAGGAGACCGAAGAGTGGTAAGACAAGGCAGGAGTCCTTAAAAGTGAGCAAGTGATGAAGAGAAGGTATAAAGTCACATGCTTCAGAGAGAGGGCTAGAACAGCGCTTCTTAAACTGTTGATCCTCTCCAGTTTAAGAAGCGCCAAAGGGTCTTGTTTAAAAAAGTTTAAAAAGCCCTGGTCTAGAAGGATGAAGACTGAGAAAAGGCAATATTTGGCAATTAAGTGATTTTTGGACAGAGCTTTAGTTGAATGGTGAGATAAGAAGCCATATTGCAGCAAGTTTAGAAGAGAGTTAGAAGAGAGGAAATGAAATTGCCAAATATACACTGCTTTGGTAAGTTTAGCAGAAAAAGAGGAAAGATTTAGAATTCTAACCAGCTAGGGTTATAGAATTTAGTGAGAGTTTTTTAATGATGAGAGAATCTCCTGTGGGGTCGGGGTGAGGTGTGGGGTCATGTTTATAGGCATCAGGGAAGGGGACAGAAATAGATAGGGAGGAGATGGAAGTTTAGAGAATAGGGATGGTAGTTGTGGAGACTGCTGAAGTTTAAAAGGAATAAGGTCAAGGGTGCATGTAGGATTATAAAAGGTTGGCCTTGGCAAGGAGAAGTGCCACTTCTTCACCTTGAGTCAAGGAAGAGATAGTGAGAAATGTCAGAGGGATGTGAGATGAAAAGGGGAGGAGAAATGGCCTTAGTTTTGTTTTTTTGGTTTTTTTTTTATGAAATATGAGGTGAGGCCCTTGCTGAGAGGGTGAAGGAGGATATATCTTGGGAATCTGGAGGATGAAAGAGATTTGGAATAGTCTTTTTGGTAAGTATTAGATGAGGAGGAGTAGAAGGATTATCTTGTGGTAGTGAGTTTAAGTGGCAGTTGGGATTAAGGGATAGAGGTGTGGGGGTAGACCTGCAATGTTACTGATAGAGGGGGAAACTTCCTCTACCACTGTAGGTTGGCACCTTCTTTGCAATTTATACTTTTAGAGATTTGCCTGAGGGCATTGAAAGGTTAAGTGACTTGCCTACAGTCACAAAACCAGTATTTGTCAGAGGTATGACTTGAACCTAGGTCTCCCTGATTCCAAGGCCAACTCTCTATCATTCTTTGCTGCTTCTTACTTGAGAGTACATTAACAAATTTAGGGTTGACTTAGTCGCCATCATTTGGTGACTTTCTCCAGCCCCAGTCAGACTGGAGTCATCCAGGGTTGGGGTCTTTGAGCAGGAATTCAAGAATAGAGGATAGTGCAGTAGGAGTAATGTGGTACGTAACTCAACAATAGAAAAGTGCCATTCTTATTCTGCTTTTTTTTTTGTACTCTCAGAGAGGCAAGAACACACATGAAAGCAGCGCACTGCACTGATGAATCCTAGATGCATTGCTTTTAGGATAAGCAGAATGAGGTGACATCAACGCATGGTCAATAAGGTCCCTGTTTACTGAATTGTGCAGCTGTTGTTGGTTTTTCTTGTTCATTGTATCTTGCTTTGTGTTTGGACACAGGGCCTTCATAGTGGCACAACACCCAGGGCGGCCTTCCAGAAAAATTGTGTAAGTAACAAAGAGTTGGAATTGTGGTGACTAGCAAATGCAGTGTTTGAAATTATGAGGTATTCCGTAAGGAAGAGAAAGGAAAAAAAAATTTGGTACTCTAACTACAGCTGGGTCACAGACAAGGTAGAACCACAGAGAAGCTGTTGCATTTTTTTTTTTTTTGAGCACCTCTATGAGACTAATGATAAGTTTTTCTTTTTTTTGCTGCATCTAATAAAAATGACCAGAGTGGTAGATGAATTAATTTATGGAGAAAAGGACAGTAATTAACCAGATTAGGAGATGACAGTGTAAAAGTGAGCCTTACTCATACTTTTTGAAGTAAGGAAGCATGGCTTCTGTTTTTAGGGCCTGATACTGTTTTTATGTTACTGCTTTTGGCTTTTGGGTGGTTGTTATGTTTGTGATTTAAGCTGAACCACCTAAGCTCTGAATGTATAAAATAGGACATTCTATTTGCTACTTTCATCTCCCAATAATAAATTGCTGCTGGAAGTCATTGTGGTTAGTTTGCGTAGTGATAGCTGAAACAGGGCATACTTTATAAATATATGAAAGAGGTGTTCTAGAGAAGAATAATACATGGTTTCTGAGCCATGCATATTGGAATTAGGAGTCTGGGAGCTTCTGCCAAGATTGTATTCTCTGCTATACCTCAAAGATGAGTCCTTCAGAGTGGTGAGCTCCCTCTCTCTTTCTCTCTCTCTCTCTCTGACAAAGACAATTCTTAACTTTGCTTTTTAAGATAGAACTATATGAGATTTCTTTTACCCAAAAGAAATTTAGAAGAAAGAAACAGTTTTTCAGCAGTTGCAGGCAGCACGATGCTATGGGAAAAGTACTGGATTTGGAATAAAAAGGACATGGGTTTAATTCTTGGCTGTTCCCCTTATTACCTGGACCCTGGTCAAGAAGACACTTAATGTCTCTGGGCCTCTGCTGAAATGAGGGATTTGAACTGAATACCTCTGAAGACCTTTCTAGCTCTAAATCTGAATTGATTGAAACAGTGTTTTGTTGAAACTTCACTAGTCCGTGCAACTATACATTTCTTTTGCTGTCACAAAGTGACAAAATGCCTTGAGTGTATGGGAGTGTAATAGAGGTGAAACTGTGAGACTGAAGTGAAGAAAGTTACATCCTTGGTGTCTCATAATATAATGGTATATATGTGAATACATGATAGATATATTAATCCATAAAGTGCTTTGTAAACCTTAAAGTGCTATATGAATGCTAGCTATAATTATAATTTAATTAATTTAAAAATACTCTTTTTAAAAAATCTATTTAGTATATTTCCCGTAGTAGTTCTTCCTTGTAAGATAGGGTCTGGAGAGGTCCCATTGCAAAGCTAATTCTCAGAACCCTTTCTTCAAGGTGTGAAAGTAGGGTCCTGATACATAGTTCCCTTCTTTTGCTCCTTGCCCTCTGAGGAGAAGGTCTGGCCAAGTCGTCCTGTGTTCTTGACGGAAACGAAAGAGCTAGGGCAAGATTGTTGGATGTCATAGTAAGATTCTAGCAAACTTTGTATGACTTTATGTGGTATCTTCATATGCACATAGATACACTTTTATTTGTTGAAAAAAAGACTTATTAATAATGTCTTTTATTTACACCAGTCATTTCCTAATATAATCTGCATTTTGAACTCTCCTTTTTAACAAAGAAAAGCTAAACAAAATGACAGAAATAACTGACTGATAGCATATGCAACCTTCTACATCTAGAATGACTCAACTTTTAACCTATGGTTTTAGGAGTGTGTGCGCGTGCGCATGCGTGTGTGCACGCACAGGCACACACATACTTGTATATGTAAAACAGGATGAATGACATTTTATTTGTATGTTGCTTAATTCCAATGCCTATAGTTGATATTGTCTCTAAAATGCTCTGGGATAGCACTACATATTACACATGTAAATGCAAAAAAAAAAGTTTTTTGGCTACACAATATTTAAATTTTGTTATGATATAGAATAAATTAATTACTTTCACCTCTAGTGATGATTTTTTGATCCAACATCTTGTGCTTTGTTGAATTTGATATTTAACAAGAAAAACCAGCTGTATATGAGAGAGCAAGCTGCAGTTTCATGTACCAGCCATCTTTCTGTTGTTAGTTTTGTTTGATATTTAAGTTCAGAATAAAGAAAGAAATAAAAAACACTGATTTTGTGCTTTTACCAAGTTGCATACATTTCTATTTTGAATGTGATTTTATAGTGGCATTTTTAATCCTTAAATAGATGGAGAAAATGAGGATTTATGATTTGAGGACTTGTGAAGGTTTCACAGTGACTTGTTTGTGAAGCTGAGAGTAGAATCCAGATTGACAGCATTCTTGTCCATATCATTGATTTTTTTTCTCCTTATTTGGTTGACTATTTTCACTTTTGTTTTCTTCTATTCCTTCTCCATGATAAAGGCTTTTTTTATTTTCAGAGATTTCTCACTCCTAATTTCTATTTTTTTTTAACCCTTGAATGATATTGTAAATAAATACCTTGCATCTACATGCTGACTTATCTCTGATCTCTGATCTCTGGTGGCTCTTGAGATTCCTACCCTTAACTTTGTGTATAGATTCATTCCTGAAGTTGCCAAAGCTTTTTTTTTTTTTTTTTGATGGAAAGCATTGCAATATTCAATTAAAAGTTTGTTAAACTCCAATCCTGTGTAAGGCTGCAATCATCCTAAATTGAAAATGAAAAGAAAGATGCAAAGCAAGAGTCATTTCCTGTTCTTCAGGAATTTACTAGAATATATTTTTGGCATCATTCGGCTTCTGTATTTAGAACTTTGTCCAGAATAAACCTTTGAAAGAAGCTTGTTGTTTGTAATACATTATGTACTGTCATTAGTTGTAAAACATATTGCATTTTGGACATGTTTTTAGAAAAGAAATAGTTTTTGGAATCCTTTGGTGAGCTGCAACTTATAGGTAACAATGGGCATCTGTGCTAGTCATTCTGTTAATAAATTTCATCTACAAATCCTTTACATTTTATATAGCCTGCTGCTAGAAATTATTCTCTAAAATTTGAAAAATGCTGATTAAGGATTATCACCTACTACAATTGATTTTCGGAAAGGGGAGAAAAATAACTCCCTAGACTTACTAAGGAATAATAAAAAGTTACCTGATATTGAAAACATTTTGTACTATTTGAGCATTGGTGTAGAAGAGATATGAATTGAAGTAGTTAGTGAAGATGATTGCCAAGCAAATGTATTCAGATAATGAAAACAGTTTTCACCTGACAGTGAATAAAGTCCTCTTATAAATTTTGTTCTGTTTTTTCTGAATGGCTTATATTTTTCAGTAGAACTAAATTAGTGGTATGTTTGAGATATGAAAAACATGATGAGTGAGGACAATAGTAAAAGTAACATGGCAGATTATTTTGGTGTAGACATTGTTTGACTCATGATATTTACTTGATCCTCTGACTTATGAATAATGCTATTTGAGTTCAATGCAGAAGCATCTGATTTGGTGAAGTTATCAAGACTGACTAGAAAATGAAAGCAAAAAGAAAGATCTTGTATATCACTCAGTAAACATTTATGAAGCACCTTTTAATATGACAAGCACTCTGCTAAACTGGGAATAATAAAAAAAGGCAAAATAATCCCTGCCCTCAAGGAGCTCATAATCTATTAGGGGAGAAAACAGGCTAACAACAAGCAAACAAAAAACCTCCAACTAGCCTATGTACAGGTTAAACTGGAAATAATTAAAAGAGGGAAGGCACTAAAAATATAACCTTTAGTACAAGGACTTTTATCATTCTAGTTATAGTGAGATGTCTGTGCTACACTTTACTAAACCTGCTTGAGTCAGTTTTATATGGGGGGAATTTGTACCAAGTTAGTACTAAATCTAAATTGTGTACATATCCAGTATGTGAAATTCTACACTTTTATATTATTCTTAAGACCATTTAATTTTCTAAAGCCTTGATCATACTTTGTAATATTTATTTTATAGTGAAATAGGAGACACTTTATAGCTTAGCACAGTTTATTAGGAATTTTTTTACTTTACTTGGTACTTTGCCTCGTGCTGTAGTTGTATTTTGTTATGAAGCTAAGTGTCAATCATTTATCTATCTATTAGATATTTCCTGTACTTAAGAACTATGAAGAGCATCACTGTAATTTATTTTCTCCACTAAAAGGTAATTTACATAATAAGACAATGAAGTCTTTTGGCAAAGTTTGTAAGTGGTGGCATAAAAAATAAGAGCTAGCATTTATATAATGTGTTAAGATTTGTAAATTCTTTATACATATCTCATTTTTACAACTACACTGTGAGGTAGGTGCTATTACTGTTCCCATTTTACAGATAAAGAAGCTGAGGTAGGCAGTGAGTTAAGTGGCTTGCCCAGTGTCACACAGCTGTGTCCAGTGTCCAGGTTGGATTTGAATTCAGCTCCTCTTGACTCCAAGTCTAAAGTTCTGTGCATTGTACCACCTAGTATATATACTAACATTAACATAATTATAGTTATATAATTAACATGTTATAATAATTATAATAATCATTAATAAAATATTGATCTAGAGTTTCTTTGAATATTTAAATGCTTGATTTATAAAACTTGAATGTTATTCAATGTAGGTAATCTAATCAGAAAATATTTTTACAGAAAATATTCACTTGGCCTTTGTCTACACAGGCATTAAGTGAATCACAAGGGGATATCATGATTGTATAAAAAGGGTGTTCTGCAAGTAGTTTCGGAAGAAGAAATCCAAGCTACCTATAGTCATATATAAAATGCTCAGAATCACAATTGATTAGATAAAGGCAAATTAAAACAACTCTGCGGTACCACCTCATACCTGTCAGATTGATTAATATAACAGAAAAGGAAAATGATAAACGTTGCGGGGGATGTGGGAATTGGGACATTAATTTCTGTTGGTGGAGTTGTGAACTGATCTGACCATTCTGGAGAGCAATTTGGAACTATACCCAAAGGATTATCAAACTGTGCATACCTTTTGATCCAGCAGTACCATTACTAGGTCCATATCCCAAAAAGATTTTTTAAAAAAAAGGGAAATGGACATATTTGGACTCAGATATTTATGACAGTTCTTTTTGTGGTGGCAAAGATTTGGAAAGTGAAGGGCTGCCCTTCAGTTGGGGAATGGCTGAATAAGTTGTAGTATATGATTGTAATTGAATACTATTGTATTATAAGAAATGATGAACAAGATGCTTCTCTGCTTCCTGGAAAGACTTCCATGGACTGATGCATAGTGAAGTGAGCAGACACAGGAGAATACTGTACACAGTAACAGCTGTTACTGTATGGTGATTAACTTTGAGCTCAACAATACAGTGATCTAAAACAATTCCAAAGGCCTCCTGATGAAAAATGCTATCCACATCTAGAGAAAGAATGGATGGAGTCTGAATGCAGATTGAAATATACTATTTTTCACTTTTTTTGTGCTTTTTTTATCTGAATCTTCTTTCACAACATGACTAATATGAAAATATATTGTATGACCTATATAAAATTGCTTGCCTCCTCAATCAAGGGGGGAGGAGAGGGAGGAAGAGAATTTGGAACTCAAAATTTTAAAAAATTTATGTTAAAAATTGCTTTTACATGTGATTGGGAAAATATATAATATATTTTTTTTAAAGTGTGTTCTGGTTTTGAACTCATAGAACCTAGTTTCCAATCTTGACTTTTCCACTTGAACCTTTGTGATTTTTGTACAAGTCACTTATCTTTTCTGGCCCTCAGTTTGGTCTAAATGATAAGGTGCTTCTAGTTCTAAATCTAAAATCCTGTGAAACAATATGAAAGAACTTGGAGAAGTAAAAGCACTATACTGTAACTAGAAGGAAATCATCAGTATTATTATTAAGTAAAGATTAAGGTAATTATTTCAGTATTTCAGGCAAAAAAATTCCTTTGCCCAAAGCATCTAGATAAAATTTTAACTTATTCAGATAATTTTCTTAGTTCTTTGGGCATATACTGTTGTCAAATGAATATTTGTTACACATTATTTTCAGTGTCTTTCCTTAAAAACCTCCATTGTTTCCTTTTCATGGTATCATGTTTAAATTTTTGTCATTGGTTTTCAAGGCTCTGTGATTTTTCACTTCCTTAACTTTGCTCCAATCACACCCTGTGCTCTTATATGGTCTTGTTTCTTTCTTTGGGTTTGTGTTCTATTGACCTGGATTTCCTTTCTTTTACCTTTTTTCTGTCTAGGTCTTGCCTTCCTTAAACAAATTTTTCCCGTGAAGTTTTTACTGACTATTGGTCCCCTGAAATTCTTAAAGTTTGAACCATATAATTTAACAATTATATGTCTTTTATTTTAGATACTATTTCATTCATAATGGTTTGTCTTCTCAACTAGGTTGTAAACTCCTCGAGGATAAAAACTATTTTTCAAAATTTTTTTTGTGCTGTCTACAGTGCTGAATGTTTTGCTACATCTCAGTATATTATTCTATTTATTTATTTTTATTTTTAAAATCTTTTAAAAAAACTTTTAATTTATTCATTTTTCAGTTCTCAACATTCACTTCCATAAGAATTTGTATTCAAAATTTTCTCCCCATGTTTCCCTACCCCTAACTCCAGGACAGCATGCACCCCATCCACCCCTTCCTCTAGTCTGTCCTCCCTTTTGTTACCCACCCTTCTTTCATTCCCCTTCCCCTCTGTTTTCCTGTAGGGCAAAATAGATTTCTATACTCTTAATTTCCAGTTGCATGCTAAACCAGTTTTTTACATTCATTCTTAAAGCTTTGTGTTCCATATTCTCTCCCTCCCTCCCCACCCACCCTCATTGAAAAAACAAGCAAGTCAATATAGGTCAAACAGGTATAACAATGCAAAGCACTTCCATAAGTTATGTTGTAAAAGACTAATAACATTTTCCTCTGTTCTATCTTGCCCTTCATTTATTCCATTCTCTCCCTTGACCTGTCCTCTCACAATAGTATTTGCTTCTGGTTTTCCCTTTCCCTAATTTGCTGTCCCTTCTATTATCTTCCCTCTCCTATCCCCTTCTCCCTTGCCTTCCTGTAGGGTAAAATAGATTTCCATATCCAATTGACTGTATGTTATTCCTTCCTTAAGCCAAATTCCATGAGAGTAAGGCCTTATTATTTCTTTTCATCTCCCCACTCTTCCCCTTGTAAAAACCTCTTTCTTCCCTCTTTTATGTGAGATGATTTGCTACATTCTACATCTCTCTTTCTCTTACTCCTAGTGCATTCCACTTGACAGTTAATTTTATTTTTTTAGGTATTCTCCATATTCAGCTTACCCTGTGCTCTCTGTGTGTGTGTGTGTGTGTGTGTGTGTGTGTGTGTGTGTATCTATATATCTATATCTATATATATATGCGCACACAACCACACACATACACACATACACCCATGTACATATACATGCATATACATACATGTAATGCACACATACCCATACACACCTACATATTTATATTTCCTCTGACTACCCTAATACTGAAAAAGCTCTCATTAGTTACAAATAACATCTTTCCATGTAGGAATGTAAATAGTTCAACTTTAATGAATTCCTTAAGGCTTCTCTTTCCTGTTTACCTTTTCATGTTTCTCTTGATTCTTGTATTTGAAAATTAAATTTTCTATTTAGCTCTGATCTTTTCAACAAGAATGCTTGGAAGTCCTCTACTTCATTGAAACTCCATTTTTTCCCCTGAAGTATTATACTCAGTTTTGCTGGGGAGGTGATTGTTGGTTTTAATCCCTCTCAAATATCATATCCCAAGACTTTGAATCCCTTAGTGTAGAAGTTGCTAAATCCTGTGTTATCCTGATTGTATTTCCACAATACTTGAATTGTTTCTTTCTGACTGCTTGTAATATTTTCTTCTTGACCTGGTAACTTTGGAATTTGGCTACAATATTTCTAGGAGTTTTCCTTTTGGGATCTCTTTCAGAAGGTGATTGGTGAATTCTTTCCTTTTCTATTTTACCCTCTGGGTCTAGAAATCAGGGCAGTTTTCCTTGATAATTTCTTGGAAGATGATGTCTAGGTCTTTTTTCGATCATGACTTTCAAGTAGTTTCATAATTTTTAAATTATCTCTCCTGGATCTATTTTCCAGGTCAGTTGTTTTTCCAATGAGATATTTTACATTATTTTCTATTTCTTTTCATTCTTTTGCTTTTGTTTTATAATTTCTTAGTTTCCCATAAAGTCATTAGCTTCAATCTACTCCATTCTAATTTTTAAAGAACTATTTTCTTTAGTGAGCTTTTGAACCTTTTCTATTTGGTTGATTTTTAAAGCATTCTTCTCCTCATTGACTGTCTGGACCTCTTTTGCCATTTGAATTAGTCTATTTTTAAAGGTCTTATTTTCTTCAGCATTTTTTTGGGGGGGTCTTTTTTAGCAAGCTGTCAATTTGCTTTTCATGATTTTCTTTCATCACTCTAATTTCTCTTCCCAATTTTTCCTCCACTTCTTTTACTTGATTTTTAAAATCTTTTTTGAGCTCTTTCATGACCTGAGACCATTGCATATTTTTTTTGGAGGTTTTGGATGTAGAAGCCTTGACTTTTATGTCTTGTTCTGATGGTGTGCTTTGTTCTTTCTCATCTGAAAGGATGGAAGAAAATACCTTTTCATCAAGAAAGTAACCTTCTGTAGTCTTACTTTTTCTCCCTTTTACTTGACTTGTGAATCCTTTGTCAAGTGGAGGGTATACTCTATGCACCTGTAAGTTCTCATTTCCTCCAATGTGGCACAATCATGGGAGAGGAGTTTATTCCTCTCCTGGCCTGTGAGCCCCTACCAGCACTCCTTTCTGCCCTGGAACTGTGAGTAGGGTTCCCTCTCCACAGCTACCACCAGCTTCACCAGCCCAATGCTCTTCCTCACCCCAGGACTTCCACTCAGGACTGAGACCCAGATCATCAGCTGCTTTATTCCCCCAGGGTCTTTAGGCTGAGAGCTCCAAAATTGGATGCAGTGGCCAGACTGCTCCCCTCTCACCCAAGGGAAACAGCTTTCTTACTGACCTTTGAAGCTGTCTTTTGCATTTGTGAGTTGATAAGTCTGGGAACTGCAGCTGCTACCCATGATTCCATGCTCTGAAGCCTTGTCTAGTCCTGTCTGTGCCATACTGTAGCTAGGTTGTACTCTGCTCCGACGCTGGTGTGATAGACCTTTCCTGTTGGCCTTCCAGGCTGTTTTGGGCTAGAAATCTGTTTCACTCTGTCAGTTTGTAGCTTCTACTGTTCTGGAATATTTTTAGAGTCATTTTTTTTACAGGCATTTTATGGGCTATGGGAGGAGAGCTAGAGCTGGTCTATCCTTCTACTCCGCCATCTTGGCTTCACTCCTCCAGCTCAGTATATTCTTATTGGTGTATTGAAACAGTTGGAAGACAACATGTTTCTGTGATAGTTTCCTATGATTAAATGCAAAAAAAAGGTAATTTCATTTATTAATTTTTAAAGCATAGGATTATTTAAATATTTATTGTACATAATGCCAAATACTTCAATAAAGTCAATGTAGTCTTTCAGTAATTAGTGCTGATTTTTCTTCATTTGGCATTTCTTAAAGTATTTTTTCTCATGTTTTATTAATACTTAGTTGTTTTTACAGTTCACTCAGTTCTTCTTCATCCTTCTCACAGTATTGAACCTTCTCGTAATAAAAATATTTAAACAAAAACAACAAGCACATTGACTATATTTAACAGTATATACTATATCACATCCTTGGTTCCTTACCTCTTTAATCTTTAACAAGAGGAGGGAGACAGTGTTGCAACATTGTTTCCTTGGACTGAGATTCATCACTGTAATTTAATAATCAGTTTACCTGTTAGTAAGTATTTATTAAGCTCCTAATATTTGTCACTTAAAAGTGCTGGGAATCAAATATAAGCAAAAAAGTGATTGTCTCTGCCCTCAAGTAGTAGAAGAAGAAAATACATAAAAGGAAGCTTAAAAGGGAAGTGGGGAGAGGTACTTGGCCTGGAGAGTGATGAAGAAGTCCAAAGAAGTCCAAAAGCATTGTAGCTGTTGGGAAATGGGGAAAAGAGTGTGTTGAGTTGCCTTCTTACAGAGGCCCTGGAGCTTACAGACCTGCCCTTCTATCAGAGAGGCAGAGGGTATTAATGGGATGTGTGTACCAGGCAGATCAAAGATTGTCTTGCAGGATAAGAGATTTCCCAATGATGAGTTGAGGTACCAGCTTTTTAGTTTTATTACATTATTGTCATTTTGTATGTTATGTTTTTGGTTCTATTTAGCTTGTTCTCTGTCAGTTTATAATTTATAATGGTATGATGATATTCCTGTCATGTCTCTAGCTCATTCTGCCATTCCCCAGTAGATTGAACATTTACTTTGTTTCTATTTTTTTAATACCATAAAAAGTGCTGCTGTTTGGCATATAAAATTTTTTGGTCCCCTTGGAGTGTAAACCCAGTAGTGGTATCATTGCACTGAAATGGGGTATGACTAGTTCAGTGACTTTTCTTGATTAATTCCAAATAATTTTTCAGAATTGTTGCACTGGTTCAGTTTTTATTGATAATCCATTTGTAAACTTGAGTTCCCAGAACTTCTCCACCACTTCCTGGTTTCATCTTTTATCATCTTTGACCTTTTGAAGTGGTATGAGGTAAAATCTCAGAATTGTTTTAATTTGCATTTCCCTTATTATCACTGACTTGGACTTTTCTTTCATTGTTGATAGTTTATTGACTTTTAAGTTTAGTAAGATCATTTATTCAAGAATTTTTGCCCTTTGCCCATCAGTTCCAATGTTTAAATAGCATGTTGATTGTATACTGTTTGCCAGGTTATTTGTAGAAATGTGATAAGATACCACAATTATTTTTCCCAGTTATATGTAAAAACAGTTTCTTTAAAATTGTATTTTATTTTTTCCAGTTACAAGTAAGGATAATTTTTAACATTCATTTTGAAAAATTTTGAGTTTTAAATTCTCTTCCTCCCCTCACCCTTCATTGAAAAGGCAAGAAATTTTATATAGGTTCTATGTGTGTAATTATGTAAAACACATTTCCATATTAGTCATCCTATGAAAGAAATTACAGACTGAAAAGAAACCCCCCACAAAAAAGTAAAGTGAAAAATAGTATGCTTTGATCCGCATTCAGACTCCAGTAGTGTGTTAGATATTAATGGTTCTGGATGTGGATAGCAGTTTCCATCATGAGTCCTTTGGAATTGTCTTGGATCATTGTATTGTTGAGAAGAGCTAAGCCATTCACAGTTAATCATCACATAGTATTGCCTATTACTTTGTACAATGTTTTCCTGATTCTGCTCACTTCACTTTGTATTAGTTCCTGTAAATCTTCCCAGATTTTTCTGAAAGCATCCTGTTCATCATTTCTTAAAGCACAATGGTATTCCATTACTATCATATACTACAACTTGTTGAGCCATTCCACAATTGATGGATAGCCCCTCAATTTCCAATTCTTTGCTGCCACAAAAAGAGCTGTTATAAATATTTGTGTACAATTAGGTCCTTTCCCCCACCTTTAAAAGAAAATGTCTTTGGGATATAGACCTAGTGGTTGTCTGTATGGTCAAAGGTGGTCAAAGGGGCACAGTTTGATAGCTCTTTGCACTTTGTTCCAAATTGTTCTCCGGAATGGTTGGATCGGTTCACAACCCCACCTAGAGTGCATTAGAAGACACAGTGTACTTAGGATAATTGTTCTTTATTCTTGATCTATATGTATTGAGTGCTTAAGTATTAAACTATGCAAATATAGGTTTCTCTGACAAGCAATAAGAATATCTGAGAAGATAAAATGTTGCTCCTTTGTGATTACAGATTAAGGGATTATTATAGTTTAGTAATAGAGAATACTTGAATTCCCCACCTTTCTTTCCAGGGCCACTTCAGAATGGTCTGAACAGAGAAGCTAAAAAGTTTTTAAATGAACCAAAGAACTGGAGTTTTAATTGGAACTTATAATAGAGTTTTTCACATCAAGTTACATAATTAGCTAGGTGGTTTTATAGTTTGATTGCTCTGTTTTCTTGTTTGTTTAATAGAGTACATACTTGGGTTGGGGACATTTAAGGGGATTATGATAATCAGTTTGTACTTGGCAGATAAAGGAGATACTAGTAAAAAAAAACCCTGGAAGACTGAACCCAGCACTGTGGAAAACCAGAATATGAAGCAGACTTTGTAGACTAAGAGTAGAGTTAAAACTGGTGGGAAATATTTATGTGAACAGTTTCATTTGGAATATGTAGTCTCACAAATTGAGCACTTCAAGCATATAAACATTCTTTATAACAGCGTCCTTTGAGCAGCTAATTGTGTTAGAAGTTGTTAGCACTTAATACTGCCAGGAGTTTTATCACTTGACAGTGATGCTTTAAAATTTCATCTATTTGGACAAAATCTGGATAAAAATTCTTGGCTGAAGAGTGACATACCAAGATGTTAGTCTAAGAATATATTGTTACCAAATTACAAATATTGTTGTATTAATGTGATTAATGTTTTTGATAGTTCCAAAACTAAAATACAGTAGCTATGGCAACTCCAAAGGAATAATTTAAATTTTTCCTCTTCTGAAAATAAAAAGTTTCTATTTTGCAGTTCTTTTCCCCCATTGGATATGACAAAACTACCCATTTTTTTTTATTATGACTTTGACAAACATCAACAAATATGAACATTTCCATATATAAAGAAAGGAAAAGAAACTTGTTTTTTAAACTGTGAATCTCTGTTACCTACAACTTTACCGTAAGCATATTTGGATAATTTATCATAAGGCCCACCAAATAAATAAAATGAGCACATTTTAGAGAATTAATTTGATAAGTAAACATCTGTTCGTAAAATAAAGTGGCATAGAAATTGCAAGGTAGCAGCAACTATTAAAAAATTTTTTTTGCCATATTCTTGTGCTTAGCTTACCCATAGAAGTTAGATGAACTTTATTTTTATCTATACTTTGTATTTTTCTTCTCTTTTTATTATGAATATGACACTCAGTAAACATGAGTATTTTCATGTACAAAGAAGAGAAAAAGAGGATTTTGTATAACCCCATGAATTAAAAAAACTGTTAAATTAACATTCCCAACACTGCTGCACTTGTCTTTGTCCTCTTCTAAACCACCTTCATAAGTATATTTTTAAATGTTTTGTTGATACTTTTTTTTACATTACTATAGCTTCCTCCCCAATCTCCTCTTTTAAGACATTGATCCAACTAAAAGTCCTTCCTTTTAACAAGTATACGTAGCCAAACAAAACAAATCCACACGTTGTGTGTGAAAATTATGTCTCATTCTGCACTTTGATATCAACTCTGCCAAGAGGAGAGAAAACATGATTCTTTTAGAATTATGATTGATCATTGCATTGATCAGAGTTCTAAAGTTCTTTAAAATTGTTTTCCCTTAACAATGTTCTAGTCATTATTTAAATAATTTTCCTGCTTCTGCTTGTTTAAAACTTTGCATCAGTTTATATCATTCTTATGTCTCCTTTTCATCATTTTTTATGATGCAATGATATTGCATTACAACCAAACCCCATAAAATTTGTTTAACCTTTTCCCAGTTGAAGAACAATCCCTTTTGTTTTCAGTTCTGTTACAGCAAAAAGTGCAACTGATTATTTTTGTGTATATTACTTCTTTCATCTCTTTCTTTGGTCTCTTTGTGGTATATAATTAGTGTTTTGTTGGGTCAAGGAGTATGTATGTATAGTTTAATAGTTTTTTTGGTTATGGTTCCAAGTTGTTTTCTTTAATGACTGGATCCATTCAGAGCTCCATCAATAATGCATTAGTATGTCCATCCTCTTATAGCCCTAACCTATCAAGAATTTTCATTTTCCTTTATTGTCCTCTTTGCTAGTATGATCGTTTTAAAATGAAATTTCAGAATTGTCTTAATTTGCTTTTCCTTTTTATCAGTGATTTGAGGATTCTTTTCCTGTGTTTTTTGATAATTTGCCTATTTTTTTTTGAAAACTTTGTTCATTTCATTTGACCATTTATCTATTTGTTCTGATATTTTGTTAATATACACACACAAATCAGTTCTCCACACATCTTGTGTATGTAAGGTTGTGATACCTAGGTTGTGAATTAATTTGCAAAAAAAAATTTTTTCCTCATTGTTTCTCTTTTATTTTCTCTCTTGTTTGTGCAAAAATATTTCAATTTGATGTCATCAAAATTGTTCATTTTTATTGTCAGTGCCCTTCTCTAATCCTTGGTCAAGAACTCTTCCCCTTTCCATAGTTGAGAAAGGCATTTCTTTTCCTGCTCTTTGACTTTATGATATGACTTTGTCAACAAAAACTTATTAAATGCCCATAGTGTGAGGCACTGGAGTAAGCACTGGGAATACTCTCCTCTTCCTTAAGCTTTCATTTTCCTTTTCTCTCCCCTGCCCCCATTTCCTGGTTGAGTTGAGTATGTTTCTACACCAACTCTGCATCTACAGAATTCTGCTTTGTCCATTTCAGATATGAATGAGATTCATGAGATATCTCTATCCATTTCCTTCATGTTTATATCTTTTTCTGAAACTTAAAAATCCTTTTTTCTTCCCTTTTTTTCCCCTCATCTTTTTGGTGGTATATTCCTTCCCTTTTCCTTTCCTTTGAAAACCCTACTCAAATACTATATTTCTATATTAATTAACTATCTTTGTGGTCCTTTGAAGACAATGGGAACTTTAAAGGGAAGAAATCTCTTTCCTTCCATTAGAAGATCCACACTCTCTCACCAGATAACTCCTTCTTATTGCTCATATGTATTTGTCTTTCTAGATTTCTCTTGACTTTTATGTTTTTAATTCAGTCTTCAATCATCTCTGATTTTTCCTTGGGAATACTTGAAATTGTGCTATTCCATTTTTTTTTCTGCCGTCCTATTAAAGATCTATCTCCCTCTCTGTATAGTTATATTCCATTTTGTGGGATGAGGTATTTTTGGTTGTAAACTTTTTGTCTTTCACCTTTGGCAATATCAAAATCCAAGGTTGTCTTTCTTTTATAGTTGTTAGAGCATAGTCTTGTGTAATCCTTATTGTGGTTTCTTTGTACTTATAAACTCTTCAGCAATTTTTCTTTAATTAGGATATGGATTTTGGCAATGACATTCTTGGGTGATTTCAGTTTGGTGTTGCTTTGAGGAGATTATAAGATTCTTTGTATTTTCATTTTGTAACCTGGTTCGATTAGATTTGGGCAATTTTCTTTTATGATTTCTTAAAATGTAGTACCTATGCTTTTTGTTTGGTTATGGCTTTTGGCTGATTCCCAAATTAGCTTTTTCAACCTTTTTTCTAGATCAGTTATTTTTGATAGTAGATACTTAGATTTTCTTTTATTTAAATTTTTTTTTTTTACTTTGGTCATGTATTTCTTATCTCATGGAATCAATAAATTCTGTTTTCTCCATTCTCTCTTTCAGAGAATTAATTGCTTACATAAAATTTTTGATACTCTGTTCTAAATTATTTTTTTCCTAGTTTTTATTGTAGTGCTATTATTTCAGTTCTTATTTCATTAAAAACATCTTTTCCTAGTTATTT
The DNA here is from genome assembly GCA_028658325.1 of Potorous gilbertii. Classification (NCBI taxonomy): domain Eukaryota; kingdom Metazoa; phylum Chordata; class Mammalia; order Diprotodontia; family Potoroidae; genus Potorous; species Potorous gilbertii. The sequence continues at coordinate 545,601,616 of CM053770.1, forward strand.
CTTTCCAATACTCTTCTAGTCTTTGTGTCTAATCCTTTTTCTCTCATTGTGTTGCTATTAGTATTTGTTGTGGAAGTAGTCTCTTTTTCTGGTTTTACCTCTTGGGCTTTTTTAAATTCATAATATTTCTTTATTGTGGTCATTCCTTCCCTACCCCCCATTTTGTCATATTTTCCCAGATTCATTCTCTTCTCCTCATTTGTAGACTTCAGGTCCATTTACTGTATTTTGAGCTGGTTTTCCTTATGTTACTTTTTTGTCCTTTTTAAAATTTAGGTTCTGGATTGGATGAAATCACTTTCTTCTGTTTGTTACTTTGGTCTTCTTTATTGTTTCATTTAGAATCCTTTTCATGTATTTTCTAGGGTATGTGTGGGAAAACTGTGCTGTTCTACATCCCTTCACTTTGTCATCTTAAGTGGAAGTGTGGAATGAATTACTTGTATAGTTTTCAGTGAGTGGTGGTGTTGGGTTTTGGTCACTGGAATGTTGTTCTTGGCTGGTTGAATGGCTAGTGGTAGAAGAGAAGTAGACTCGCATAAGCCTAGGTTTATGTGCCGTTGACTTCTCTTGGCTGAGGGGTTACCTGGGAGGTGAGAAGAATACACTTAGAGACAGAAGTCCTGGGAGTCTGGGTGAGGGAAAGGGGAAGTAGGAAAGGGTGCTTGTGGGCAAATTCTTCAGGGCAGACTCATCTAAGAGGAACTTGGGAGTATAAATTTACTTTTCATATCTTTACTTTCATATCTTAATTATTCTTATCATCTTAGTGATAATTAGATGGATAGTTTTTTTTCCCAATTAGTTATATAAAAATTTTTTGAGCTAGCTTTTTAAAAAATGACACCAATAGGACCTTTCCTAGCTATGAAATTATTGTGTCAAAGGGTATGATTATTTCTGTGACTTTTCATGTGTATATCCAGATTGATTCCCAGAAAATTGATGTAAGTTTTCAATTTCACCAGCATTTCCTTCGTTTCTCCACAGTCCTCCGATTGGTACTGAATTTTGTTGCTTTAAAGTATTTTTGCCAGTTTGTTGGGTGAGAAGGAATTAAAGTTGTTTTTAACATTACAATTTTTTGATTTTTAGTGAGGTTGAGCTTTTTCCAAGTTATTAATCTATACTTTTGAACATTATTTTAATATCCTTTAACATTTTCTCTCTTGTAGACTGGAAACTTATCACTATGATTTTTGAATAGTTCCATTTGTTTTAGATGTAAGTTAGTATCTATTATGAAACTTTCTCTCAGAATCAGATCTCAGATGCAATATGTGTTGGTTGGTTTTGTTGTATTTTTTTCTTTTTTGTTATTGTTAGGAAAGAAGACTTGCCGAGCTAAAGTTCAGGTGAATGATATACAATGTTTGTTCTATGTAAATTCTCCTTACTCAAAGTAAATTGGGCCTGGGGGCCAGGACCCCTATAATAGGCAGTGGCAGTATACATCCTTAGCTCTAGGAGTGAAAGCAGTTCTAGTTGTGGGATTCTGGCTTCTGGAGGAGAGATCTATGGATAGTTAAGGAGAACTGGCTTGTATTCTTAAATGAATAGGATACAAAAACAAAAGGTGTTTAAAAAGAATGTTTTAGATTTCTTATTAGAAAGGAATTTTACATTTATATTGGTTAGTGTCTAATCCAGACTCACATAATTTTACTGTAGCATGAGGTAGATGTACAATACATACTTAAAGTTTGAGACACAGGTATAAAATAAAAGGTGTTTTGCCTTTTTCCCCCCTCAAAGCTGCTTTTTCAATGTTTTGAATTTTTCCTTTAAGCTTAGTATTGAATAATAATAATGGCAGGGTAATGGTCCTTTTTCTTTTTTTTTACAGTTGTAATATCCATTTTCTGAGTTTAATGTTATTTCACTCTGTTATATTTAACTCTAGTGTACTATAGGACAGTGTGTGTGTGTGTGTATTTGTGTCTATGTACACACACATGCCTTTTAAAAGATTCAGCACCTTTTTCTCTTCTATGTTTTGATTTGACTTCAGGATCCAATTTTTTTTTTTATGGCTGTTTCAATTAGAAGAAACCTCAAATCTTTTATGTAAGGAGCTGAGTTGTAAATTATAAATAAACTTAATTAGAAATGAGCAACATATTGATCTTGAAGGGGTCACAACATAGATAAGAAACTCATATATTTACTGTGGAAATTTGGGTTGCATCATGTAATACCCAGACTTCCTTAATTCAAATAATTTTCTATTTTGTTCTGCTTTAGTTGTTTGGGAACTATTGAGTCACTTTTGCTTTTATGTAAGTCTTGCAAAATGTCATCTTTGAGGTTTTTCAAGAACCCTCTATAGCTAACAGGAAATACAAGAAAGAAAACAAACACTTAAAAGTAGCTCTTAATTACTGTTTGATTGTTCACGTTTTGAGCAGTTTTCTTAAGACGTAGATTTGAGTTAAATGTCTTATCACTTCCTCTATTGTTTTTCCTTTTTGTTATATGACTTTACAACTAATACTAGATATGTAAATGTGTTTTGTTTTGAATTAGAACTCTTTGGGGAAATGGTTTCCTTCATTTATGTCTTATTTTAGCTCTATTTACTAAGAAATATTACGTATTATTTTTATTGCATTATGATCTGAGAAAGAGGCATTGACTATCTCTGCCTTTCTGCATTGGATTGTGAAGTTATGCCCTGATACATGGCCAATTTTTGTATATGTGCCATGTACCACTGAGAAAAAGGTATATATACCTTTCTATCCCCATTCAGTTTTCTCCAGAGATCTAGCATATCTACCTCATCCAGAGTTTTATTTACTTCTTTAACTTCTTTCTTGTTTATTTTGAGGTTAGATTTATCAAGTTCAGAGAGGGGGAGGTTGAGGTCCCCCACTAGCATAGTTTTGCTATCTATTTCTTCCTGTAACTCCCTAAACTTCTCTAAGAATTTGGATACTATACAACTTGGATCATATATTTTTAGTAATGATGTTGCTTCGTTGTCTATGCTGCCTTTTGGCAGGATATAGTTTCCTTCCTTATCTCTTTTGATTAGATCTATTTCTGCTTTTGCTTTGTCTGAGATTAGAATTGCTACCCCTGCTTTTTTTACATCAGATGAAGCACAATATATTCTGCTCCAACCTTTTACCTTTACCCTGTGTATCCTGTGTGTATCCCCCCATTTCAAGTGTGTTTCTTGTAAATAACATGTTGTTGGATTGTGGTTTTTAATCCATTCTGCTATCCATCTCTGTTTTATAGAAGAGTTCATTCCATTCACAGTTATGATTACTATCTGTGTCTTTTCCTCCATCCTCTTTCCCACTGTTTGAACTTTTAGTTCTCCCTTCTCCCTTCCCCTCCACAATAGTTTTAATTTTGACCACCACCTCCCACAGTTTTCCCTTCCTTCTTTTACTCTCCCTTTTACTCTCTTTTACCCTTACTACTCTTCCCTCCCTTTTAGCCTTCCCTCCTCTTTCTTTCTCCCTTCCCCTCCTATTGCCTATAGAGCTAGTTAGATTTATATACTTAATTAAGTTTGCTGTTCCCTCCTTGAACCAAATCAGATGAGAGTAAATTTCAAACAATGCTCATCTCCATTCCCTTTCTCTCTACTGTAATGTAATTTTGTGCCTCTTCCTGTGATGTAATTTACCATTTTTTGCCTCCTCCTTTTCACATCTCCTGTTACAATGCATTCTCAGCCTTAAATCAGTTTTATCATCACATCATTTACTTTATGCCTGCTCCCTCTATCTATGTATATCCCTTTTATATTTCATAATAAATATACAATTTTCAAGGTTAACAAGGTTAACAAAAATTCTTCTGTAGGGATGTAAACAGTTTACCCATATTGAGTAACAAGTTTTTTCCCCCTGTTTACCTTCTTATGCTTTTCGAGACCTGCGTGTGAAGAACGACTTTTCTATTGAGTTCTGGCCTTTTTATCAGGAAGGTGTGGAAATCCCTTATTTCACTGAATGTTCATCTCCTTGCCTGAAATATTATGCTCAACTTTGCTGGGTAATTGATCCTGGGTTGTAGTCCCAGCTCCTTTGCCTTATGGAATATCATTCCAATTCCTTTGATTTTTTTTTGTCCTGTGTGATCCTGACTGTTGCTCCTCGATATTTGAATGGTTTCTTTCTGGCTGCCTGTAGTATTTTCTCCCTCTCTTGATAGTTCTGGAATTTGGCAACGATATTCCTTGGTGTTTTTAGTTTGGGATCCCTTTCGAGAGATAAATGGTGGATTCTTTTGATGACTATTTTGCCCTCTGGATCTGGGACTTCTGGGCAGTTTTCCTTGATGATTTCCTGGAACATATTATCTAGGCTGTTTTTTTCATGATAGCTTTCTGGTAGGCCAATAATTCTTAGATTTTTCTCTCCTGGATCTGTTTTCCAGGTCAGTTGTTTTTCCAATTAGATATTTTACATTTTCTTCTATCTTCTTATTCTTTAGATTTTGTTTGACTGGTTCTTAATGTCTTGTAGAATCATTACCTTCTACTTGCCCAATTCTAATTTTTATCAAATTATTTTCTTCAGTTAACTTTTGCATCTCCTTTTCCATTTGTCCTATTATTCTTTTTAAGGAATTATTTTCTCCAGTTTTTGTACTTCCTTTTCCATTTATCCAATATTCCCAGTTAGGTTTTGTGCTTCCTTTTCCATTTGTGCAGTTTTCCTTTTTAAGGAGCTGTTCTCTTCCCTGAATCCTTTTTTCATTTAAAATCATTGGCCAGTTTTTCTTCTATTTCTTTATTTTGGCTTTTAAAATCCTTCTTCAGCTCTTCCAAAAGTGCTCTTTGTGCTTGTGGCCAGTTCACAGAATCTTCTGAAGTTTCAGATGATAGTACAGTCTCAATGCTGATGGTATTCGTGTTTTGGTCCTTGTCCCTATAGAAAGATTCTATGGTCTTTTCTTTCCTGCTTTGCTTCTTGCTCATGATGATGAGGCTTTGTGTGTTTTGGTCTCTGGTTCTTTAAGCTAAAAGCTAAAGTGCTGCAGCTTACCTGGTGCTGAGCTGGCTGGTGTGAGAAAGCAGAGGCCAGGTGAAGTCTTTTTGTGTTTCCCCAGATTTGCCCTGGGGCTAGCTTGTTAAGTGTGGGGGAGGGGTGGTCTGGCCACAGGAAGTCTCCTCAGCTGAGGTAGAGCATAGGCAAGCTCAGCTGTTGGTGATCCCATCTGCCCTAATGTCTTCCTGTTTCCTCTGGGGTGCTGAGGCACATCTGGGGTCCTGGTGTTGTTGGTTGCAGGGCTCCACCTCCCTGGGGCTCAGGATCTCTTCCCAGTTTGCTGAGGTGGGGCTGTCTGGGACTTCCCTAGTCCTGCACTGGTCCCCTTCTGTCACAACCAGAGGCATCCTCCTTAGCGATTTTCCTAGCCTCACAGGCTACGAGACTGTTTGCCCTTTCTGCTGATGCCACTGATCCAGGATTTTTCTGGGGAAATATTTTATGATTCCTTCAAGGTCAACAAGGGGAGGGGGAGAGAGAGCATTTAGTGATCACTCTGCCATTTTGACTCCTGGAAGTAGGTAACTTACAGACATTTAATCTGCGAGCTGATAGTCTCAGGAGTAGCAGCTCCAGATACTTGGGAATCTGTGGCTCTCAGTTGCTTGGTTCTACTGGACTCCTGTCCTGGGCTGATATACCCGAGATTCCGCAGTGCAGCCGCTGCCTCAGACCACCCAGGGCTTCTTATTTGGCCCTATTGCCCTGGGGATGTGCTGCACTGTGCACTGCGTATTCCTCCATCCCTGTGGAGCAAAACCTTCCCATCGACCTTCCAGTCTTTCCTGGACTGTGAATCTGCCACGGTCAGTCTCCTATTGGATTCTGCCCCTCCAGAATTTGGTCAGATTCTCTTTTTAGAGGTATGTGAAGGAGTTTGTCTAAGAGTTTAGGTGAGTAGTTGCTCTCACTCTGTCTTGGCTCCTCCCCCTTTATTGACTAAGAAATTTAACTTGCAAAATGATATTTACAGGAACAATTCTGTTCCTTTGGAATGAAGGGTTATAAGCATTCATTTTGCTGAATGACTATATAGCAGGGCTTAGTCATATTATTGCAGGATTTAGTTAAGTATTAATGATGTTATCGTAACAGTATGGTTTACGTGGATGTATGATTGATAAGATTACAGTGGTCCAACTACAACTAGACATCAACTTAGAATTATACAAGAAAAGTTACTGTGCTTTCCGTACCCTTTGATTCAGCAATCTTATTACTAGGCATATACTGATCATCTCTTAATTGACATATCTCATGGCCTTTTCTGCGTCTTCATCTTTCTTGACTTTTCTGTAGCCTTTGACATTGTTAGTCATTCACTTCTTGATATTCTCTAGGTTTTCATGACACTGTTCTATTCTGGTTTCCTCCCAAACTGTCTGATTCTTCCTTTTCTGACTCCTTTGCTAGATCTTCTTTCAGATTATATACAGTGTCTCTGACCTAGGTTTACTTCTTCTCTTGTACTATTTCTTTTGGTGATGTTATCAACTTACATCCAGTTAAAATCTCTTTGCAGATGACTCTCAAGTCTACCTATCCATCGCTAACCTTTCTCTCAGCTTCCAGACTTGAATCTCAAACTGACATCTTAAACTCAATGTGTAAAAATTTGAAAGCATTATCTTTTTCTCCTATACCTTCCATTTTTTGTAACTTTTCTATTGTTGAGGGCATAGTCATTCTTCCCAGTCCCTCAACCTAGCTTTCCTCCTCCCCCTGTCCAGTCAATTATTAAGGCATGTCATTTCTGCCTTTGTAACATCTGCTATTTACCTATCCCCTTCTTGCTTCTGCCACTGCAGTCATATTGGCACACAGGTTGTCATGACCTCATGCCTACTGTTGGTCTTTCTGCTTCATATCTCTTTGTACTCCAAACTTGCTCTTCTTAGCTGTCAAATTTATCTTTCTAAAGCACAAATCTGATCATATCCCCCCTCCTATTCCATTAAAACAAACTCCGTTGTTTCATTATTCAAGATCAAATATAAAGTTCTCTGTTTGTCTTTTAAAGTCCTTCATAATTTGACTTCCTCCTACATTTTCAATCTTCTCACATCTTATTTACACTTACAAACTCTGGGATCCAGTGTCTTAGGATTTCTTGCTGTTTCTCATACAGGGGTACTCCACATCTTGACTCCTGTGTCTGTAGTTCTTTCTGTACATTTCGTTCCCCAACTTTCTTCATATCTCACCTAAGTTTTCACTTTCTGTAAGAATTCTTTCCCACTCCCCCAAATGCTAGTACCATCTCCCTATTTATCTGTAATTTATCCTCTTTTTGTACATAGTTGTTTGCATGTTGTCTTCCTGCTTAGACAGTGAGCTAGTTGAGAATAGGGACTATCTTTTGCCATTCTTTCTATTCCTAGTGCTTAGCACAGGGCCTGGCACATAGGCGTTTAATAAATGTTAGTTGACTGATTTCATTATTTGTCTTTTAGAATTGCGCTTGATCACTGCCTTGATAAGAATATTTTAGACTCAGAAGTTATTTTTCCTTACAATGATATTACTAATTGTAAACATTGTTTTTCTGGCTCTGGTTACTTTGCTCTACATCAGAACATATATATCTTCTCCGAAATTGACCTTTCTCTCCTCCCTTATGATTCTGCACTATTCTGTTACAATCTTATATCATAAATTTCTAGCCATTTCCAAGTTCATGGGCTTCCTTTTAGTTTCCAGTTCTTTGCTTAAACAAAAAATATAATCATTATTTTTGTACACATGGGCCTTTTTCTTATTTCTTTGAACTCTTTTTGGAATATGCTTTGTAATAGTATTTCTGGGTCAAAGGGTATGCACAGTTTAGTATTATTTTGAGTGTAGTATCCATTTGCCTTCCAGAATATTCAAATCAATTCTCTGCCATCATAACTTCTGCAATAATTATCATTTTCCTTTTTTGTAATATTCACTAATTTCATGGTGGTAGTTGGAGTGGAACCTCAAAGTTCTTTTTTTTTTTTTTTGCATTTATATAATAGTGACTTGGAGCACTTTTTTCATATAATTGTTTATAGCATGGATTTCAACTTTAGAAACTGCCTGTTCCTATCCATTGACCACTTATCTATTGAGTAATGACTGTTGTTTTTATACATTTGAACCAGTTTGTCGTATATTTCAAAAAATAAGGCTTTTATCAGAGAAAGTTGTTTGAAAGGCTTTTTTCTTTGCTTAATTGTTTTCCTCCTAACCTAGCTGCTTTGTTTTGTTTCAGTTTTGTTTCTGCACAGATGTTTTAGTTTGGCATAATAAAAACATCTTATCTTTTGTGGTTTTTTTCTATCCTTTGGTCGTGAGCTCTTTCCCCATCAGTGCTTATGAGAGGCATTTTCTTCTTTGTTCTCCTACTGTAATTACTATATCCATTTTGTTTTCCATATCTTCATATATGGCATATATGACCATTTTAAAATGAATAACTTTTGTTTAGCTTCTTCCTATTACCCATTTTTTGCAAGCTGAATAGTTTTTTTTAGGATTGAAAAGAAGAAATAAGTTAGAGTGCCAAATTTTTCTTTGTAGTGTATCTTTCTCTTGTAACTTTTTCTCCTCTTTATCATTGTTCTTGAAATTTTGTTCAATTAGGTGCGGACATTCCTATTTATTCGGTATAACTTCATAACTGTTGCCAAGAAATCACAGTGTAATAAAAAAAAAAGTAATATTGCATTTTTGAAAAGCTAGGATAGGGTTTCCTGGGGGAAATTTTGACTGATTACAAGGCAGGGTATTTCTCTTGTTATAGATTAAATTGTATACCCTTAAAATTTGATGTTGAATCTAGAAGCTACTACACACAAAAATAGGCAAACCACATGTAGTAACATTTACAGTGTTAATAATAACAAGAATTTGAATTGAAATATAGCTTTAGTTGTAGTAAAGAATGAAAATAAATATTTTCCATTAAAAATATTAACTTTAGCATGTTGAAATAAAACATATGAAAGTGGGCATAAATTTTTGATTTTCAGTCTTATGATACTTTCTGAAGGTCAGTTTGTTTCATTTTTTCCTGGTATACATTTTGAGGAGGAAATTCAGTAGAAAAAAAGCTGGATTTGGAGTCAGGACCAACCTGAATACAAGATGTGCCTTTTTACTTCACTGCCTGCCTCTTACTTTGGGCAGGTTGTTTAATCTCCCTCTGCTTCAGTTTTCTCATCTATAAAATTAGTTAGTTGGGCTAGATGGCCTCTGAGGCCTCTTCTAGCCCTAACTCTATGAGTCTGTGATCCTACATTGAGCTATGGCCTTGACTTACCTTCTCAAGAGTCTGGAATATTGAGTCTGACAAAGATCACTTGGTCAGATCACTTCTTCCAAACTTTAGGGAAATGATAATCTCTCCTCCCTACCCTCTCCAGTTTTTTTCCCCCATCCTATTGAGTCACCAGTTCTTATTGTGATTCCCATTTGTTGTAATATTACAGTTAGACGTGTGCACTGAATTAAATTATGATAAAAAAAACTTAGTCCAGGAATGTAAGTGGCTTATCTAGTGAGAGATCTGGAAGGAACAAGAAACTAGGAACAATGAAATGAAAAATATACAAGAAAGATACAGTTAAATGAAACCTTTTTACAAAAAATACTTTGAGCTTGTAAAGTTTTTTATTTCACCCATAAATTCCTTCAGTTTTAGATCAAAACACATTTTTTCCTGACATGTGAACTTTTAACATAATCTTGTTGGCAGAAACATTCTTAGAAAAATAAAAAGCTCATTTCCAATTTGGCAATGTGTATGTACTAGACTTTTTTCATGAAATTATTTAGCCCTTTAAATTAATCACATTCCATTGTTTTCTTTTTACATATTTTGTGGTTCTGATGTCTTGGGAAATGATTTCTTAAGGTTCATAAGACTTTAGATGTTATATAGGAATGAAGATAATATTTTGTCACTTAAGTGATACTTTGTTGATTGCCTAGTTACTAATTTGTTGCCAGTGGTATTTCTTTCCAATCAAAAGCAGCAACAAGAACAGTGGAACTCCATTGTTTTTATGTTTGACCAAAAAATAAAGTCTTAGTTCTTTCCATTTTGTAACATGCATAGTAAGCAGTAGAACAAATCTTGCTTTTATTCATTTGTCTGTTTCTTTTCGCTGAGTGATGGACTGCTTTTTTCTGTAACTTGTTATCCTAGTGATTTATTTTTTTGGTGATGTACAAAATTGAATCATTGGATCATAGATTTAAAACTGAATGGGGCCTTAGAGACCATCTAGTCCAAATTCCTCCTTTGACACATGAGGAAACTAATTCTCAGAAAGGTCAAGTATCCTGCCAAAGGTCACATAAACATTGAATGATAGAAGTAAAATTTGAACCTAGGTACTCTGATTTCAAATCTAGAATTCTTTCTATAGCAGTTGGTACTGCTTTGACTTCTTAATCAAAAGCATGTAAAGTAAGATATAATGAGTTAAAGTTTAACTTTTATATTATGGGCAGAACTGGATATAGAATACAGGATTTTTGACCCTTTGAATATACTTAATGAGGCTGCAAAACTTATTTTGCTGAGTAATCCTGTGTATAATTTGATTGCTTTATAAAAATGAAGTTATAGCTTACAACAGAGTCTGTCTTTGTCTGTGAAACACACCTCTTATTTATAAAATCTTACTTTCTTAGTAAGGGTATTGGAGAGCATCCAAATTTTGTAGAGTGCAAAGTATAGAGTATATTATGTTGATAAGTTTCCCTCCCTTCCTTCCAGATTAGTGACATCAAATGCAGTGGCCAGGATTTTTTTCTATGCTCTACCTCAACCTTCTTTCATGCATGTTATGTGCATATTTCACTTAATGTTATTGACTTGGAAATATTTATGCTGCTAGACAACATGATATATTGCGAAGAGAATGTAATTTGGAGAAAAGATTGATGTTTTAGTCTGATTCTGTTTTAATCTGATTTTTTTATAGCTGACCAAACTGAGACCCAAGGAAGTTAAGTGATTTGTCAAGGAGGCTGGTTATGTGCAGTTATTAAGAAACCTCATTGGAAAACTTTCATTATATGATTAACAAAGTAGTTGTCACCTTTAGCCATCTCTTTTAAGTTTAGGCATCACAAATACTTAACATTTGTTTATAATGTCTGTTTTCCTTGTACCTTATCCTTAGGCTTTGTACATCTGTGTACTTTATGAAGTACAGAAATTCAAAGTGAATGAAGTAATACAGCTTTGACTATTAGGACCACTTTCCATCCTTTAAATATGCATTTTGAATTTGAAAAGGAGATATCAATTTTGTATTTAGGGCATTACATATGTGGAATCAGGCAAAGCCAATTCCTGCATTAGCCATGTTCTTGGTTCCTTCATGAGACTGTCCTGTAGGACCACATCAAAAACCTTGGTGAAAACAAGATTATTATGACTCTTTCTTCTTGTCCATAGCAACTGAATATTGTAGATGGAGTATACCTAGATTTCAGCATATCTTTAAGGAAAAGAGGGAGAGAATATTGTAGCTGGGTGACTCATTGTTGATGCCTGTAGAATTCTTTGACTTGAGACAAAAAGTAGTAATGAATGAATTGCTATCAGCAGGAAGGGAGGACTGTAGTAGTGTCCCAGGGGAACTGTCCTTAATATTGTCCTATTTCGTCAGTAATTTGATTGACCTGAAAGATAACATGTTTTTCAGATTTGTACATCATACAAAGCTTGGAGGACTGCCAAAAAGCTGAATTCTCCTGAGCCAGGATGCAAATAAATATTGATAAACTAAAATAATGGGCCAAATCTAATAAGATGAAATTTGGTAGAGTAAATGCAGTGTCTTACAGTTGGGATAAAAAAAAAATCAACTTTATAGATATAGACAGTTTATGTGAAAAATATTGGGGGTTTTAGAGGACTATTAACTTAATATGACATGATCACAGAATGCAAATGCACTTTTAAGCTGCATTAAGAGAGCCATAGTATCCAGAATGGTGGAGATAATAGTTCTTTTCTAATTTGTATTGGGTAGATTGTAGCTAAGAAGGTATAAAAGCAAGCACCCTGATATACATAGGAGGGCCTGCTATACAGGTTCTTAGGTCTGCTTTTCTAAAAGCAGAGGTACCTTTTGAGGCATCAACAATCACTTTAATCAAGCACATATATCATTCACCTAGTTCAGGGGAAAAAGTCAGCACCCTGAACTTCAGAGAAAATACAAATAGAGAAATAAAAATCAACAGACAGGGCTTCCAGCTGCCTGACCATAAGCAGTACATACATCACAGATCAATAGACAGATCCAACTGCCTGACCTTTGTGTACATATATAGTTACCAGAGAGAGAAGCACCAACATCAGGGTTTTCACAACTAGGGGTCTCCTTAGCAGCTTCCCAGAATCTCACCTGCACATATACCTTCTTCTGAAAACTAAGCCCCAAAGTAAAACCTCACCTAGGAGTATTTATATACTTTTCAGAGTTGGAGGGCAGGACCCTCTGATAGGGTGCCTCAGTAGAAATTCACAGAAGGCACTTGAGGCCTATCAGTGGGCAAGGAAGATGTAATTAACATTACAAAAGGATATTTTCAACTCTGGGAACCATATTTTAGCAACAACATAGAGACATGGGAGCATTTCATAAAAGAGAGAAACTAGGATGTTGAAAAGACTAGAGACTATGCCATAAAAGGATCAACTGACCAACTGGGGAAGTTTAGCCTGGATAAGAGAAGGTTTGTGTATATGTTGGGTTTCATTTTGTTGTTGTTGTTATTGAGACAGTTGAGGTTAAGTGACTTGTCCAGAGTCAAACAGTTTGTAAGTGTCTAGTGTCTGAAGCCAGATTTGAACTCAGGTCTTCCTGACTCCAGACCGGAGCTCCATCCAGTGTACTACCTAGCTGTCCCTGAAGATTTGTTTTAACAAGTTATTTCATGATTTTAAAAGTCAGCAAGCAAACCCAAACTTGGACATCATTTCTTAATTATCTTCCATGTCAGTAGAGCTCACTGTATAATAAAGAAATATAATTAAGTACAAATGAATACTTTTCCCAACTCTTATAAAATACAAAACCCCTCATTCTGTACCTTTGTGTGGTTTGGACATCTTTCCTTCCCTTCTCATCTTGAGCCCTTGGTTAATGAGTTCAACTCCATACTGTTCTTGCCTCATGATCCCTTGCCTTCTTATCCCATCACCAGTATTGTTCTGCTAAGCCTCAACTCAGGATTATTCCCCCCATTTGCTTATTATCTCACGTCTATTTATGTACTGCTGAAGGAAAGCAGGAAAAAATCATGAAACTTCTGACTGAGCCACTGTAGATAATTTAAAAATTATTTTAAAAATATTTTATCTTTTTCAATTACATACCAAAACAATTCTTAACAATTTTGAATTCCAAATTCCCCACCCTTCTCTCTCCTCTCATTGAGAAGGCAAGTAGTTTGATAAAGATTATACACATGCATTCATTTAAAACTATGTTTTAGTCATGTTGAGAAAGAAAACACAGAGGAAAAAACCCGAGAAAAATAAAATAAAATATATTATTATTCTGTCTGCATTCAGAAATGATTCTATCAGTTCATAGTCTGGAAGTGGATACATTTTTCATTATAGGTCCTTCAGAATTTTCTTGAATCTTTGTATTGATGAGAATGGTGAAGTGATTCACAACTGATCATCGTACAGTATTGCTGTTACTGTGTACAGTGTTTTTCTGGTTCTCACTACACATTTATGTTACACAATCTCAACTAGGCTGTCACTGCTAGAAGGCAATCTTGGTGTGGTACCTGCTCTCCTGGCTGGTGCTCTAGTTTGTGAGTGACTCTAAATACTCTTTTCCACCCTGGAATTGTGACTGAAGGTTCCATGTTCCCCTGTGGCTGCAAGCTCTGGTGTGTAAGTATTCCTCCTTGCCCTGGGACTGCCACTTATGATTATAACCTGGATCTGAGTATGGGCAATGCAAAGAGTCCTATACTCAGTGTCAGCAAAATGACCTCTGTAATCTCCTTCTTAGCAGTTGTCTGACCTTCTTACTTTCTGTGGGTTAAGAGCTCTGGAAGTCTACCTTGCTGTTGCCGAATCAGTCAACCTCATGACCTGGTGCTGATTTGCTGGGGTGAGGTCTATGCTGGTATAGTCTATATTGGACTGTGCTAACTCTCACCCCTTCCTGCCAACCTTCCAAGTTGTCTTGGACTAGAAAATTGTTTTACTCTGTCCTTTTCTGGTTTCTACTTCTTCAGAATTTGTTTTGAGGCATTACTTAAAGTTGTTTGGAGGGGAATTTGGGAGAGTTCAGATGAGTCCTCGTCTTTTTTTTCTGTCATCTTGGCTGAACCCCTTTCAGTTTTCTTAAGTGACTTTTTTTCAGTCATAATGTAGTAGGGATGGGATCTTCTGTCATTCCTTAGTGATTACCAGTAGTGATTTGGTGATGGTATCTGCTTATTAATTTGGTTCCGTTTTTAATTGTCCTTATTAATAATTTTTTATAAGCCTTACCTCATTTTTTGCTTTAACTGCCCTGACACTTATTTTTATAGGTCTGTGCTTCCCTTATGATATTTCTTGGTTTTATGCTTACGCTTCACATGACTTCTAAAAATATGGGCTCATTAGAAACTTTCCTATGCAGACATATTAATTTGTTTAGATGGTTCTACCTTTTCTTCCTTATTGATATAATCTGTGATATGATATTCAAATTTTATTTTTTTGAGAACCGCACATCCTTGAGCAGTCTTCTAGTTTAGAATCAGGTTTGTTGTTTTTTTTAACCTTTTCTGCTTAATTTGAATATATGAATAATTTAGTGGATCTGTGTTCTTATCATCTTAGTTTGTAGTTTGTAGTCCAATATTTGCCTTTTCAACTTGTTGATTTTCTAAAACTGTTCAGTGAGAGGGTAGGTTTACTCAGCATCCTGGAGGCCTCTCTGTGAGTCTTTTAATATCTTCTGGATGCCATATAACACATAGGTTGTTCATTTGTTAATTGTTAATGCTATATAACCTATGCTTTGTTTGGTTATATATATTCTTGACATTTTATGCCCCTTCATGTTTGCATGTCATGATTGATCATATTTTCTACCTTATTAAAAGAAAAGCAAGCAGAAATCTTCTACTCAAACTCTAAGTAGTTCTGTGATGTCACCAGTGTGCTGATTACAACCCATTCTTGCCTGTCCATTTTGTACAGTGGATATTTTTCATTTGTTTATAAAGTTTTGGCCCAGCTACAATGACAGAATTGAAAATGGGATGAGACAATCTGTTATATTTATATTAATGATTACCCCCTAAATAATCTATTGTTATAATTCATCTAAGTCTTTAAAACGAATCATTGTTAGTAGTATTCCGTATCTTTCTGTTGGTTAGTAAAATATTTATTGACCCCTGTTATATGGACAAAGTACTTGGTGGTTAAGATGTATAAATAGTAATCTTGGACTTAAAGAAGTTCACACTTGATTGGGGGAAAACTTTTTCTGTTGAGTATACATTTGTACTGATATAGGACAATTTTAAAAAATGTTTATTTTTAGTTTTCAGCATTTATATCCCCCAAATTTTGAGTTCCAAATTTTCTCATTTCTCCCCTCTTGCACCCTAAAACAATGACCATTCTGATTACCCCTTCCCCAAGTATGCCCTCCCTTCTATCACACATCCCTTCTCTTCACTTATCCCTATCTTCTCTCATTTCTTGTAGGGCAAGATAGATTTCTTATTTCCCAGTTGCATGCAAAAACAATTCTCAACATTTGTTCCTAAAACTTCGTGTTCCGACTTCTCTCCCTTCCTCCCTCCCCACCCATCCCCACTGAGAAGGCAAGCAATTCAGTGTAGGCTATATATGTGTAGTTTTGAAAAAGACTTCCATAGTAGTCATGTTGTGAAAGATTAACTATATTTCCCTCCATCCTATCCTGCCCCCCCATTTATTCTATTCTCTCTTTTGACCTTGTCCCTCCCCAAGAGTGTTTACTTCTAATTATTCCCTCCTTCCATCATCCCCCCCCCCACCCTGCTTATCCCCTTCTCCCCTACTTTCCTATAGTGTAAGATAGGTTTTCATACTAAATTGAGTGTGCAGGTTGTTCCTCCCTTGAGCCAGATGTGATGAGAGTAAGATTCACTTTTCCCCTTTCACCTTCCCTCTCTTCCCCCTCCATTACAAAGCCTTTTTCTTGCCTCTTTCATGACAGATAATTTGCCCCATTCCATTTCTCTCTTTCTTCTCCCAATAAATTACTCTCTCACCCCTTAATATTAAATTCACCCTGTGCCCTCTGTCTATATATATGTGTATAATTCCTCCAACTACCTAAATACTGAGAAAAGTTTAAGTATTTACAAGTATCATCTTTCCATGTAGGAATGTAAACAGTTCAGCCTTAGTAACTCCCTTAGGATTTCTTTTTCCTGTTCTCTAGATTGTTGTGTTTGAAAGTCAGATTTTCTATTCAGCTCTGGTCTTTTCATCAAGAATACTTGAAAATTCTCTATTTCATTGAATGACCATTTTTTCCCCTGAAGTATTATACTCAGTTTTACTGGGTAGGTGATTCTTGGTTTTAATCCTAATTCCTTTGACTTCTGGAATATCATATTCCAAGCCCTTCAGTCCCCTAGTGTAGAAGCTGCTACTAGATCTTGTGTTATCCTGATTGTATTTTCCCAGTACTCAAATTGTTTCTTGCTGATTGCTGGCAGTATTTTCTCCTTGACCTGGGAACTCTGGAATTTGGCTAAAATATTCCTAAGAGTTTTTCTTTTCAGATCTCTTTCAGAAGGTGATTGGTGGATTCTTTCTATTTATTTTACCTTCTGCTTCTAGAATATCAAGTCATTTTTCCTTGATAATTTCATGGAAGATGATGTCTAGGTTCTTTTTTTGGTCATGGCTCTCAGGTAGTCCCATAATTTTTAAATTATCTCTCCTGGATCTCTTTTCCAGGTTAGTTGTTTTTCCAATGAGATATTTCACATTGTCTTCTATTTTTTCATTCTTTTGGTTTTGTTTTATTATTTCCTGGTTTCTCATAAAGTCACTAGCTTCCATCTGCTCCATTCTAATTTTTAAAGAACTATTTTCTTCAGTGAGCTTTTGAACCTCCTTTTCCATTTGTCTGATTCTGCTTTTTAAAGCATTGACTTTTGGACCTCTTTTGCCATTTGGGTTAGTCTATTTATTTTAATTATCTTTTTATTTTATTTTATTTTTCATTTTTAACAGTTTATAATGGGTAAAACAATTCAAACTTTTGGTCAGGTGATACTTGTTTTTAAAGCATTTACAATATAAACCACAAAAGAATTTTTTTTTAAACATTAACCAACTGAGATACAAATAATATTTATGTTGCTAACTTCACAGGCTCTTGACCTCTTGACCTTGTTTCCACAGTATTACTAAGAAATAAAGGACCCTAACTTATTGTTGTTGGTCTAAAATCCTAAGCCTAATAGCTTAATTTTAGACTTAACGTTGGATGTTCCCCTACCAATTATCTATAAATTAATAAATCTGGTATTAAACTTATAAACCTTTTGACTATAGGAAATTACCACCAAGAGTAGGGACATTGCAGGGATACAGTATCTCCCCAACTTCATGTCAATTCCAGGCAGGATTAGGTTGTCCATTTGCATTCAGTTAGGCTTAAAGTCTGCCAGGTGTCAGTGGGGAAATTGACTCAAGAGAATCCTACCTCAGCCCAGGTTGAACAGCTACTCTCCCACCCTTCCCATGAGATCACCTTTTTCAGTTCATACCAGCATCTCACAGGCTTACTGGCATCATGGATTGGAGGCTCAGATTTCCTTTCTTGCTATCCATACCGGACTTAGACTCAGAACAGTCACTTAATAGTTCCGTAGCATCTAAAAATGGCAAGTTCCAATAACCAGGTTGCAAATATGATTATAATTCCACTTTGGCTAAGGAACATCTTTTGAGGCAAGTCTTAAGTGGCTTTTATGTCTTTCTATACATGTTCTTGTTCCTGATTAAAAGGCAATCATAAAATCAAATTTACCATTAAAACCTTAACTTTTCCATCAATGCCAAATTTTACCTGAGGTTACCTTCCTCTAGGAAATTTAGACTAAAATTCTTTCCCCCAAACTAAAGATATCATTGATTTATTCTCAGTAATTATTTCAGTCAATTGTTTTAATACTAATTGCTTTTACCTCACTTTGTAACATGTCCAGCTTTCCCCCCCACTCTCCTCCCCCACTTCCTAATACCTTGCATTCTGATTACCCCTTCCCTCAATGTACACTCCCTTCTATCACATTCCACCCTTCCCTTATCCCCATCTTCTCTTTTTTTTTGTAAGGCAAGATAAATTTCTATACCCCATTCCCTGTATTTTCTTGCTTCCCGATTATATGCAATAAAAATTCTCAACATTCATTACTAATAGTTTGAATTCCAATTTCTCTCCCTCCCCACTCCCTCCCCAACCCCACTGAGAAGGCAAGCATTTCAGTACAGACTAAATATGTGTTGTTTTGCAAAACTTCCATAGTAATCAAGTTATACTAAATATATTATCCTCTGTCCTGCTCTATTCCCTCTTATTTTCCCCCCACAGTTGACCTTGTCCCTTCTTGAAAGTGTTCATTTGTAGTAACTCCATTCTCCCATTTGCCCTCCTTTCTATCATTCCCCTCACCCCACTTGTTGCCTCCTCCCCTACTTTCCTGTGGTGTGATATAAATTTTCATATCAAATTTAGTGAGCATGCTATTCCCTCCTTCAGCCACATGTGGAGAGATTAGCTTCATTTTCCTCCTCTCCTCTGCCTTTTCTCCTCCATTGAACAAGATTTTTCTTATCTCTTTTATGAGTTGTAGCCTGCCCCATTCCATTTCTCCCTTTCTCTTTCCAGTATTTTCCTCCCTCGCCCCTTAATTTTTACTTTATTTTTTTTGTGTGGATATCATCTCTTCTGATTCAACACACCCTGTACTCTCTATGTATGTATGTATGTGCTTGTGTGTTTGTGTGTATGTATGTATGTAAAATCTCTCTATCTACCCAAATACTGAGAAAAGATTCAAGGGTTATAAATATTTTCTTTCCATGTAGTTTTAGAGAGTCTTATGATTTTTCTTTCCTGTTTAACTTTTCATGCTTCTCTTGATTCTTGTCTTGGGAAGTCAAATTTTCTATACAGATCTGGTTTTTTCCTCAATATGAATGATTGAAAGTCCTCTATATCATTGAATGACCATTTATTCCCTTGAAGTATTATACTCAGATTTGCTGGGTAGGTTCTTGGTTTCAGTCCCAGTTCCTTTGACCTCTGAAATATCCCATTCCAAGCCCTTTGGTCCCTTAAGGTTGAAGCTGCCACATCCTGTGTTATCCTGATTGTATTTCCACAGTACTCAAATTGATTCTTTCTAGCTGCTTGCATTATTTTCTCCTTAATCTAGTAACTGAAATTTGGCCACAATATTCCTAGGAGTTTCTCTGTTTGGATCTCTTTCAGAAGGTGATCTGTGGATTCTTTCAATATTTATTTTGCCCTCTGGTTCTAGAACATCAGGGCAGTTTTCCTTGATAATTTCATGGAAGATAATGTCTAGACTTTTTTTTTTGATCATGACTTTCAGGTAGTCTCATAATTTTTAAACTGTTTCCTCTGGATCAATTTTCCAGGTCAGTTGTTTTTCCAGTGAGATGTTTTACATTATCATCTATTTTTTCAAATTTTTGGTTTTGTTTACTAACTGTTTGGTTTATCTCATGTCATTTATTTTCTTGAACTCAATTCTCTCAACGAATTATTTTGTTCAGTGAGCTTTTGGACCTTCTCCTCCATTTGGCTAATTCTGCTTTTTAAAACCTCCTTCTCCTCATTGGCTTTTTGGACCTCTTTTTCCAGTTGAGTTAGCCTCTTTTTAAAGCTGTTATTTTGCTCAGCATTTTTTTGGTTCTCCTTTAGTAAGCTGCTAACTTGTTTTTTAAGGTCTTCTATTGCCTGATCCCAGTTTAAGTTCACTTTGGAGATCCTGCAGGCAGAGGACTTGACTTCCTTGTTCTTCTTCATCCGAAAGGATGGGGGAAGACAACTGTTCCCCAAGAAAGTAACCTTCCATGGTCTTATTTTTTCCCCCTTTTTTGGGCATTTTACCAGCTGGTTACTTGACTTCTGAGTTTCCTTTCCACAACCACCTCACCTCCAGTTCTGCCAAGTCAGCTTTGGGGGCTGAGATTCAGATGAGCTGCTCCAACCCCTCAGGGGCATTAGGTGGGGGCAGGGCCACTGTTCAGTGTGAGGTTAAGATCAGCTGCTCAGGTAGAGGCAGGGCCACCACACAGGGCTCAGATCTTTCAAGGGCTTTACGATGAGACCTTCTACAATGGATGCGGGTAGCTGCCTGCTTTGGGAGCCCTGTCCACTGCTGCCTCCACTGCTGCCACCTGAGGAGGCCCAAGTTATGGGGACACCCTGCTCCCTTTTCGGCCAGCTGAAAAGACCCTCTCACTGACCTTTGGTGTCTGTGGGTTGAGGGATCTGCAGCTGGAGATTCTGTCCCTGAAGCTTGCTTGGATCTGCTTCTCTTGGTGCCATGTGGACAAGGTTGGGCTGGGCTGGGCTCTGTTTCGGTTCCGGTAGGATAGACCTTTCCCGTTGCTCTTTCAGGTCACTTTGGACTAGTGATCTCCTCCACTCTGTTGTTCTGTGGCTTCTGTGGCTCTAGAATTTGTTGAGAGTTCTTCTTTACAGGTATTTTGTGGGCTGTGGGGTAAGAGCTAGTATATGTGAGTCTTTCTGTTCCACTATCTTGGCTCCACCAGGCTATTCTATTTTTAAGAGTATTATTCAACATGTTTTTGGGTCTCCTTTAGCAAGCTGTTGACTTGCTTTTCATGATTTTCTTTCATCATTCTAATTTCTCTTCCCAATTTTTCCTCCACCTCTCTTACTTGATTTTCAAAATACTTTTTGAGCTCTTCTTTGAGCCTGAGACCATTCTATATTTATTTTGAAGGTTTTGGTTGCATAAGCCTTGACTTTTATGTCTTCCTTTAATAGTATGCATTATTCTTCCTCATCGAAAAGGTTGGAAAAAAATACCTGTTCACCAAGAAAGTAACCTTATATAGTCTTATTTTTTCCCCCACTTTTGGGCATTTTCCCAGATAGTTACTTGAGTTTTGAGTCCTTTGTCAAGAGATGGGTATACTCTAGGGGCCAGGAAGTTCTCAATTCCTCCAAGGTGGGACAATCAAGGGAGAGGAGTTTACTCCCTGGCCTGGCTGGTGGCTGAAATTCAGATCAGCTGCTCATTTCCCCCAGGGACTTTAGGTGGGGCTGGGGCCAACACTGAGGGCTGAGGTTCAGATCGCCTGCTCAGTTCTCCCAGAGGCTTTTAGCTGAGCCTCTGGGATAATGGACCCAGGCTGCTTCTGTGGTTATGGTAGCTGCCCAGTGCCTACTGCTGCTGCTGCTGCCTACGGCCAGTACTGGGGCCACCTTGCTCCCTTCTCGCCCAGCTAGTGAAGCCCTCCCACACTGACCTTTGAATCTTTCTTTGTCGCTTGTGGGTTGAGGGAATCTGAGACCCTCCCTGCTGGGGATTCTGTCCCGGAGGCCTTTTACTGTCCGTGCCACGCGGCCAAGGCTGGACTCTGCTCTGCTCAGCATCCTGTGGGATAGACCTTTCCTATTGGCCTTCCAGGTTACCTTTGGCTGGAAATCTCTTTCACTCTATTGTTCTGTGGCTTCTGCTGCTCTAGAATTTGTTGTGAGTCATTTTTTGCAGGTACTTTGTGGGCTTTGGGGGATGTTCTAGAGTATATGCGTCTTTGTACTCCACCCTCTTGGCTCTGCCCCCTGGATGTTCTCAATCTTGAAGCAATTGCCATTCATCTATCTTCAAAGAGGAACATTTGGAAGATTTCACCGTCTTTCAAAGCAGTCTCTTCCAGAATTTTCTGTATCAGTGATAACAGAATGATCAATTTGAACTCTTCTAATCATTTGTGTAGTACTAATAATAACAGAAACAATGATGATGTTGATGTTGATGGTAGTTAGCACTTATCACACTCTCAGATTTGCAAAGCACTTTACAATTGTAATTTCATTTGATCTTCTCAATCCTCCTTGGAGGAGTTGACGAAATTGAGGCAGATAGGTCAGGTGATTTAAACTGGAATCTCCCTGTCTCTAGGTTCAGTACCCTGTCTATCATGCCACCCACCTATATGAAGAGGTAGAATTTGCATTAAAGAGAATGAAAGTGGAAAGAATGGCTGGTTGTAAAGAAGTTGTGCTGCAGATGACACGGTTTTGAAGGCATTGACTGGTCAAGTCTTTTTTTTTTTTTGGTATTTAAATTTGTTTATTTAAGTTTTCAACATTTATTTCCACAAAATTTTGGGTTCTAAATTTTCTCCCCATTTCTCCCCTCTCCCCACCTCAAAACACCGAGCATTCTAATTACCCCTATTACCGATCTGCCCTCCCTTCCCTTATCCCCTTCTTCTCTTCTGTCCTGTAGGGCAAGACAAATTTCCATACCCCATTACTTGTATTTGTTATCTCCTAGTTGCAAGAACAATACTCAACAGTTGTTCCTAAAACTTTGTGTTCCAATCTCTCCTCATCCCTCCCTCCCCACCCATTCCCCCTGGGAAGGCAAGTAATTCAACACAGGCCTATCTGTGCAGTTTTGCAAATGACCTCCATAACAGTCGTGTTGTTCAAGACTAACCATATTTCCCTCCATCCTATCCTGCCTCCCGTTTTTTCTGTTCTCTCCTTTGATCCTATCCCTCCCCAAGAATGTTGACTTCAAATTGCTTCCTCCTCACACTGCCTTCCCTTCCACCATCCCCCCCACCCTGCTTATCCCCTTCTCCCCCACTTCCTTGTGTTGTAAGATAGGTTTACATACCAAAATGAGTGTGCATTTTATTCCTTCCTTTAGTCAAATGTGATGAGAGTAAGCTTCATGTTTTTTCTCTTACCTCCTCCCATCTTCCCTCCACTGAAAAGTCTTTTACTTGCCTCTTTTATGAGAGATAATTTGCCCCATTCCATTTCTCCCTTTCTCCTCCCAATATATTTCTCTCTCACCCCTTAATTTCATTTTTTAAAGATATGATCCCATCCTATTCAGTTCACCCTGTGCTCTCTGTCTCTCTCTATGTGTGTGTGTATGTGTGTGAGTGTGTGTGTGTGTGTGTGTGTGTGTGTGTGTGTGTGTGTGTGTGTGTAATCCCACCAACTACCCAGATACTGGAAAAAGTTTCAAGAGTTAC
>CM053770.1:545625437-545649853 GCA_028658325.1 Potorous gilbertii
CTTCTATAGTCTTATTTTTTTTTTCCCTTTTTTGGGCATTTTCCCAGCCAGTTACTTGATTTTTGTGTCCTTTGTCAAGAGTAGGGTATACTCTGGGAATCTGTAAGATCTCAGTTCCTCCAAGGTGGCACAATTAAGCATGTACAGTGGTCTGGGTGCAGGAAGGGATTTTTGTACCCAAAATCTAAGCAGTTTCCTCTCCCCAACCACTTTGCCTCCAGTTCCACCAAGCCATCACTGCAGGGCAGAGATTCAGTTAAGCTGTGGGGACAGGGCCTCATTCAGTGTGAGATAAAGATCTCCCTCAGGGCCTTTACACAGGGCTGAGGTAATATTCAGCTCCTCAGTGCCCCCAGGGTTTTTACAATGGCTGTGGGCCACTGTATGGGCTGCTTTGTGACCTCTGTGGCTGCCGCCTCCTGCTGTAGCTATGGGAAGGCCCTTCTCCCTTCTCTGGCAGCTGAAAAAACCCCGTCACTGACCTTTGACGCCTGTGGGTTGAGAGATCTGAGAACCCGCTGCTACTGGACTGGAGATTCCGAGACTGGAGATTCTGTCCCCCGAGGGCTGTTTGAGAGCCACATGGTCAAGGCTGGACTGAGTTCCACACCACTCTGGGTCTGGTGCAACAAACCTTTCCCATGGGCCTTTCAGGTCACCCTGGGCTGGAAATCTCCTCCACTCTATTGTTTTCCTCTTCTGCTGCTCCAAAATTTGTTGAGAGTCCCTCTCTACAGGTATTTTATGGGCTGTGTAGGGAGAGCCTGTGTTTATGTGACTTTCTACTTCACCATCTTGGCGCCGCCTGACTGGTCAGTTCTTTAATATAAATGGGAATATATTTAAAGATGTGAAAAATTCATGAATATTGCTTTTATCAAAACCAGAAAAAAACAAAAAGGGAGAAATTGAGGTTTATAGTAACCAACTGTAGATCCATATTCCTATTCTTGTCTTTATTGAACTTTATAAGCATCATAAGCATTAGATTTGGTAGATCAGATTCATCTGTAATGTCTCTCCCTTAACAAGGGA
The DNA here is from genome assembly GCA_028658325.1 of Potorous gilbertii. Taxonomy (NCBI): domain Eukaryota; kingdom Metazoa; phylum Chordata; class Mammalia; order Diprotodontia; family Potoroidae; genus Potorous; species Potorous gilbertii. Next base: position 545,626,473 of record CM053770.1, read on the forward strand.
TCTTCCATGTACTTGGTAAGATTGTATAAAATTCTTTGATGGATATAATAGCATAAATTAAGCAAATCATCATATGGTGATGTATTTGTCAAGGAGAAATGTCTTTGTCACCATCCTGGAAGATGGCAAGTGTAGTGTCCAAATGGAAGAGGGTTGTTTACATGTTATTGACTTAATTGAAATGACATTTACGTATGCCATTTAACTTTTACGTTTCCTCCATTTGTGAAATCTTTTGGGTGAATTGACATGCTTGTTATTATGTGGCAATTAAAAGAGCATTTTAAAAATAGTGTCTGGAGAGACATTTTTGTCTGACTGAATATAAATTGGGAAACTCTAGAATATAGGGGTTCTTGATATGAATTTGGATGGGAAAAGCTTACATACTTATTTTCACTTACTTTTAACTGAAACTTAGCATTTCCTTTAGTTAGAAATATAGGAAACAAATATTGTTCTTAGAAAGGATCCATGAGCTTTACCCAATTGCTAAAGGCATCCATGACATAAAAAATTTAAGAACATTTGCTTTGCAATCTGAAAAAAAGTGACTATATAAAATATATTGACAACAAAATAAAAGATGGATTTGAGAGGAAAATATATTTCTAAAGCCCAAGACTAGTGGTTCCAGGATGTTTATTCTTTAAGAAAATATACTTAATCAGATTTCTTAGCTCTGTATAAATAAATTAGCTACCTTTCACTCTTCTGAAATTGTTTTAAAAATAAAAATTGCAGCTTTTACAAGGTTTTTCCAGTAGAGAAAAGTGGATACAAGTGTCAGATAACTGGCTACCATTATCTATGGGTTTCATTATTACAATTCTTGACTAGGTGCAGCATATTCTTCTTGCTGGTTGTTTGTTTCATTTCAGAAATAATATAAATTATAAGAAAAGATGACTGTGGTTTTAAACATTCAGTTTGAGGTATCTATATTACCTGAAGCCCATGAAACTGATAGGTGGTGAGGCCTGACTGAACTCTTTATCCTTTGGAGTAATCTGCTTAATAGTTCGTTTACATTACTATCCTTTGGGTCTGGCTTTAAACACTGTGGTTCTGTGAAGAAGTAAAACGTGGTCTTTTTGTAAGAATGAGAGTTACATGTGCTTTGTGTATTATGGACTCTCTAAATTGACTTTAATACTTTGGGTAGTAATGAGCATTGTTGTCTCTCTCCTTCTCCTGATCAAAGTGTATGTTGTGCTAATTACTTTTTTTTCAGATTGAGGATAGATTTTATGTAACACAACAAAATATGGAATGAAGCCTTGGCCATCTGGAAAGCTATTCATTTTAACTCGGGGACTTACATCGTTATTACTACGTTATGTACCCTGAGATTACCAGATAGATACCCCATCTGTGCCCCTCCTTCCACATTTCTTGTCTTTTGATGTGTTTTATCTTAATAATGTTATTGTAAATGTTGTATTGTTCTTGTTCTGCTCACTTTACTCTTAGATTAGAGATTTCAGTGGAAAGCAAGAGGAGTGAGTCTTGTGGCAGCCAGAAAACTAGTAAACTTTTAGGTTGCATTAAGAAAGGAGGCAGCTAGGTGGCACAGTGGATAAAGTCCTAGGCCTGGAGTTAGGAAGACTTATCTCCCCCAGTTCAAATTTAACCTTAGACACTAACCCTGAACAAGTCATTTAACCTTGTTTCCTTCAGTTTCCTCATCTGTAAGATGAGATGGGGAAGGAAATAGCAAACCACTTCAGTATCTCTGCCATGAAAACCTCCAAAATGGGGTAACTAAACTGAAACGGCAGAAGAAGAACAACAAAAAAGGAAGGAAGGATAGTGTCTGAGAGTAGGAAGATACCAGTTCTGCTGTGATTTGGTCTGGTCAGACCCTGCCTGCAATATTGTCTTTAGCTCTGGGGACCTATTTTAGGAAGGTAGGCAACAGGAATTGAAATGATGCCTACTTTCTCTTAAGTGCTGTAAGGACATTACTAGACTGGAGGGTGTCTGTAGGCATAGTGATTAGGTTGGTGAAGAGCCAGAAGGTCCTGCTGTATGGGAATAGGTTGAAGGAAATTGAACTTGGAGTAGATTAGGCTTGGGTGGGGTGAAATGAAAAGCTGTCTTCAAGGATCTGAATGGCTGGAATGTGGAAGAAGAATTAAGTTTGTTCTGTTCACCTCCAGAAGGCAGAACTCAAAGCAGCAAAGGGAAGTTTCAGAGAGAAAAATTTACACTTGATATAAGGAAAACAAGGAGAAGCTTTCTAACCAACAGAAACATCCTAAAATGCAGTGAGCTGTGTGACCTTAGGAGGATATTGGTTTCATCTCAGTAGAGAACAAAGGATGGATAGCAACTTATTTTTGAATGTTGTAAAAGATGCTTATATTCAGGTTTTGAATTGAATTAGATGACCCCTTAGGCATCTTTTCAACTTGGAAAAAATTGTAGATATTTTGGTCATGGTTTTATGGCCATGTCACAGTCACATTTTCTTTCCCTTTGTGAACATACAAAAAGAACCACAGATTTAGAGCTAGAGTGATCCTTAAGGGCTGTTTGATTCAGGCCCTTCCTTTTTTGTATAAAGGAAACTGAGACCCATATTGGTTAAATTAGTTGCCTGAGTCACACAGACCGCAAATGACAGGGTGGAGGTGTGAACCATGCCTGACAGCTGAACCAAGGCTCTTTTGGTTCCATATTGTACTATGCTGTCTTTTGGATTCTCATATTCAAAAACTGACTTATAAAATGAACTTTTGGAACATACACTCTTTTTAAAGTTGGGGATAGCCTGCCTTATGTTCATTATTATTAAAATTTAAATTATTTTATTTGCAGTTGGCTCAAAATGATGAACTAATGCATAGATTTTTAGTTTTTTGGGAGGAATGCCACTAGATAGGTACTTTGACTATTGGTAGTAAGAGGCCATGAAAGAAAATAGGCTATGTAAAGCTAAAAAAATATGCTTTTATGTTTACTTTGAGATATTAATAAACTAAAGAAAAATAAACAACTTAGTAGAAATTAAGTGGGGCAGATGGCATTGTGTCAAGATGTAATGCTGAAATGTAAGAGAAATCCTTAGAGAAAGAAATGGAAATAATTACCACATGCCATCTTCCATGTGGCAACTTCTGAGTGACTTTGTAACTTATTTTTAGAGTTTTCTCTGGGGCGATTTCTGCATTATTATTGTTACCTCAACTTCGTTTCCTTTCACTTCTCAACTGGTTCCAGTCTGGTTTTTAACCTCACCACTCAACTGAAACTGTTCTCTGAAGGTTATCAGCTGTCTCTTAATTAATTACTTAATCTGGTGATTTTTTTCTCAGTTTGCATCCTACTGGATTTCCGTGGTCAGTGTTTTTTTAAAAATTAATTTACTTTTAGTTTTCAATATTTGCTTTTATAAGATTTTGATCTAAATTTTTCCCCTTTCCCTCCACACCTCCCTTCCAAAGATGGCATGCAGTCTGATAGAGGCCATACCCATATGATCATATTAAACATTTCCACAGTAATCATTTTGTGAAACAAAATCAGAACAATAGGGAAAGCCCTGAGAAAGAAACACACACACACACACGCACACACAAAAAAACCCAGCAAAAAAGAGAAAATAGTATGCCTTCATCTGTATTCAAACTCTGCAATTTTTTTCTTTGACTCTGAATAGTATTGTCCATCATGAATCTTTCAAAATTGTCTTAGATCATTGCATTGCTCAGAAGAGCTCAGTCTAACAAAGTCATTCATTGAACAATATTGCCGTTACTGTGTACATTGTTCTTCTAGTTCTGCTTACTTCACTCAGCATCAGTTCATGGAAACCTTTCCAGGTTTTTCTGAAGTCGATCTGCTCACCATTTCTTATGGAACAGTAGTCTTCCATTACATTCATATACCACAACTTGCTAAGCCATACCCCAATTGATGGGCATCCCCTCAATTTCTGGTTCTTTGTCACTACAAAAAGAGCTGCTATAAATATTTTTGTGCAGGTGGGTTCTTTTCCTTTTTTAATAATCTCTTTGGGATCCAGACCTAATAATGATATTGCTGGATCAAAGGGTATACATAGTTTTATAGCCCTTTGGGCATCATTCCAAATGGTTGGATTCGCTCCCAACTCCACTAACAGTGCATTAGTGTTTCAGTTTTCCCACATCTTCTCCAGCATTTACTATTTTTCTGTTTTGTTATGTTGACCAATCTGATAGATATGATGTGGAACTTTGGAGTTTTAATTTGCATTTCTCTAATCAATAGTGATTTAGAGCATTTTTTACATATGACTATAGATAGCTTTAATTTCTTCATCTGAAAATTGCCTGTTCATATATGGTCACATGATTGACCATTTTCTTTTCCCTGGCATTTCTTACCTCCTTGATTTTGTGACCTTCTGTCTTAGTTCTCTTCCTCCTTTTCTGTCAGCTCATTCTCAATGTCTTTTACTATATTTCATAATCGGTATCTCTCTCCATATGTATGGGTATCCCTAGGCCCATTTCTGTCTCTGTGTCCTCTTTCTTGGTAATCTCGTCAGCTCCCAAGGGTTCAGTTATGTCTGAATAGATGACTCTGAAATGCACATATCCAGCCCTCATCTCTGAGCTCAAGTCACTAACTGTTTATTGAACATCTCCATCTGGAAGTTCCATAGACATCTGAAACTCAACAGTTGCAATTCAGAACTCATATTTATACCAAACTCTCCCTTCCCAATTTTTCTATTTTTGAGGGTACTTCCATTCTCCTAGTTACCTAAGGTTTGCAACTTCAGTGTCATCTTCTTCATTGGCAGTCATCCCACGTACCCAATTTTTGTTGAGTTGTGTTGTTTCTCTTTCATAATGTCTTTCTTGTACTCACTTCTCCATTCACAAAGCCATCACCCTGGTGCAGCCCCAAATCACTTCTCTCTTGGATTGTTACGATAACCTGCTAGTTGGTCCCCCTATCTCAAGTTTTCCCTCAAACTGTCCTTCATTCAGCTGCCAAAGTGTTCTTCCTAAAGCTGAGGCCTGACCACTTCTGACTCCTGTTTAATAAACTTCAATGGTTTTTTTATTACCTCCAGGAGCAGTATAAAATCCTCAGTATAAAATTATTTTTGTATAAATGTTTGTGTAAAATACTGTTTTTTCTACAGTAAAGAGTATAAAATCATCTTTTAAAAATCTTTTACAACCTGAACTCTTTCTAACTTTCCAGTATTTTATTTTATTCCTTTTTAGGAACTCTACAATTCAGTAACACTGGCCTCATTATTATTCCTTAAAGAGTCACTCTGTTTCCTGAGTTTGTGTAGCATTGTGGACTTGTTCCCCATGACTTGAATGCTTTCTGACCCCACCTCTACTTATTGCCTTCTCTCAAGACTTGGTTGAGTTATTACTTTCCCCTTTGCCTAAAAGTGGTCATTCTTGTACAGAATAAATTATTATTTATTATTTGTTTAGCTCACTGTTGATATCTACACTTTTCTTGTACTTACTTCCAAGATCACTCATGACTCTTTGGTAAAGGCTCAATCCACCTGCTCTAGGGTATTTGGAGATTACTTTCTGAACTGGTTTTGAGGATTACAATGCTGTTGTTCCTTTGAAGCTTTTATTTTTCATAAGCTTTTACTTTCAGATTTTGCAAATTAAATCATATTTGTAAAATTTTTGTTTTTCTTTGGTTTTCCATTTTCTCATATTGTACAATTTAGGGTTTTCTACCTCTTGAAATATCCCTAGGTCTTTTACTTGTTGTGGAGATGGCCCGTGGTTCCTTCAAGTCCCTGTTTTGATCAGAGAATGTAAAATTTATTCACTTTTGCTTTAATCCTCCTTCCTTCCCTTCCACTACCTTCTGCATCATTAACTACCTTGTGTTTATATTGTGCTTTATCTTTGGGAGTTGTTGTTTTTGTCATTTTGGCTTTTACCAATCAAATTTGTGGCCATTTATAGTATCTTCTAGAACAGTGTTCTCTGAACTTTTTTGATAGTACATATTTAATAGTAGAAAATTTTTAATCATGCCATGCGCATTGGGATAGATATTTATTTACATATATATATATATGATATGAGTCTCTACATGTCTACATGTATATACATACGCATGCATATCTGCAAACACATGTACAAATGCAAATATGTACACACACTTACTTATAACTTGTAATTTATAATACATGTCTTTTAGGTGTTATGGGGGAATAATTTTTGAGCATGCACTTTGATCTGTCTATACATACACTGCATGTATGTATATACACACATATTTACTTATAACTTATATACATGTATGTGTATATATGTTCTTTAACATATACATACATATACCATATATATATATATATATATATATATATATATATATATATATATGAGGTATATGTGTATATATAAGGTCTATGTATATATAAATGTCCTTTAAGGTATATTATGGGAAATAATTTTGTATATTATAAAACTTACATCAGAAGTTGAAATTTTAAAAGAATAGCTCAAGATGAAATATTATAGTTGTTAGGGAGTCACAGGAGTTTATTAAGTAGGGAAATGACATGATCATAACTGTGATTTAGAAAAAGCACGTTGACAGATGTGTAGGTTGGATATATTAGAGTGCAAAGAGGAGGCAGGAAGACCAGTTAGAAGACTATTATACTAGTGGTGACAAGAGATGATGAAGGGTTGAATTAAGGTTGTGACTTTGTAAATAGAGGGAAGTAAATGGATATGAGATATTGTGATGATAGAAATAACAAGTTTTGGTAACTGACTGGAGAGTTAGGGTAAATGAGAGTCAGTTATCAAGGATGACACTGAAGTTATGAACCTGGGTGACTGGAAAGGTTCCTTAGCAGTAATAGAAGTTCAGAATGGTATATTTCTATATGTAGCATATTCTTCCTGTTAGATTATAAAATCTTTGAGGGCTGAAATTGTGTTGATTTTCATCTTTGTATCCTCAGTACCTAACATTATGCTTTATGGGTAGTAGAGGCTTAAGAAATAATCTGCCTGCTTATCATTTCTTACTGCAAAATAGTGTTGCATTGCATTCATAGAACTTGTTCAGTCATTCCCCAATTGATGGGCATCCCCTCAGTTTCCAATATTTTGCTACCACAAAAAGAGCTGCTATAAATATTTTTGTAAGTATGGGTCCTTTTTCTCTTTCTTTAATCTCTTTGGCATATGGACCTAGTAGTGGGCTGTTAGGTGGTGTGATAGAGTGTTGGGCCTGGACTCAGAAAGACTTATCTTACTGAATTCAAATCTGGCATCAGATACTTACTCTCTCTGTGACTCTGGGCAAGGCACTTAATTCTGTTTGCCTCAGTTCCTCATCTGTCAAATGAGCTGGAGAAGGAAATGTCAAACCACTCTAGTATCTTTGCCAAGGAGACCCCAAGTGGAATTTTGAAGAGTCAGACATGAAAGAAAAAACTGAACAGCAAAAATCATCACAACAACCTAGTAGTGGTGATGCCAAGGAAAAGGGTATGCAGTTTAATAGCTTTTTGAGCATAGTTCGAAATTGCTTTCTATAGTGGCTGTATCAGTTCATAGCTCTATCAACACTGCATTAAAGTACCTGTTTTCCCACAGTCTTGCCAACATTTGTCATTTTCCCTTTTTGTCAGCTTTGCCAGTATGCTGGATATGAAGCACTTAGCACACTACCTGGCACGTGTTTACTGATTTGAGTAAGAGTTTTTTAAACTCCGAGTTTTTAAAAATTTGCCTTTCTCTAAATATTAGTCATTTACAGCTTTTTAAAAATATGATTATTGATAGCTTCAATTTCTTCTTCTGAAAATTGCCTATTCATATCCTTTGACCATTTATCAATGGGAGAATACCTCTTATTGAGACAGTTATTAGAGAAACTTGCTGCAAAGATTTTTCATAGTTTCCTGCTTTTCTTTTAATTTTAGCTGCTCTGGTTTTGTTTTGCAAAAACCTTTTCAATTTTACCTACTCAGAATTGTTTATTTTGTTTCCTGTGAACCTCTCTATCTTGTTTGATTACAGACTGTTTCCCTATCTGTAGTTCTGACAATTTCTTCTTTGGTTCTTTAATTTGGTTGTGATGTCACCTTTTATATCTAAGTCACATATCCGTGGTATGAGTTGTTGGCTATGCCAAGTTTCTGCCACCCTGCTTTCCAATTTACTCAAAAGTTTTTTTTTTTTTAAATGGTGAGTTCTTCGATGACCAGGATCTGTCCCATAGGTATCTTAAAGTTAACATGTCTAAAACTGAATTCATTATCTTTTATTCCAAAACCCCTCTGTCTTCCTTGCTCCCTAATTACTTTAGAAGGCATTGCCATCCTCCCAGGCACCCAAGCTTACAACCTGGGTGTCATCTTCAACTCCTCAGTCTCACTCTGCATATTCAGTCTGTTGTCAGGTATTGTTGATTCTGCCTTTGTAGTATCTCTTTTATTCACCTTCCTTATTGACTGTGACACTGCTGCTACCCTTTTGCAAGCCATCTTCACCTCTTTCCTAGACTATTGCAATAGCCTTTTGCCTGGTCTTTTTTAAGTCTCCCTATAGTCCAGTATACCCTCTGCTCATCTATCAAAGTGGTCTTCCTAAGCTGCTCATTTGATCAAGTCATATCCCTAATCTGCCAACTCCGGTGACTCTGTCTTGCCTCCAAATTTAATTAAAAATTCCCTGTTTTGCTTTTAAAGTCTTTACTATCTCATCTAATCTCCTTACTTTTTCTTACATTAAACATTCCATTTCTCCACTCCCATACATTTTACTGACTTTCCTCCATGCCTGGGATTCTCTTCCTCTTGGTCTCTTTATACTGTCTTTCCTGGCTTCTTTCAAGTTTCACCTAAAACTCCACCTTCTATGAGAAGCCTTTATTGATTCTCTTTAATACTAGTGCCTTATCTCTGTCCCAGTTCCTGGAAACTTTCCCTTAATATGTCTGCCCTTTGAAATCTTTATCTTCAAGGTTCTTCCTGAAGTGTCCTCAAAACCAAAAGTCACCTTTCCCCTCAACCCCTCCATCCTCATTTTTTGTCTTGATGTATTTATTTCTATATGTAGCATATTCTTCCTGTTAGATTACAAAATCGTTGAGGGCTGAAATTGTGTTGATTTTCGTCTTTGTATCCTCAGTACCTAACTGTGCCTTATGGGTAGTAGAGGCTTAAGAAATAAATGTTTTTTGAATTGAAAATGACTCCCAGTTACTGTGCTCCAAAGTATTCTTCTTCTTCCCTCCTCTCCTATTTTAAAGAATTAGATGTCCTAAGGCACTAGTGATAGTTTACTGGAAGGTTACTGGGAATTTGCTTTATTGGGAGAACAGTGAATTGGGAAAGTAGTTCATCTCTCCTAGACTTCAGTAGTTTCCTGTTTTAACTAATTATTCTTCCTATATATGTGCTCAACTCTGTTTTTTTTTTTGTTGTTTTTTACAATACTGAAGACTTACAGGTGCTGTTAGAGCTCTTTAAATTTTGCACCCTACCTAAGACTCTCTTTGAATATACATAAAACCACATCTTGAATTCTTTTCTGCCCTTACTTCCTGCTACTTTTTTTCCACAGTTATTTGTGTACATATGCACATTTATCCTTTGTGTTTGAATATTTGTTATTTTTCTGTCCAATTGTTCCTTTAAAGAAGTTATTTTCTCCAGTTAGGTTTTGAACTTCCTTTTAAATTCTTGTGATTTCTTTTTTCATATTTTTAAAGTCATTGGTCAGTTTTTTTCTGTTTCTCTAATTTGATTTTTAAAATTCTTTCTGAGCTCTTCCAAGAAGGATCTTTGTGCTTCAAATTAGTTCATATCTCTTTCTGAAGTTTCAGATGAGAGTATAGTCTCAATGCTGACCTCTTTGGTATTTGTGTTTTGGTCCTTGTCCCCATAGAAAGAGTCTATTGTCTTTTCTGCTTTGCTTCTTACTCATGATAATCACTCTTTTCCTGGCTTTTAAGGTAGATCTCTGCATCTGGGACACAGAGGGGCTCTGTCCCACAGTTCTTGTGCCTAAAACTTGAGGCTTTGTGTGTTGTGGCCTCTGGTTCTTTCAGTCAGAAGTAAAATGCTGCAGCTTACCTGGTGCTGAGCTGGCTGGTGTTGTAAAGCAGAGGCCAGCTGAAAGCTTTTGGGATTTCCCTGCAGTTACCCTGGAGCTAGCTTGTTAAGTATGGGGGAGGGGTGGTCTGGCCACAGGAGGTCTCCTCTGCTAAGCAAGCTCAGTAATTGGTGATCCTGACTATGCTAGTGTCTTCCCATTTCCCTTGGGGTGCTGAGGCACTCCTGGGATCCTCGTGTTGGCAGTTGCTGGCTTCAGTTGCTAGGGCTCAGTATCTTCTCCCGGTTTGTTGAGGTGGGCCTCTCTGGGACAGCTCTGATTCTGCACTGGTCCCCTTCAGCCATAGCAAGAGGGACCCTCCTTAGTGATCTTCCTACCCTCATGAGCTAAGAGTTTTTTTACCCCTTCAGCTGCTCCCACTGTTCCAGGGTTTTTCCCAGGGATATATATTCTCTGGGCTCATCAAGGTCAACAAGGGGAGGACTATAGCAATTACCGAACACTACCATCTTGGCTCCTGGACAAGTATCTGTTATTTAGAGGTAGGGGCTATGATTTTTCATCTTTGAATTCCTTAAACTTGCAGCTATTCCTGTTCTGGAGATATGTAAATTCTGGACTTACTATTATCTATTACTGCTTTTCCCTTCATGTACTTTTATCATCCCCCCAAACTGCCTTTTCTCTTCCTTCATTTTCTGACTTTGAGGCTTTCCACGATTTGTTCTCTCATTCCTGGAATATACACTCTCCTCACCTCCACCTTTTCCTTTTCAGAATAGTTAAATTATTCAGCATTCCATTAACAATACATGTGTGTCTGTCTTTTCACATGCCCTTCAACATTGACTATTCCTATCTTATTTCATCTTTACCAAATTTCTCTGTATATTGTTATTTGGAGCATTCTTTCATGGGATTGTTAATAGTTCACAATTCTTTTGAAAACTTGGTTCATATTCTTTTACCACTTTTCTACTGGGGAATGGATTTTGGCCATATATATTTCTGTTAGTTCCCTCTGTATGTGTGTGTATATATGTATCTCAAATATCAACCCTTACCAGGGATATTTGATATGGAGATTTTTTTTACCCCAGTTGATGATTTTCATACTGATCTTGGTTGCATTTAAACAAAATAACTTCTTGATTCCTGCTGAGGCCAACATCATATTAAGTAGTGTGCTTTAAAAGTCTTTACCTTAATCAGAATGATTTTTGGCAAGGAAGCCATTCATTGAGAGTTACTTTTTCCCCCTGACACTTTAAAAGTCGCTGTGGGCTGAAAGGCTTAGCTAAATTAGAGGTAGGACTGCTGTCTTGTGGTGGTACTGGAAGAAGAGGAGGAGGAGGAAGAAAAGAAAGAGGAGAAGGAGAGGACCAGGAAAAAACTTCATTAAAGAGGCAGCACCTGAGCTAGAACTTGAAAGATGAAAAGGGTTTCTAGAGCTAGATATTGAGGGGAGGAGTATGTTGAAAATGTATGGATACATTAACAATCATGTAAGTGGGAAAGGTAAGAGGGCAAATGTGAAATGTAGGAAATTTTTGTGCCATATATTAAGAAGAAGTGTTGTGTGTGGGAGGGGTTTGGCTAGATGGGAAGAGAAGGGGCAGGTAAACAGGTAGGAGACCATTGTATTAATTCAGGAGAAGCACTTGAATTTTGCTAGAAAATGTGTAATGTGAAGTTCAAATTATATTTAGATTATATGTTGGTTTAGATCATTTGTGTTATTATGCTACATTTTTTGCTATCTCTTCCAAAATTTGTACTCTTATTTTCTGATAGTTCTAATAAATGAACACTTTAATGTAATGAATAGTTTTAAACAAGTGACACTGAACATTTTGTTATTCTATGTATTTTATATATTAGACTTTATGTAAAAGATTTTCTAATTAAAATTTATGTCCTAACTACTTTTACTTATCTAGAAAATGGAAATATGTCTTAGAATTCTTTTTTTTATTGCTCATAGATTTATTTTCTTAGGAACTGAGTTGAAAAAGTTTAGAAATTTTGAGTGTGCTTTTTTCCCTCCTGTTTTTATATCTGTCTTTTCTTTCTAAATTACAGTCACAGATGTAGAACTGAAGCGACTGAAAGATGCCTTCAAGAGGACTTGTGGACTTTCATGTTACATGGGCCAACAGTGCTTCATTAGGGAAGTACTTGGGGATGGAGTTCCACCAAAAGTTGCAGAGGTAAATTGCTTTTCCCCCTGAATCTTCCAGTGTTTTCCAGTTCTTTCCATATTTATTCACCCTCATAGTTTGTTGTTTCTTATTTTTTCTTTTCCATTATGATTATATAGATCTCCAATTATATTACAGTGGAACTGTCTCCTTAGAGTTCAGGCTTTCTGTTTCTTTTGTGCTCTGATCTTTAGTAGCCACTGATTATAAACCTGGCAACGGTTAGATGACTGTCCTCTTTTCTTGACATAAACCTCTCTCTTAGGTACAAGGCCTATATGGAGAAATCCAGTTAATTCTGTAAAATTAAATGTTGTAAAACAAAAATGCAAAGAATCATTTAAATTGTACTCACTAAAAGTTAGGAGTAATTGGTTTAAATAATCGCTTTTTAAGAATAACAAAGTACATTGTTTGCATATGCTTTTGTACATTTTGATATTATATCAGATCTCAAAAACAACCCAATAAAATAGAAAAATCAGTTACTGAACAACTTATACTTGTATACTTGGTATACATCCTTGAATCTTATTTTGTGAGGTGGAGCCAAGGCAGCAGGGCAGGAAGAAGATGTACAGTGACTTGCTGCCCCCTTGCAAATAAATGTGGAGAAAACACTTAACTCAGTCTTGTTGGGGGAGATCCAGGAAAAAGTTACAGTGAGTGATTTTTTTTTCTGATCACTTTGGCACTGGGAGAGATCTGTGGTTACTGTAGAAAGGTACTGGTTAGGAATATACAATGGGGAATTTCTCCAGGGCATGAGAGAGTCTGTGCATCAGGACATCTCAGACTTGTACCGGGGCCTGGAGAGGGGAATAAGTGAGAACTGGTATCTTTGTTGCCCACTTCCTAAATTTGGGGCACAGATGCAGGATAGATTGAAGGGGGTGGAACTTGTGTCTAAGGGTCATATTCTAGGGTAAGGAACTGTTACAAGGCATGTGGAGTTTATTGAGAGAAGAAAAAATTCAGAAACAAGCAGCAGCAGTGTGAAGTCAGATTCTAGATGCACAGAACAGGGTGAGTCAGTTCCACTTTGCAGTCTGAAGCCTTTAGAGCAATGACCAAGGCAGGAATTCCAGACCAAGAGGATCCTGAAGTTCTCTCTGGTTCTAACCTATCTTTCCATCTTCATTAGATAATTACTCTTCTTTCTTCACTTTCTCTCTGTTCCCCACACATATCCCTTTATCTCCTGGCTTACCTTTGCACTATTGGTCCTCCATCCCTGGAAAGTACTCCCCTTTCATCTTTCCTTTAAAGAATACATCTTTTTCAGACACAACTGAAGCTCTGCCTTCTGTATGATGTTTTCGTGTTCTCCTCCCTACTATTTAACTACTTGTATTTGTTTTATATTTACTGTGTATATACTTATATATGTCATAATTCCCTGATGGAGTGTTAGTTTCTTCAGAGTAGGGATTGTTTATTCTTGTATTTGTATCCTTATCACCTACATGTTTTCTGGCATATAGTTGGTACTTAATAAATGCTTGTTGTTTTATTGATTGATTGTAGGTTTTTGTTAGTAAAATTCAGTCTCTGATAACAGTGACATTTGGGTTCCACTGTTTGGGACGTATTTGGATCATCAGACACTAGCACAGTACCTAGAATGTAGTATATGTTTAGTAAAAGCTTGTTAAATGGAATTGAATTGTAAAGTGTTTACATGAAAGTGAGAAAAGCAATTCTCTTTTATAATCCTTCATCTCTTACTTGACTCATTACATCTTGGTATTGCTGCACATAGAGAGAGTACTTGGAAGAATATTAATCTGAAACCTTTTTTCAGTTGCTAGATCTGATAGATTAATTCAGTAGTCATCTCTGTCTGAATTCTACATTTCCATTTACCTGTCTTCATTTTGAGACAGCTATATGTATTTAATTGTATGGTTTTTTTGTTTGCGTTTTTGCAAATAAGAAAACTATTTCTAGGAATTTAGAGAGATAAAGATACAACAAAATGCAACCACTATGATCTTGTAAGCATACAGAAATGGGTTTTTAAAACTGCCTATTACTGACTTGATATGGTTCATAATTGGCAAATTTTCACCTAAAGTGACTTTTAAAATGGCATCGTAAACTTGAAAAACAAAGTTAATGGTGGAATATGACCTTTCATTAAAGATAATGGGACTAGTGAATTCTTTTTATAAAACCCTATTTCACATATATTATCTTTTTACTGAATATTTTAAGAGATGTGCCATATGTCAAAAATTATTTGCTTGAAGCAATTTCTTAATCAGATACTAACAATTCTCTTATTGAAATCAGTATGGTATAATCATATGTATTTAGTTTGTACAAAGAGTTTGTACAAATTTCTGTATAGTTAAGGATTTTTCAGTCATTGAAAAAGTATTCAGAGATAGTTTTCATCTTGCTCAGTCATTTTTGAGAAAACACTTTGCTCCAAAAGTATTTTCTGTAATTTATAGCAGTATAATGTAATAGATCTAATTTCATTAACAGAATTCTGCTTAAGAGAAAGTTAAGTATATTCAGCCACAACAATATAAAGTAAATTTTAAATCTTCTGAGTGAAAACTCTTTGGAATAAATATAAAATTTTTCACATTTTAAGACCATCTTACTTTGTTAGTTTTATAGTGCATAAATTAAAATACTCAATTCAGATGAATATGTAGAGATGAATCCTATAAGATACAGCTCAGTTTTTTATTTTTATGGTAATTTCCCAACATTTTTCTTTTTAAATTCTTAATTCTGTGGTCTCTTTCTATTTCCCATCCCCCTAAATTGAGGCAAAGTGTTTTGTTGTTTTCTGCAGTTGATAGGAAAAATAAGGAGTGAGGAATCTGTATTTAGGATCATAAGACATAGTACTTGAATTTTCTCTCTCTCTCTCTCTTTCTTTCTTTCTGTTTTTAAAGTTATAGGAACATCCTGAAATACCTTACTCTGACCTCTCTGCAGCCTTTGACGTCAGTAACTATGTTCTCCTTCGTTTATATTCTCTTCTGTCTATGTTTCCATGATAATTCTATCCTAGTTTACTTCCTACCTATCTGGTACACCTGTTATGTCTCTTTTGCTGGATTTTCATCCACTTGCTAATAGTGTGAGTTTTCCAGAATTCTATCCTGGGCTGCATCTCTTCTCCTTCTGTACCATTTCCCTTGGTGATCTCGCCAGCTCCTATGTAATCAGTTATCTTTATGCTGATTATTCTCAGATCCAATTGTCCAGTCCTAATTTCTTTGCTGACTTCTAACCATAGGTTAGAATGTGTGGTACTGCCCCAAAGGGGTGCTGGACCAATCAGGGACGTGGTCATAGCCTCTGGTGCAATTGAGGGGTATTGAATAAAAATAAAGGGGGGTGGTGGAAGCATAAGGAAAGAAGAGAATGAATTTTTGAAAAACTGTTCCTCCATGTTTCATCTCTTGTGTAACAGAGTTAAAGTTGTAGTGATTACATTATTTTCCAAATAAACACACAAAATGCAAGTTATAACCAGTCAGTGGTCAAGTCTACTGACAGGTCTTAATAAGCAAGTGTTGGCAGGCCAGGGTGTTGTGCATTGTCACGAAGTCCAGCATGCATCAGCAGGAATATGTGCCAGTGATGACTTGTTTATAGTACAATACTATACAGTTACATGATGCAGTATTGTGTCATGAAATTTTCAATGGCAAAAAAAAGCCCTACAAATTTACAATAAATTATTAAATTTAAGATGTCACTTTAAGAAATTATATCTTTTTGAAATGGCACAAATTAAAAAAAACTGTTAAAGGGTTAAAGAAAGTTTATTTCTAGGGAGGTGCTGAGTAATTTTATTTGAAATGGAGGTGGTAAGCCAAATAAATTTGGGAACCTTTGATCTAAACTCACCTCTCCAAATATTAGTTGGATATTTTGAACTGTATGTCCCATAATCAAGTCAATATGTACCAAACTGAATTCTTAACTTTCCTATTACTGTGGCTAGTAACACTGTCCTCCCAATCACCCAGGCTCTCAGCCTAGGTATTATGCTTCTTTCTTCATTCTCTGTCTATGTTCCCAGCACCCCCCCACCCCCCAAGTTCTTCTTAACATATAATTTGTTGCAAAGTCCTCTAGGTTTTACCTTCATAACATCTCTTATATATTGCACCTTCTCTCCTCTGACATTGCCCTCACCCTAGTACACAGCCTTATGACTTTGTTCATGGACTAATGCAGTAGTTTTCTTATTGGTCTCCTTTCCTCAATTTTCTCTAATCCCATCCTCCATTCAGCTGTGCAATTGATCACCCTAAAATGCAGGTCTGACAACATCACAATAAACACCAGTATCTCCCTATTGTTTCTAGGTTCCTTTAAATTTAAAAAATTTGAAAAGTTCTTTGGCTTTTAAAGCCCTTCATGTCTTGGCCCCTTTTTCAGTCTTCATAAACCTTACTCCTTTCTCTGTACTCTGTGGTCCAGTGACATTGACCTCTTTGCTTTTTTTTTTTTTTGCATAAGACATCTATAAATATGTTTATACATGTAGGTCATTTTCCCTTTTTTATGATCTCTTTGGGATAAAGACCTAGTAGGGGTATTGCTGGATCAAAGGGTGTGCAAAGTTTCGTTGCCCTGTGGTTGCATAGTTCCAAATTACTGTCCAGAATGGTTGAATCAGTTCACAACTCCACCAGCAGTGCATTAGTGTCCCAGTTTCCCTACACCCTTTCCAACATATATCGTTTTCCCTTTTTGTCATATTATCCAATCTGATAGGTATGAGGTTGTTTCTCAGAGTTGTTTTAATTTGCATTTCTCTAATCAAAAGTGATTTAGAGCACTTAATTGTTCTTTTAATAGTTTGAAAAACTGAATGTATTCCTCACTAATATTTTTTCAGTTAAAATAATTTTGTGTGACAATCACATTGTGCAAGGGACCATGTTTTTAACAAGTACTTATATCTACATTTCATCTGACCTCAGTTGATCTGCTATCACTTGCAGTGTCCAATGCAATTGTCTTACGTTGTCATTTTCATGAAAAAATTCCTCATTTCTGTCAGATGTTTCTATTGAAATGGCACCATTATCATTTATTAAGCACTTACTATGTCCAGTCTTCTTAAACCTTACTATATTTAAGCATAGCGAATTCAAATATGAAAAAGGCAGCCCCTGTCTTCAAGGAAGCTATAATCTAATGTGAGAATATAATATACAAAATGAACCTGGCAGTGAGGCAGAGGAACTTGGTTCCTCTTGCAAAAGCCATGTTTCTTTCTATAAAGTCTGCCTGAATCTAGCCTTTAGCAGGCACCAAGAAGTGGCCAGAATTAAGTGACTTAGGCTTCTGGAACTCCGTGTTCCCCAGAGAGGCCACTTATTACTATATGTCCTTTGAAAAGGAGGAGCTTGCTTCTCCCTGGGTACTAGTTGCTGTTGAACAGATGAGAAAGAATTGTACAGTCATTCTTTGTTCAGAGTAACCTATTATGATTTGCATGATATAAAATTATTCCTTTAACAAGTTGAGTAGAACACAAGAGGCTTCAATAGAAGCAATAGCTCAATTGAAATTGTATCTTAAAAGTTATGTTTGTCTAGTTCCCTTCTGTATTAGTACCTTTCCCACACAGGTGGTGACTATGGTAGAGATTGAGACCTCCACTTCATGTGCCGAAACCTCGCCTATTCTTCTGGCCTAGTGGACCTTCATCTTCTTAGACTTGGCTTCTTAGGAACACTATTTTACTTGGTTGACTAATGACTTTATCCACTATTTGAGAGGCATATGCAAGTGGACTTTATCTTCCACTAACCCTGAACATGATACCTTAGGTAGTGGGGATCCTGGAAAATTTTTTAGTGAGTTGAACTTCAGACTGCATGACTGGCACATGAGAGAGCCTTGAAGGATGGGGCAGAGAAAATTTTTATCTACACTAATTCCCAGGCAATGACCATGGTTTTGTCTAAATGGTCTAGGGCCCAGGGAGCACAAGACTGGACAGTAATTGGTTCACCCCTTTAAAGTCATGACAAGTGAAGGAATTTTGCTGATATTTTCCATTGCATACAATTGTTTATGGGGAATGTCAGCACCATCAGAAATATCTTATGCTAACTTAACAGGTAAACAAGAGCTATTTTGGATGTTTGGGTGGCTGTGTGTGCTTGCTACAGGACAGTATATTTCCCTCTGCTTAAGGCCAAGAAAGCTATTACTGCCCAACTGTGTGTCCTCGTGCCAAGAAGAGAATGCACTTAACTCAGGTGGCCCTTATCTTCAACCAGCAAAATGGCACCTTCTCTTCTACAAATCAGATTTGTACCTGCTAATCAACAAATACATTGTTAATGTATCTAACTGCCCAAGCCAGATATTCAACCTTCCACAAGCCATGTCTGATACATCCTACTACTCTGGGAAGGGAAACAGGTCTCTTGTTTTTAGTGGTTTCTGGGATCTAGATTCCAGGAAGACATTCTTCTTAAAAATGAGCTGTTTTTAGTATCAGATTTCAAATTATATTACAAAACAGTAATCATTAGAACAATTTTTTATTGGCTAGGAAATAGACTTTGCTGGTCAGTGGATTAGATTTAGTGCATACAATGTACAGTAGTGAATGACTATAGTAATCTAGTGTTTGATAAATCTAAAGATCCTAGTCTTTGGGGCAAGAATTCATTATTTGACAAAAATTCCTGGGGAAACTGGAAAATACTCTTGCAGAAATTAGGTATAGACCAACATCTCACACTGTATGCCAATATAAGGTCAAAATGGGTATGTGATTTAGACATAAAAGGTGATATCATAAATGGATTAGGTGAGCATGGAAAAATTTAGCTTTCAGATCTGTGTCTAAGAGAATTTTGTGATCAAACAAAAGATAGGATCATAGGAAGCAAAACAGATAATTTTGATTACATAAAATTAAAAAGTTGTTGCACAAACAAAATCAAATACAGCCAAAAATTAGAAGGAAAGCAGGAAACTGGGAAAAAAATTTACAGCAAGTTTCTCTGATAAAGGCCTCATTTTTCAAATATGTAGGGAACTGAGCCAAATTTATAAAAATAAGAGGCATTCTTTAATTGATAAATGGTCAAAAATATACACAAGCAGTTTTCAGAAGAGTAAGTCAAAGCTAATCGTAGTCACAGGAAAAAGTATTCTAAATCACTATAGATTTGAGAAATACACATTAAAACAACTGAAGCACCACTTTATTAGCTATCAGATTACCTAATATGAGACAACAGGAAAATGACAAATGCTGGAGAAGATTTGGAAAAATAGGAACACTAATGCACTGGGTTTTTAAAAATAATATTTTATTTTTCCCCCAGTGATGTATATAAACAATTTAAAACTTTTTTTGAGGTTTTGTGTTTCTGATTCTATACCTTCCTCACCTCCCCCAGATGATAAACATTCTGATATAATTAATTGTGTGCAGTCATATAAAACATTTTCATAGTAGTCATTTTGTGCAAGAAGACTTGAACAAAAAAACAAGGAAAGAAAAAAGTGAAAAATAATATTCTTCAGTGTGTATTCATACAACATCAGTTCTTTCTCTGGAGGTGGATAGCATTTTTCATCATGAATCCTTTGAGATTTGTCCGGCCTAAGTGCCGTGGACTACCGGGTCATCTTACCTATACCAGATCTTTGGTGATCAGCCGGATAAACTTATGGGAGAAGAGACCACCAGAGTGAAGCAGAGGTGTAGGCTTTATTACGGATACAAGCTACATGCAGGGGGGTTATCCCTGAGGGAGCCTCCTTCTCCCTCCCAAGGAGAAAGGAAACTCCCCTTCTCAGGCTTTCCTGTCCCCAGTTAAGCTCTCCCAACTATGTAGTTAACTTGTGGACAGAGTACTCTCAGCCCCTTAGCCAATTAACAAAACCTGCTCAGACCACAGACCAACCTCAAGGGTGGGATGCTCTCCCCAGCAAGTTCCCACTGAGAAGAGGTGGAAAAACAAGGTAACTCATGTCTCACTCCTCAATTCCAAGCTGTTCTCTGGGGGGCCTCATGAGAGCTCAGCAGTTAAGCCCTCACCTTTACCTGACCTGAGACCATTCACATGAGAACTGAGCTTGTGCCTTAACAGAGATTGTCTTAGATCATTGTGTAGTTGAGAGTAGCCAAGTCATTCACAGTTCTTTATCGTATATCATTGCTGTTACCATATACAATGTTCTCCTGATTCCACTTACTTCATATAGCATCATTTCATGTAAGTCTTCCTAGGTTTCTCTGAAACTATCCCTCTCATTATTTCTTATAACGCAGTAGTAGTGCATCATAATCATATGCTACAACTTGTTCAAACATTTCCCAATTGATGGGCATCCCTTGGATTTCCAATTTTTAGTTACCACAAAAAGAGCTGCTATAAATATTTGTGTATATATGGGTCCTTTTTTAGTTTGATCTCTTTGGCCTGTGGACCTAGCATTGGTATTATTGAGTCAAAGGGTATGCATAGTTCGATAAGCCCTTTGGGGATAGTTCTCAATTGCTCTCTAGAATGATTGGAGTTTACAACTCCCGCACCAATATACTGCATGCATCAAACTCATCTGTGTGTACATCCCTGGAAAGTATATTGCCAAGGTGAATGAACTTATCTATAGCATTCAAAATTTCATTTCCTGTAACTGATATTTTCATGTATGGATGGATGGTGAGAACCTGTTTTCTGGTTGTTAATTGCTAGGCCAAAATTATCACAAGTAGCAGAGAATCAGTCTATACGCTGTTGCACCTCAGCCTCAGAGGCTGCATCAAGTGCACAATTACCTGTGAACAAAAAGTCACACACCAACTGTCCCTCAACTCTCCTTCCATTTCTATCTTGGCTTGTTGCTTTTTCAAGTTAAATAATGTATCATCAGCGTGGTAGGTGACCTTGATACCATTTGTTCTCATTGAAGATGTCCAAACAATATTGCTGAAAACATCATGCTAAAAAAAGCATGGGAGTAAGCACATAGCCTAGCTTCATTCCATTTTGTGTGTTTGTCCTTCATTGCCGAAGAAGACCCATGCCATCAGAGAAATGATGACGTGATTTGCACTTGACTTTGAGTGAGGGAGGGCTGTACAGGTCACCAGCCTCACTTCTCCTCCAGAACCATGTGAATCCAGTGACCAGATATTCATCAGGATGACTGGAGGTGACCCAGGATAAGGCAGTTGGGGTTAAGTGACTTGCCCAAGGTCACACAGCCAGTAAGTGTCAAGTGTCTGAGGTGAGATTTGAACTCAGGTCCTCCTGACTCCTGCACTGGTGCTCTATCCACTGCAAGTGCATGATAGCTTCATTCCATTGGTGACGGTTAAAGCGCAAGAACATTGTCCATTAACTAGAACCCATGTAACTATGCTGTCATGGATTTGGTATATAATAAGGATGAATTTCTCTGGGCAACCAAATTTTTCCATGACCTTCTGCAAGCCCTCACTAATGATAGTATCAAAGGCCTAGATCACATCAACAAACATTGTCTACAGACCTCTGTTCTGCTCCTGGCATTCTCCTGGTACTGTCAGGCAGGAAATACTAATATTAATCATTTGTCAATCCTTTCTGAAGCCTTACTTGCTCTTGGGTAGATAATCATTTGCCAGCTGAAGAATCAGCCTGTTAAGGAGAACTCTGTTAAGAATCTTGCCAACAACGTCTAAGAGACACCTCTGTGATTGTCGCAGGACAATTAATTTCCTTTTCCTTTATAGAGCTGGACAGTGGAGGCATCCTTGAACTCCTGGGGATAACCTCCTCCTACAAATTGACCTCAGAAGTTTCAGTCAGCTTTTGTAGGAGTAGTGGACCCTCTGCCTTGGAGATCTCAACTGGAATAGAATCAGCATCAGGCACTTTCCCACACAAGAGGAGCTGAATGGTATTCAAAACATCTTGTTCATTTGGAAGTTTGGCTAGAAAGGGATTGACTTCTACCTGAGGTAAATGATCAGTAGTTGAGCACTGGTTGATGACAGTCTGTTCAGAACACTATGGAAGTGTTCAGCCTTTCTCTCCAGGGTGATGTTCTTATCACTGATCAATGTGGCTTCATTATTGCTAAGTAGTTGAGATGCAGCAAAGTTCTTTGGTCATAAAAAGTCTTCAGGGCATCATAAAAGTGCTTTGGATTATTACCATCACTATTAAACTGAATTTCATCTGCTTTCTTACTGAGCCAAGAATCCTGCATCTCTCTAAGCATTTCTTGAACTTTACTCTGGATGGAATAAAACAGTGCTTTCTAAGAGACAGATGAACTATCCTGCTGGTATGGAATTCTCATTTTTTGTGTAGCAGCTTTTGAATTTCCCTATAATTTTCCTCAGACCAATCTTGATGTTTGTGAGTATACTGGCCCAGAAGATTAAATGCAGTGTTGTAAACCAGATCTCTGAAAGCTGCCTACTCCTTTTCTCTTCCACTGTTGCCAACTGTGTGTTGGCTCAGCCTTCATGTCAAGTTAGTGACAAACTGTTCTTGAAGGGAAAAGTGCTCACATCTTTTGATATTAAGTCTTCTGGTAGTCATCTTCCCTATTTTTCAAGGTGTTATTTTCTTCAGCATTTTTTTGGGTCTCCTTTATTAAGATATTGACCCATTTTTCATGCTTCTCTTGCATCTCTCTCATTTCTTTTCCCAGTTTTTCCTCCACCTGTCTAACTTGATTTTCAAAATCCTTTTTGAGCTCTTCCATGGCCTGAGCCCATTCTATTTCAGATGGTTGGGATACAGAGGCCTTGACTCCTATGTCTTTACCTGATGGTAAACATTGGTCTTCTTCGTCAGAGAGGAATGGCACAATCATCTGTTCTCCAGGAAAATAACCTTCTATGGTCTTATTTTTTTTTCCCTTTTCTGGGCATTTTCTCAGCCAGTTACTTGACTTCTGAGAGACCTCTCCACCCCTGGCCTAGGTCCGCCCAGCTAGTGCTTGGGGTCTGAGATTCAAATGCTGCTCCCCAGCCTCAGGGCTTTTGGTGGCAGGCCTGGCTGCTATTCAATGGGAGCTTAATTTCTGGTGCTCAGGTGGGGACAGGGCCGCCTCCCAGGCTCAGTTCCCTCAGGGGGTTTATGCAGAGACC
>CM053770.1:545650353-545689048 GCA_028658325.1 Potorous gilbertii
GGCCTGAGTCCCGGAGACACCCCGCTCCCCTCTCAGCCTGTCTCTCTCACTGACCTGTGAGTCTGTGGGTGGAGGGACCTTCGCGGCCGCTGGAGATTCTGTCCCTGAAGGCTGCTCGGATCTGCTCGCTCCTCTCAGTGCCACGTGGCCGGGGTGGGGCAGGGCTCCGCTCCCGTCTGGTGTGCAATGGACCTTTGGGGTCGGTTTTTCAGGGCTCCCTGGAACAGAAATCTCCTTCACGGGGTTGCTGCGCAGCTTCCACTGTTCCAGAATTTGTTGGGAGTTCTTTTTAGAGGAAATTCATGCGCTGTGGGTTCGGAGCTAGCATATGTGAGTCTTTCTACTCCGCCATCTTGGCTCCACCCCCTTCTCATCTTCCCATAAAGCTGCTGCTTTTGTTGAATGCGAATGTTTAGCTTGAAAAAGATAAGTCATTAATCAGTCTAGTATTCTGCACCACACGTTGCCTTTGTCATTCTCACAAAATCTCTTCTCCTTACAATGACATTGTCTATTAAAAATGCCAATGTTTGCTATGAGGATACATCCATCAAGTTTTATTGTGTTTAGGTAAATGGAAGATAGTGTTGGTAATGAGAAGCACAGGTCTTCAGTAGCAAGTGGCTGTTGCTGTTGCTATTTCCACCTTCATTCCTCCTAAGGACTTCCTGCCATGTCTCATAGACTATGTCTACTCTGGCATCAAAGTTGCCCAGAATTACAAGCTCATCTTTATTTGGCAGATTGATGATAAAGGTCTCCAGGTGTTCATAAAATTTTTCTTTGATCTCATCTGGGCTCATCATGGGAAACATGATCATGGCAACTTGCTTTCCTGTAAGTAGCAATCATATTTTCATTCGTCTGTTGTTCACTCTTTTTGGAAGATATACAAGCTTGCTGACTAGATTAGACTGATTATGAAACCTATGTCAGCTTTACAGTGCTCCTCATCACTGTGGCCATTTCAAAGAAATGTGTATCCAGCTCTGACTTCAGTAAGCTGAACTGTGTTTGTCAGCCCTTTTTCACTCATGCTGCTATTTAGAAGATACCTACTGAGTTCTTTCACAACTAGAACTAGAACTACTGGATTTTGTGTTTTCCCTAAGTGTGTGCATATTCCATGTACCAATGGTAAATAGAACCATTTTTGCAAAAGTTTTTGTACATTTTTTAATGTTTTGACTGCGGGATAGGATGCCTGCCTACTGTATTAAGGAGGCTAGGGTTAGGTCAGATGAACCAGAAAATTTTTAGGGTACCTTTTCTAGCCCCTTCTTCACAGCAAGAAGTTAGTAGTACTGTTCTTAAAAAAGACTGCAGAGACACCCAGGGGTCTGCCAAATCATACTACAGTTTCAGTCTAGTGAGAAGACAATCCTATGCCCTAGGTTGCCTGTGTGTGCAAGGCTGTGACTACATCTCCCAGTAGATCTGTATTTGTTGCTTCATCACTTACTCATTGGCACAGGACTTCAAGGTGGTTAAAATAATTAAATGATATGAATAATGTCTTTTTACTGTATATTGGATTTATGATGCAAAGTAGTGCATAGCTGTTGGCCTCACTCTCTCTTACAGTTATTGGTGTACAGTGGCCAGACATAATTCAAGATAACTGGTGATGGCTTGGAATACATTGGATAACCTTAGTTTCTCTGATGTCTAATCAAGCTCTAAGTGTTCCACAGTGTCTGTTTCTGCCTCTTTCATGGCTTGTTGGAGCAAATTGTTCACATCCACCTGTTCTGCTGGAAGTCTTTCCATGCTAGGGGTAAACAACCCCCTAACTCACTGATAGGTTTGAGACATGTTAGTTACCCTTTACCTGGTTTAGCATGTTTGCCCAAACAGTTCACCAGTGTGGCCCCTACACATGCTATAGCTTCTTGGAGTCACAAGTGAGAGCTCGGGGGCAGGTTGGCATCAGGGGTGAAAAGAAACCATGAAAAGGGCTCAGCAGCTCTTATACCAGAGGTCCTAGTCTTTCCTGAACACCCTTATATCTCTTTAAAAAGAGTAACCGGTCTTTGGGACAGCTGACCCACTTTGGTTCTCTTATTCTTTCCCCAATGCAATATTGTCTTGGCTTCAAGGTTTTTGTCCCCTCAGAGGGCCCTCTACATTTTGAAGAAGTAGCACAGGTCCCCCTAAGTTGGCCTAGAGGAAACATATGGGCTTCCTGTTTTGGGGGATGAGTTAGATAGATAACCTTTTCCCAGAAAGGGCTTTGGAGATCAAGAGTTGACATTGTTGGGAGGTATCTTGCTTTCTAATGTGGCATGAGAGGAAATGAACCTGTTACTATGTTACTATGATGGATATGTCTTTCCTTGAAAGAAAAGGGATTTCTTAATTGACTTAGAGAATCATGAATTATGGATTCCTTAGCCAACTTGTAGATTTGGTAGTAATTCTTTTTTAAAATAAATAATTTATTTATTTTTCAGTTCTTAATATTCACTTCCATAGGAATTTGAATTCAAAATTTTCTCCCCATCCCTCACTCCAGGACAGCATGCACCCCATCCACCCCTTCCTCCAATCGTTCTCTCCTCTGTTACCCACCCTTATTCCATCCCCTTTCCCCTCTACTTTCCTGTAGGGCAAAATAGATTTCTGTACTCTATTGCCTGTATAGCTTAATTTCCAGTTACATGCTCAAACAATTTTTAACATTCATTCTTAAAGCTTTGAGTTCCATATTCTCTCCCTCCCTTCCCACCCACCCTCACTGAGAAAACAAGCAATTCAATATAGGTCATACGTGCAAAGCATTTCCATAATAGTTATGTTGTAAAAGACTAACCACATTTCCCTCTGTCATATCTTGCCCTTCATTTATTCCATTCTCTCCCTTGATCTATCCTCCCACAATAGTGTTTGCTTCTGATTATCCCTTTCTCCAATTTGCTGTCCCTTCTGTTATCTTCCCTCTCCTGTCCCCTTCTCCCTTACCTTCCTGCATTGTAAAATAGATTTCTATATCCAATTGATTGTATAGTATTCCCTCCTTAAGTCAAATCCCATGAGAGTAAGGCTCAATTATTTCCTTTCATCTCTCCCCTCTTCCCCTTCATTATAAAAGCTCTTTATTCCCTCTTTTATGTGAGATGATTTGCTATATTCTACCTCTCCCTTTCTCTTATTCCTACTACATTCCATTCCACTGTAAATTTTATTTTTTTCAGGTATTCTTCCTTCATATTCAGCGCACCCTGTGCTCTCTATGTGTATATATATACACACACACATATAAACACACACACGCATACACATATATATATATATATACACACACACACACACACACACCCATGTACATATACATAACTACACATATATAATGTACACATACATACTTACCCGTACACACCTACACACACACACACACACACACACACACACACATATATTCCCTCTAACTACCCTAATACTAAAAAAGGTCTCATGAGTTACAAATACCATCTTTCCATGTAGAAATGTAAACAACTTTAATGAGTTCCTTAAGGTTTCTCTTTCCTGTTTACCTTTTCATGTTTCTCGTGTTTTGCATTTGAAAGTCAAATTTTCTAATCAGCTCTGGTCTTTTCAACAAGAATACTTGGAAGTCCTCTATTTCATTGAAATTCCATTTTCCCCCCTGAAGTATTATACTCAGTTTTGCAGGGTAGGTGATTCTTGGTTTTAAACCTATCTCCTTTGACTTCTGCAATATCATATTCCAAGCCCTCTGATCCCTTAGTATAGAAGCTGCTAAATCCTGTGTTATCCTGATTGTATTTCCATAATACTTGAATTGTTTCTTTCTGGCAACTTGTAGCATTTCTCCTTGACTTGGGAATCTGGATTTGACTATAAAAAATTGGAAATTTTGATTGTAGGTTTTCTTTCAGGAGGTGATTGGTGAATTCTTTCCATTTTTTATTTTACCCTCTGGGTCTAGAATATTAGGGCAGTTTTCCTTGATAATTTCTTGGAAGATGATGTCTAGGCTCTTTTTTTTGATCATGGTTTTAAGGTTGACCAATAATTTTTAAGTTATCTTTCTTGGATCTATTTTCCAGGTCAGTTATTTTTTCCAATTTCACATTGTCTTCTATTTTTTCATTCTTTTGGTTTTGGTTTTGGTTTATAATTTCTTGGTTTTTCATTAGCTTCCATCTGCTTCATTCTAATTTTTAAAGAACTATTTTCTTCAGTAGGCTTTTGAACCTCCTTTTCCATTTGCCTTATTCTGCTTTTTAAAGTATTCTTCTCCTCATTGGCTTTTTGGACCTCTTTTGCTATTTGGGTTAGTCTTTTTTTAAAGGTATCATCTTCTTCAGCATTTTTTTTGTCTCCTTTAGCAAACTGTTGAGTCACTTTTCATAATTTTCTTGCATTGCTTTCATTTCTCTTCCCAATTTTTCATCCATCTCTCTTATTTGATTTTCAAAATCCATTTTGATCTCTCCCATGGCCTGAGACCATTGCATATTTATTTTGGAGGTTTTGGATGTAGAAACCTCGACCTTCATGTCTTGTTCTGATGGTGTGCTTTGTTCATTCTCGTCTGAAAGGATGGAAAAAAAATACCTTTTTACCAAGAAAGGAACCTTCTGTAGTCTTATTTTTCCCCTTTTTTGGGCATTTTCTCAGCTAGTTACTTGACTTTTGAGTCCTTTGTCAAATGGAGTGTATACTCTATGGATCTGTAAGTTCTCAGTTCCTCCAAGGTCGCACAATCAAGGGAGAGGAGTTTACTCTTCTCCTCTCCTGGCCCTTGTTCTATTCTGTGTGCAACCACAATCATTCTTATCTGCCCAGGATCTATGAGTATCATTCTCTCTCCACTGTCACCACCAATGTCTCCACCATGCCAGTGCTCTTCCTCACCCCAGGACTTCCACTCAGGACTGAGACCCAGATCAGCTTCTTGATTCCAGGGTCTTTAGGCTGAGGGCTCCAAAAGTGGATGCTACTGCTGCAGTGGCTATTGCTGCCCTGGGATGCAACCCAGCTCCCCTCTGACCCAGGTGAAAGAACTTTCTTACTGACCTTTGAAGCTGTCTTTCACATTTGTGGGTTGAGAAATCTGGGAACTGCAGCTGCCACCCATGATTCCGTGCCTGGTTCTGTCTGTGCCGTGGATGCAGCCAAAGCTGATCTGCACTGTGCTCTGAGCCTGCCCTTCCAGGCTGCCTTTGGCTGGAAATCTCTTTCAATCTGTTGTTTTGTGGCTTCTGCTGCTCTAGAAGTTGTTTAGAGTCATTTTTAGTAGTCATTTTATGGGCTATGGGGGTAGAGCTTCTACAAGTCCACCCTTCTATTCTGCCTTCTTGACTCCCAACATACATACATCTTTACCAGAGAAGGAACATCTTGGTTTTCAAAGCCAGGGGGATGGGGGCGCTAAGGAGGGGTTCCTTAGTGAATTCCCAGAGTCCTTATCTAGTCAAACATTTGCAGCCAGTAACCCCATGACTTAGTAGTCATTCTGAGGGTGAAGGAAATTTCTTATTTAGCCCCAGGAGAACAAGTGGGGAGGCTCCTCCATAGAGGCCTTTAAAGGGGCAAAACTTATATATCATTCACCTGATACTATTGAGAAGGAGGTCTTGGCATGTGGGCCAGGGAATATTATGTGTGGGGCTGTAAATGGAGTATCAGCTTCCTGGGATAGGTTGTATATAAGAAGTTTATTATCTCTAAGCCTCTTTTCTATAATTGACCTTGATTGATGACTTGTTGACTATACCAGAATTATCTATGCTTTGGCCCTGAGTTATCCCTGCTCTTCAATTCTTAACATCAGGATAAAGCAGGAGAAGAAATCTGTACCTGTACTATGAGTGCCATCATGGTGCTATGTACTTGATGTTCCTCGTGGTGCATAGGTACTACCTTGCATTAGAAAGCCCATTGTAAACTGTACGGGTTTGGTATCACCTACCACATGGACCATATTGTTGTGTCTTTTTACTTGTTCCTCCTGAAAGGGGAAAAAAAGCATAGGCTTACCTGACTTTTGTTATCCAAAGTTTTTAATTCTGTTTTACTCTGCTCTTTGGAGGTGTATAGGGGGAAAAGTAGTGGCTGTGATTTTGTTTTGTTGTTATTGTTAGTGGTGGTAGTAGTTGTTTATTTTTCTTTATTGTTTTCCTTTTAGTTCTGATCATGCTAGGAGGGCTGTGTAGCTAAAGCCTTAAAAGCAATTAAATAATAGAAGGGCATAAAGAATGTTCTTAGAACATACCCACCAAGGGGTGGTATGCTATAGGACCTTGTCACCAAGAGGTGGTGATATGTGATAAGATTATTGTCTACTGATGTTTCTTGACCACATTGTTTTCCACTCACTCCTCTTCTTTCTCTTCTTTGACAGGGATTATATTTTTCTAAAAAGAGGCAACATCTGATTGATCACTCTTTTCTAATTCCAGCTATAGAATGAAAGAGAAAGAGAAGAAAAAAAATTGCAAGATTTGGAAACTGAATGTTTATGTGAGTTGAGAATGCGGTTGAAGATGACACTGAGATTACAAATCTGTGTGATTGGATAGTCACTGGATAAATTTTGGTACCCTGAACAGTACCAGGGAAGTTTAGAAGGAAGGTAGATTTGGAAAGGGGCATAGAATCTGGAGTTATTTTTTAGACACATTGAATTTGAGGTGCCTGTTATGAATCTTTTTGGAAATGTTGAATGAATGAGGGCCTGGAAGTCTGGATAGAGACTGAGGCTGAATAGAGAAGTTATAAACTACTTTTTTGTTGGTTTTCTTATTAAGTTGAAATTGTGATTTAGAATTGTGATTTAGAAGTGTTTAAATGATAAGGTAAAAACTAAATGGGTTAGTTGATAAGAGATTTTTGATGTTGTAAACATGGAGTTCTAGTTCTACTTTTGACATAAAATGACTTTGTGACTAAAGGCATGTCACTTAACCTTTCAGAGCTTCTGGCAACTGTCTCTGGTTATAACTTGCTAAGCAGAGGCAGAGCTTTATTCATAAAGATAGTTTTCCATACCAGTGAAATGGTAGGTGTGATTTAAAAACCAAAATACTAATATAACTACTAAAAGACAGATGCTACCTCTGTAAGTCATATGTGAAATTTATGAGTGTAATTGTTTGTGTTAATTTAATTTATTTTTATTGAACAATATTTTCTCTCCCATCAAATTCCTCCCCCCACTGAAAAAAAGTTAATTTCCAAAAGCTACTTGTAGCAAATGTTTGTTATAAGAAATGTTTTGCATTGTGTAAAATAAATCTCCACTTTATCTATGTCCAAAAAAATCATTTTTGAGAGGAAATTTTGGAGAACTCTATGTAATTTAACTTTTATAGTGATTTCTAGTGTGTTATTTTGAGAATGCAGTGGATTGTTACAAGTATAAAAATTGAGATATCAAAAGGCTGTGTGGTAATCTGTTGAGGATATGCAGCACCTAGCACAGTGTCTCACTTGTAGGGCTCTTCTAAAATACTTAGAGAATTGGTTTAATCATATTTTAGGTATAAATTAAATATAGGGAGAGATGTTTATCTGTGATTATTTTTATCCACTCTGGCAATATTCACTTGTACAGAAAAATGACTGGAAAAAAGATACCTGCTTTGGAGCCCAGGGGGAGGGGGAGAATGGGAGTGGGGGAAAGTAGCGTTAACAGCCAGAATCTGGGAGTGCCTATACCCAGGTGTGAGTGTATACATGTGCTGGTCTGTGTGTGTGTGTGTGGTGGGGGGGGGGTTAGTGGTGTTTACACACCGTATTCCTTATAACCGATAAGTTTTTAGTTTTACTCATTTGTTGTCAAATTACCAATAGTAATAATAAGGGGAATTTACTGCATAAAATGCGATTAATGACAGTAGGACTTGACCCTTGGGGAAAGAGAAAGTGGTTAAAAATTGGGATTATAAATTTAGTGATTAAAGGGATTTTTAGAGAGTTTATCAAATCCAGTACTTTGACATTACATACAGCTCAGGAACTGAATCTCAGCCTGCTGGGATGTTGCAATATATTTTGATTTTTTTTCAGAATTCCGAAGACCACATTAAAAATTGTTGATTTTTAATCAACTAGTTTAAACTAGTTAGTAATAGCATTGTTGATAAAAATCGATAATAATGCTAGAAATAAATTGGTTTCTCTTATGGTAAAACTTCTTTGTGGAGAGGAGTTTTAATAATATTTTGACTCTAAATAAATTTCTTCATTATTATCCAAATAGTGGAGACAACAAAGGGTTTATGGCGTTTATACTACAATGTTTTTTATATAAGTTGAATTAATGTGCTTTCTGAGCTCACTATCCCCTCACCTCCCTGCAGTTATATTTGGCATTCAGAAAATTTTAGTAAGACTCAAATGCCACTGCCTTATTAGAATAGAGCCCTCCAGGAAGGACATTTAAACTGGTTTTACCATTTATGTCTAGCTAGTGTTTTAAAACCAACTGGTCATTTATCTGAGTGAAATAAAAGTAGTGGAATTGAATGCAGTTTAATAACTAAGCCTTCACCCTCTTCTTTCAGTTGCACTGGTATGGGTTTGTAGGATTTTATTTTTAGACAATAGAATTTGGTAATTCTCTGACATTTATTATTTTGAGGACTTTCAGTAGTTTAAGTAATAAATAAGTGAAATATCAAGTAAAATGGAGAATTTAATATTCATCCTAAAATAGAAGGGCCTTAAATTGAGACGCTTAGAGCCAAGAAGCTCCTCCTTTCTTTTGCCTTGAATTTGACTTTTCTTTAACTTCATCCTTTTCTGATATTACATGTCTGTTGCGTTATGCTGAGTTTTTAATAGGATCCACTAAGCTATCCCATTTCTGTTCATAAATACCAATTTATGATATTTCCTTATACTTAGTGAATTCTTCAAGGTAAGAAATCAATATGAAAACAATACAAAATGTTATACTGTTTTGTAGACATGCTCCAATTAAACCAGTAAATTGTTAAGGTCATTGCATAAGAACAATGTGCTAAATCTAGAAATTGAAATCCTATAGTGGTAATTAAACTAGATTAACTCTTCAATTGTGATGCACTATGGCTTTATGAATTGAGAACTATCCTCCAAGTCAGGAAGGTCAGGGCGCAAGTCACATCTTTACAGGATGACTGGACAAGCCACTGATCCTCTTAGTCTCTTGGTTGCTCTCTGAGATTTCAAGTTTTAGAGAAATTGCCTACCTGAATTGGTAAGAGAGACTTTTCTTTCCCTGGAAGTTCCCTGTATTGGTGAAATCACACATAGGTGCTGTCCTTACTGCTAACTCTCAAATATCCAAGCTCCTATTGGAAGGGCCATTATATAGTGGCATAGACAGATAAGTTGTCGTATCCTGGGTAGGTAGATGTTCTCTGTTACTTTCAGTCTGGTTAATTTTTTTGATAGTGGTCTGTCTTTATGCAGCAAGTGTTTCTTTAATATTTGTTGCTTGTATAGTACTGTCCAAAGTATTAAGCCCTGTAGTCTATGCATTACAAATAATTTTCAGGTACGCAAGATAACCAAAATCCTCTGATCTTAGCCAGCAAGACAGAAGTCAGATTGCCTATTAGTTTATAAGATACAGTGAGATAGGCTTGACTAGATCTTCCCAGGCATATTTGCCTCTTATTTTTTGAATAATATTTTATTTTTCCCTAGTTATATATAAAAAATTTTTAACATTTATTTCAAAAAATTTTGAATGCTAAATTCTCTTCCTCTCTCTCTTCCTTCCTCTTTCCCAGGAATGGTAAGCAATTTGTATAGGTTATGCATGTGCAGTTATGCAAAACATTTTCATGTTAGTCATGTTGTGAAAGGAAGCACAGACCAAAAAAAAAAACCCATAAAAATAAAGTAAAAAATAGTATGCTTCAATTTGCATCCAGACTCCATCTGTTCTTTCTCTGGAGATGGATTGCACTTTTTGTTATGAGTCCTTTGAATTGTTTTAGGTCATTGTATTGGTGAGAGTAGCTAAGCCATTCACAGTTGGTCATTGTCCAATATTGCTGTTACTGTTTACAATGTCTCCTTGGTTCTGCTCATTTCACTTTGCATACGTTCGTGTCAGTCTTTTCAAGTTTTTCTAAAATCATCCTGTTCATCATTTCTTATAGTACACTAATAATTCCATTACAATCAAATACCACAACTTGTTCAGGTATGATCAGCATAAAATGGGGTTTATCAAGAAGAACAGTTTAATTTGGGTGTTTTTAATAAACTGAGGAATATTCGAGTATAATATAAAGAACATTCACCAGCTTCAACCATAAGATTTGGGTTGAGTCCTGTCTCTGTTACTTAATATCTATGTAGACTTGGGCAAATTACTCCTCCTTTATGGTTCTCATTTTCCTTAAGTGCAAAGTTAAGTGCTTGATTCAGTGATCTCTTAAGTTCCTTTGCAGCTTTAATTACTGTGCTCTTTTTAAGCAGAGATTCTTATTTACCCCAGGGTCCACAGATCCCCAAAGGGTCAATGGATAAGTTTGAGGAGACCTATGTATTTAGTTGGGGTATAGGAGGGTGTTTAGAGTAATGAGAATGGGAGAATAAGGGAGAGATCCTTGGAAGAGGGAGTAGATTAAGTGGTAGGAAGGGAAGATAACAGGTAGAAGTAAAGTAGAAGAGTTAGAAGGGATGGAAATAAATAAGAGAGATGCATAAACATAAAGATCAGGAGTAGAATTTGTTAGGGAAAAAGGATCAGGGGTGGTAATCATGATCTCAGGCAAGGTTAAGGCTAAAATAGATTTAAAAGAAAAATAGGGAAAATACACAGTGTCAGTTGTATTTATCAACATTGTATTATACTATTTAAAACAAGTAGACAATATAAGGTGAGATTATTGCTGTGGTTTAGGAAATGAAGAGTTTGTAGACTTGGAGAAATATGGGAAGACTTCATCTTATGAAAGAAGAGGTTATCCACCTCAAAGAAACAGGATAAATAAGTATAGTATAATCTTACATAGATGCATAGAAATGTATATGTCTATATAGGACTATGATGATCAGCATCTAAGTATATGTATGTATAAGTATATATATGTATGAGTGTATGTGGGTATATACATATATATATATATATATATATATTTGGGTATATATGTCTCTGTATATGTATGTTTATATACATATATGTATACAGGCACATGTGTATGTGTGTGTATTGTGTTGTGTGTGTATCTGTGCTTAATTATAAACTTTTGAGTGGGGAGGGTGAGAAAGGAGGAAATAAAAAGTACATAGCAGAGAGCAAAAGAAAATTTATAAGGAAACAAAGAAAAGATGAATTATCTCTCAACACAATGCACAGTATTTATTTTGTAGGTTTTCTTGAAATAGAAATTTATTGCTGTGTATTTTGAATCCTCTCTCATGTTCTGCTATGTACATGACAATGCTTTTTTCCTTATTTTGTGTTATTTTAATTTTAGTATTTTAAATTCCTTTTTTCTTTTCTTATTTTGCATTCAAGTTTAAAATAAAAAATTTACAAATAAAAAATTAAGTATCTGACTAAAAAAAAAGATTATCAATGGATATCTCTCAGTAACAATGCAACTACACTATGGTAAGAACATATTGGTAGCACCAATTGTATGTAGAGCCTTTGAAGACGGAGTTCTGTACATAGATTGATTTGGGCTACTCTCTTTGGCACAACAGTAATTCACAAAAAGCATGGTATGATTTGACAAGTAGAGATGAGACTTCATGTCTGGCTTAGTGATGTATGTGTATACACACATGAGCATACATACAAGTGTTGTGTGCTACAACACTGGGATATGCCTCATTAATAAGTTTCATAGTGAGTGCTGCTAAGTAAGGTATGCTGTTTTTTATCACCTCTCAATACAAACTATTGAGTTTAGTTTTATCTTGTATAAATGTACTTACTATTTAAATTTAGACTGTTACCTTTCCTGTAATTTAAATGATTTAGGGTTTGTATATTGCCAGAATGGTTTAGAACAGTCTAAAATTGGAGTAGTCACAGTAGTTTGACTTGTAATTAGGATAGTCCTGCCTGATTATCATTCAAGCAAAAGGGATTATAACCTGCTAATTCCCGGTCTCACTGAGAACATATGATGTTGAAAAGAAAGAGCTAAGTCAATGCTTTTGTTTTTTTTAAAAAATAGCAATAAAATCAATAAGTGGAATAAGCAATTTTCCTTTATGTAAAAATTGAATTTAAACAGATGGTAAGGAATGTGATTGTCAATTCAATGATAATTCCTCTATCCCCCTTCAAAACTTCCACTGGAACAGTTATCAAAAGGGTGAGTAATCTCAACCCTTCACTTCTTTCTTGGAAATAAGCAGTCAGTCATACTCACCCTCTAATCATAAAAAATATATATATATACAATAAGATATACTGAGCCTAATACTTGATCCTATAGAGTGTTTATCTGCTTCAGATTGTCTTTCCAAAGGGGATTATACTTGCATTTTTCTAGCTCTCTTATTCTTACAGTCATCCAGTCTATCTTCTTATTGTATTCAAAGAGGTTACCTTTATTGAAAGGTAGAGAGCATGATTAGGGTTAGACTGTGAAGACTGACTTTCAGTGGAATCTTTTTCACTGAAAATTGTTAGGGATTGTGCTAGATGGCATATGTGACCTTCACTCTTATCACAGAGGTTTCCTTTTTTTTTTTATTATAAATTTTATCTGAAAATATCTTTTGTATTTAATTAGTAAAAATGCCATTTTCAGCAAAACTTTCTATGGCTGTTTCTGAATTTAGAATATAATAAAATCAATTTTTTAAAAAATTAAGTGTGATGATTATTTAAAAAGAATATCAAAGGTTAAAAAAAGAAATCTTGAGTATTGCTTTGACACTCAATTACTCTAAGGATCTGTGATCTCATGGGTGGAGCTGTTCCTTCCAAAGATGAAGACTGTGACAACTTTCATTCTTACCCATCCTTTGTGACTCTTATTTGATATTTGCGAATGGGGGTGGGGCGGACTGACAGAGGGGCATGGGAATTTCTTCATTTTGTTTTACATGCTAAGGATATTAGTAGAGCACATGGCTTGTTTGTGAGTTATTTCTTGCTCTAGCTACATGACTAATATATTTTCCACTCATATATTTCTGAGATATCCTTTTACCTAGTTTTTTTTCCTCTGAAAAATCCTCTTATTTTTATAATTTTTGTGTAATTGATTCACTCCAGTAATTTTATTTGATAAATATTTTTTCTTTATACTTTGTCACACTTTTTTGTTATTTTGCACAGCGTGAGTACTTGATAATATTTGTTTAAAGAAGGAATCAGAAAAAATTCTAGACTTGAAGCATATGAGTTCATTCAAGTAAAAGTCCACAGTAGCAAAAGCCAGCAAGTAACCAAGTTCCGATAACTGCATGCCCAATGGTTGGTGTTGTTTTTGACTTCTTGCTTTCTCTATAACCTTCTATCTCTCATCTGATCAGTTATCAAATTCAAAAACAGCCTATCCAATAGCTCTCATAAAATCTTTCTCATAATTCCCTCTACCAACATTCCAGTGGAGACAAGATTACTCTCTGGGGTAATAGAATAGCCTAATAATAGTAACATCTAGCATTTTATATAGTATTTTAAGGTTTTCTTTGTATTTAAGATTCATATTTCATATGAGTTGTAATAACCTTCCTTTTCTACATGTTCTACTGCTATTGTTTAATTTATAAAACTTTTTTGTTTCTGTACTTATTGGTTCCACATTCTCCCTCCTTCTCTCTCTCTCCCTCTCTCTTTAAATTTCACAGTCGTTCATACTTTTAATAGTAGCCTGTGACTTTATTCCTTAGCTTTCACAATTTTCAACTCTAGGACTTATTTTGTCTTTGTATATACTTGCTGTAATCCACCTAATTTCCATATTTTTTGTTTTCTTTAATGACATTTAAACTCCTGTAAGCTTAAATTGGACCATGATATTATAATAATGAAAATAGTTAATGTATATACATATATGTATGTATATACACACATTATATATAAATATATGTACTTTAACACTCTTTACACATATTATCTCATTTTATCTTCACAACAATCATAAGAGGTGGTTGATACTCTTATCCTCATTTTACAGTTGAGAAAACTAAAGTAGAGGTCAAGTGACTTGCCCCAGGATTATACAGCTGGTGTCTGAGGCTGAATTTGAGCTCAGGTCTTTCTGATCCTAGACCCAGTACTCAGTGCACTATGCCAGCTAGCATTTATAGTGGCTCTACTTGGCTTGTTGGTGAAAAGAATTTGTTACAAAAATTTTTTGCAGATCTTTTCCATCTTATATCTGTTTGTTGTCTGCGCATGTGGTTTTATCTCTAAAGGCTTTGCTTTGTTGGGCATCAAGCTTTCTAAAACTATTTCTTTTTGTTTTATGAGGCAGTGTTGCTCATTATCTTTCACCATCCTTCTCTAAGATTTTGTAAACAATTTAATATTTTAGATTTTTGCTGCCCTTGGCTGACATTTTTAAGTATACTGAACAAGGTTCTTTTTAGGGTTTTGTGGACTTTTAATTTTGACAGTTAATTTGTACTGATAAAGTTTCTATATGAAATTAATATAATTTGTACCTATGTCCTTCCTTGTCTGTATTATATGTCATTTTGGATTATCATTTCTTGTGTGTGGGCTTGCCTAGTCTTTTTCAGGGCTGCACATCTACCTTTGGTGTCCACTTTTCACCCAGCCTTCTCCTGTGGGTCCATAAAGCTGTAGCATGAGCAGTGGGCACACCCTGGTAAAATTATCTTGGCAGATGTGTTAAATCAGGTTGTGGGTAATTACCAGGTCTTGCACCTGGGTAATATCTACACTAGGCATGTGAAGACTTCCCCAGGCAGAATGGGCAGATGAGAACAGTTTATTCCAGTGACCACGAAGGAGGGTGAAACAGGCACTGTGGAGCACTTAGAGCTTGTTCAGACATTAAAGATGCCAAGGGCATCCACTGTATTCCCTAAATTTGACTGTACTCTAGGGCTCTTTGTAAGATCTTTTTTTCTCTTTCTTCACTGTTTTGGTGACCTCATCAGATTACAGGAGTTTAATTATCATCTCTGTGCTGATGATTCCTAAAACAGTAGACCTGTAACTGTCTCCTTATTCTTTGTCATCCTACTTATCCAGTTAGTTGCTAGATTTTATGGTTCCTGTCTCCATAATATTCTCTTTACTCACATGGCCACTACCCTAGTGACCTCTTTTCCAGACTTGAAAGAGCTTCCTAATAGGCTTTCCTGCCTCAAAAAAAGTTTCTTTGCATTCTAGTTCATTCTCTATACAGTTGCTAAAGTTTTTTCCCCCCTAAATCACAGATGTGACCATGTCAGTTCTCTGCTCAATACAATCTACTGCAGGTTTTCTTAACCTAACAATTAAGGATTGCACGATCTGCGAACTTTTTAATAAATTTTTTCATATTTTTATGACTTATTTCAATGTAATTGCTTTTTTATAATCTTATTTTTATTTTCACTGTATTTTATTTTAAGATTTTAAAAACATTACTTTGAATAGGGGTTTGTAGGTTTCATCAGATTCCCAAAGGAGTCCATGATACAAAAAAGACTGAGAGCATCCTTGGCTCTGTTACTTCAAGAATCAAATATAAACTCTTTTGGGTGACATTTAAAACTCTTCACCACCTGACTTCAACTGAGCTTTTCAGTTTTATTGTGTATTTACTACTCTTCATATATATGTATATTTTATAGTTAAACTGGCCTTAACCATACCTCATCCTGTATATTCCATTTATGTTTACATTGTCTGTATTTAGTTCTGGAATGTACTCCTTTTTCCTATCCATTTCTTAAGAATCCCTAATTTCTGTCCAGATTCTACCTAAATACTATCTTCTTTAGCATTTCAGACCTCAGTTGGGTGTCATAACCCATAGTTTAAAAAGGATTTGAAGGGGTTGCAAGTGGAAAAAGTTTAAGAAGCCTTGTTGTACATGAAACCTTTTCCGACTCCTTCCATCTAATGGTGCCTTCTCTTTCAAATTTCCTTTTATCTATTTCATGTGTACTTTTACATGTAGCTCCTTGTAGGTGGGGATTGTTTCACTATTTTCTTTGTATTCCCATTGTTCAAAGCTCAGTGCCAGTTCATACTTGGTCCTTAATAAATACATGTTGGTTGACTGAAGTCTTTAACTTTTCTGATTTCTTACTCCTGACCCATGTTTTCCAAAAAAATCTTCATCTTTTTACCATTGTTACAAAATTACCATATATCAAATTATATATTGAGTTAATCTCAAAGATCTCATTTTCTACTGCTTCATCTGGTACCACATATACACATAAAATGTATATAAATTTTAATTATTTTTGTCTTTGCATTACTTGCCATGAGCATTGAAATATGAGATAATAGAATGTTCCTTATGATGTTGTTTCCTAGTGCCTTTGGATATAACATAAAAACAACTCTGCCTTTTCAAGAAGAATCTGCGAACCATCCATTCACTTAGCAACATCCTCTTAATTTCTGGTTTTCCCTTTAAGGAGATGTTAACTCGATTAAGTTGCCCCAGACATTACAAGCACTTGATTATTGGACAAGGATCACATTTAGCATTTCAACTCATAGGTTAACCTTTCTAGATCATCTCAAAAATGTATGATTCTTGATATCCCCTCTCCCTATTTCATGTCACTGTTACAGTTTGCATATCATTTCAAAGCAATGAGTTAATTTTACTTAAGAGCCATCTTGACACAAGTGGCCTTATTTATGTTTCTTGTATGATTTATGATAAATAGCTTCAGAGTATTGATAAGGTAGAAATTTAAGGATATTCATCTGATTGATGGTCATATAACCCAGGCAAGTAAGTGGCTCAGTGGACAGGGTCTTGGATTCTGGACTCAGGAAGACCTGAGTTCACACTTGTCAGTTCTGTAACCATGAGCAAATTACTTAACTTCTTTCTGTCTCAGTCTCCTCACCTATAGAATGAGGTTAATTATAGTACCTACTTCCCTTGGTTGTTGTGAGTATGAATTGAGATAATATTTGTAAAGCATTTCATAAACCCTAAAGTGCTATATAAATGCTAGCTATCATTATTATGTGTATTAAATTTAAAGTTAAAATTTATGCTAAATACAGTTTTATCACAGAATATGATTTGAAACTGTTGGGTTGTAAAACTAATGGGATTGAAGATCATCTCCCTCCATTGATAGGCCTAAGGTGAAACCCATTAAGGGAAGCTTACCTGGGGGAAGTTTGCTTGCTTGAAGGCTTTTTTGAAGGCTTTTGTACCTTTTGTTAGTAAGCCACTGAAACCTAAGGGTTGTGAGTGATGCCTTCTGGCTCTGTATATATTCTGAGATTAGCATTTTACTTTGGGGCTCACTTATTAAGGAGCAACCTTCTTTCCCAACCTCCACTTTCAAAACCCAGATGTTGGTGCTTCTCTCTCTCTGATAACTATGTATATATAGGTAATGGTCAAATAGTTGGTTCTTTCTGTTGATCTGTGATGTATGTATTGCTTGTGGTAAGACAGAAGTCCAGTCTGTTGGGCTTTATGCTATTTTCTCTGTAATTTCTGCTTATAATTTCTGTTTGTATTTTCTCTGAAGTTCAGGGTGCTGACTTTTCCCCCTGAACCAAGTGAATGATAAATATATTTAGTTAAAATGATTGTTGACCCCTTTAAAGTTGCTTTCCTTTAAGAAAAGCATATCCAAGAACCAGTGCTAGCAGGTCATCTTGGGTATGCTAGGGTGTTTGCCTTTACCTTGGTTAACTCAAAAAATTTACTTTTTTAATTTAGAATTTAAGGACCTTGGGCCAGTTATTTAATCCAAGATATTTAATTTGTATTCAGATAGCATTTTTCTTAATCTACACATATTGGAAATAAATTTAGCTCTGAAGCTTCTTTGTAATAATTCTTCCATTTATAGTGGCTGAATGACATTGTATATTGTACAGTGTCAGTTCATTGATAGTACACCTTTAAGCAGCTGAAAGTACAAGGTCTTCTTTTCCAGAGACCCAAATGATGGAGAGGTCCTATCCCCTACTCCTTGCCTTTTTTTTAAAAACCATTTAAACCATTTTTAAAATCATTAAACCATTTTAAACCATCCATTTTTTCCCTTGGATTTCCACTAAGAGTAATTTGCTGAAGTCACAAAGAATTTATGTAAAGAAATTGGTAAATACTGTTAAAATAAAATTCTTATGAGTCTCAAAATATCATTTTTCCCTGCTTCCTCACTTTAAGTATTCTGTGGAATTACTGTTTTGTGTTTTGTTAGTTGAGGATTCTAGAGTAAACTAGTGTTGACTTATAAGAATTTAATTGTGATAATTTTTGTGAAATTCTGTTGAAAATGCCGTAATTATGGTTTCAAATGAGCTTTTTAATTCGTTAGTTGACTTATTTAATTTTTTTGATGATGAACAGCACTAGCATCTCATTCTTACTATTATTTCACTTTTTCTGTCCATATTTTCCATCCTGAGGGGAGATATCCCAACTGGCAAATTTCAGCTTATCTTTTAAAATTCTGATCCTTCACTTAATTCCTACCACTAATTTTCTCAGTTCCCACTTCCCTTATTTCAGTACTTAAAGAATCTATGAATCATTACAGATTACATGTTCTCTCTAGCTTTTCAAATGTTATTGGGCTGATAGATTCATCTCCCTGCAGCTATTTCAATGGTCTGACTGGCTTCCCTGTTTTTTCCTGGACAGTACATATACAATAAAGTCCATCACCAACCCTGTATTTGAAGGCTTTCAACTTGTTTCTTTTAGGACGTATAGTTTGAAATGTTCCGTAGGTAATTAGTGACATGACCCTGAAACTCAGGTGAGAGACTGGGACTGTATGTAGATCT
The DNA here is from genome assembly GCA_028658325.1 of Potorous gilbertii. Lineage (NCBI taxonomy): Eukaryota > Metazoa > Chordata > Mammalia > Diprotodontia > Potoroidae > Potorous > Potorous gilbertii. The sequence goes on from CM053770.1 coordinate 545,669,264, forward strand.
ATGAGAGAAAGTAATTAAATCCATGGGAGAAGGCTGCACCACTGGCATAACTTTTTAGAACCAGGGTCACTTCTCTCCCACAATACTATGTCAACATGGGATTTTACCAAATTTAACTTAAAGCTAGATAAATAAGAAATGAGACAACAAGTATTGAAATTATAAGCAGTTCAGTGTGACCACATATCATTCAGTTTTTATGTCATTTCGTTAAGCTATTCATTGAATTAGTGTATCTCACTCAATGTGAGAATGTGATAAGACTTTATTTAGCCTGAAAGGGCCAGGGTCTCACATTGCATCCTGGGTCAGCTTCAGCTGTCCTGATGAATATCAGTCCACTGGACCCAGATGGCTCAGGAGAGGAAAGTGAGGTTGGTGACCATGCATAGCCTTCCCTCACTCAAATCAAAGTAAACTGCAAGACATCATCTTGATGTCATGGTCTTCTTCGAGAATGAAGGACAAACACAACAACCACCTTTGAACAGGATATTACTAGTGAATGTCATTTCCGAACCTGAGGCAGTATTTTTGTTTTAAATTTCCTTTTTTATTATGAACTTAACAAACATGAATATTTCAATATATAAAGAAAGAGGGAAGTAGGATTGTCTCTGAAATTGGACTTCCATTAACTTTTATTTTTATATTTAAAAATACATTAAACTTGACAATATAGTAGCAAAACTGCCCCACTTGTGTGTGTCCTTTTCTAAACATCTTTTCTGTATATTTTTAAATGTTTCATTACTACTTTTTTGCATCATATCACTATCTAGCAATTCTCTTACAATTTTTCCCTTTCCCAAGACACCCTCTTGTGTGTAACAAATAAGTACAGTCAAGCAAAACAGATCCACACATTGGCCACATATAAAAATATGTCATTTTGCACCTCTAATTTATCACTTCTCTGTCAAGAGGTGGGAATCATGGTTCATCAGTAATTTTCTGTAATTAAGATTAGTGTTTTTATATTGATCAGTTTTTAAGACTTTTCAAAAGCTACTCTCATTTACTCTAATCATTGTATAAATTATTCTTTTGGTTCAGGCAGTGAGTTTTAAAGCCCTTCTCTCTTTTCATCTAGTTTGTTAAGATCAGTTTTCGTGGTGATGTGTGCCAATTTTAGTCTAAATCATAGTTGCTCTCCTTTTTTGATATTATTTGGGAAATCTATTGGTGTAAGACAGATTTGGATCTTGTATGTAGGATTTTTGTTTCTGTTACTTTTGCAGATGAACTCTGGAATTTTGCTGCTTACCAATGGTTCCTTTTTCTTGAAACCTTAAGGAATCAATCATCAATTAGTAATAATTAGACATTTATTAACTTTATTTATGTGGTAGGCATTTTGTTTACTCATATAAAAAATAAAAGTCTTATCTCCAGGAGCTTTCCGTTTTCTATCCATGTTTGACAAAATGTGCATTTATAAATATTTGCATAATGAATACGAGGTAGATATTAAAAATAAGATTTGATTAGATATGTGGGATGAGAAAAACTTTATATATGTTAACCCCTTTGGTGCTCTTCTTATGAGTCCCCAACTTACAGTTGAGGAAACTGAGGCTTATAGAGATTAAGTGACTTGCCCAGGGACAGCCAGCCAGTAAGTGGGAGGATTTGAACTTCCTGACTCCACGTGCCATGCTTTTCCGTTGTGTAACCTTATTGCTTTAGGTGTTTATTTCTGTGAAGTTCTCTTACTTTCTTTCTCCAGAAGGGAATCTTATGGTAGGTAAGCTACCATAAGCTTATAGTGGACTGCTGTTTGGGATAAATCAATCCTAATGTATTGTAGTGATCCTTATGAGGATAAAAATATTGTGGTCTAACAGAATGGGCCAGTGATCTTGGAGGAATATAACCTGGATTTATGTTGTAGATTTGCTGCTTATTATTTTTATGAACTTGATCAAGTTTCTGTAGGCCTCTTTCTAAGCCTGTGAACTTATCTATAAACTGAAGGAACTGAACTAGCGAACTTCCAAGACCCCCTCTTGCCCTGATGTTTCATGAATTCTTTGAAGGAGAAGAATTTTTCTCATTCTCATTCATTTGCACTTTGGTTAACACTAGCCATCTTCCTTTTCATTTTCTAGTCGCATTGTGATTTTTGCCACACTATCTGTCAGTATTTCTTTCTCTTTAATATTTTCCCATTAAAATAGGTTATTGTTATAGTAGTAGGTTTTTAAAAAATTTAAGTGGGTGACTTGAATTCTTAAAAGGTTTAGTTGTATGTATTATTATCCAAATTGATATGTGTTTGGTGGTCACGGGGTTAGGGTGAGTTTTCTTAACCTTGATTGTGTCATAGATGCCTTTCACAATTTGGTGAATAGACTGCTTGGAATAATTATTTTTTAATGCATAAAGCAAAATATATGTCATTATAAAAGAAAACCATTATGTTGAAGTATAGTTATGAAAACATATATTTTTTAAAAAGCTATGGATTAAGTAGTGTCTAACATGTCAGTTTAGGCTTATATTCTCAAAAATGCCATGATAGAGCAGTAATTTGAAGCTGATATGGTTTGCTGGTTACCCATAAGAGATATTTCCTCTTTAACTGTATTTCTGAGCAGCTGTGAAAGAAAATTAATTTTCCTATATGTCTATGAATAAACAGTTCCAGAAGGCAAGCATCCAGATTAAGTTTAGTTCCCTATGGAGTTGTAGATGCTTGAGTGATTTGTAAATCATGGTGAGTTGGCTTAACTGTCTTCCCAAATATTTTCTCATAACTGGTTTTATGTTCCTGTCATTAGATAATACTTTGTTATTAAAACTGTAGTAGTGGAAAAACTAAACCATGTTGTTCTGAATATAATTTGAAGAATTTTCCCTAAATAATTGTAAAATTCTTTAAGAAATAGAAGAATCGCACTATTACTTAAACACTTATAATTGTAAGCGCTAATGATCTATTTATATATGAAAATTTAATTTGCCTGTTGGATTTTGTTTTCCCAGCACAAGTTAACTTAGACTACTATACCTAGATTAAAACATATAAAGGAATGTGGTCAACTGATTAATATAGTAGTCAATAGTCATATGACTTTGAAACTTTCAAATGACTTCTATTGAATGTTAGGGGCTGCTAGGTGGCACAGTGGATAGAGTGCAGGGCCTGGAATCAGAAAGGTTCATCCTCCTGAGTTCAAATATGGCCTCAGATGCTTTACTAACTGTGTGACCCTGGGTAAATCTCTTAACCCTGTTTGCCTCAGTTTCCTCTTCTGTAAAATGAGCTGGAGAAGGAAATGGCAGGCTACTCCAGTATCTTTGTCAAGAAAACCCCAAATGAAGAGTTTGACACGATTGAAATGACTGAACAATTGAATGTTAACTTCCCAAGACTTTTGGAGTAAATTCTTGTTTTCACTAAAAATTTGTGGTCTAATATTGCTTAAAATAAGGAGACCATAGAATTGGAATGTTTTTTGTTTAATATTTTGTTACAGTGGAATTTGTTGTAACAGGACCCGATTTTTAATATGACAGAGCATGCTGTATAGTGCAGTCTAGTGGGTGGAACATCTTAGAGATAGAATAACCCGGATTCATATTTCCTTGCAAGTCTCTGAGACTATGAATAAGTTGACAATTTTCATTCCCCCTGTGGCTCCCACCTCTTGGCAGGACCTGTGCATTTTAAGTAAATGGGAATTTTGGAATTACAGATTAAATGATTAATTCCATATTTTTCTCTGATTTTCTTTTCCCCCACAGCAATACCAGGAGCTCCCAAGACTTTTATTTGCATGACAAAGGGGAGAGATTTATGAAAAGTGCACATTTAAAAAAAACTAATGACACTTTTTGCCATATGCAATATTAAAAGAGAAAACACAAATTTCTTTACAAGTCATCAAACCTTTAAGATTTTGAAAGCCTCTGACTCCTCTGGTGTTCTGAACTTTTTGTTGTTCCAGATAGATTGTGCTTCACTTTTCTTCTTCATCTTTGTTCTGGAAAGGCTCGTTGTGTTCCTGGTTCTGATCAAATTTAGTTTTAGTATGGTTTGTTTACTTTTTATTCCTTGAATCTGAGTCCCTTGTGGAAGTTTTTTTTTGAAGAATTCTTAATCTTTCTGGATAGTGCATATGTGGTTTGCTGGAAGGCTATGCTATTTAAACTATTTGTAATTATATACTAAATATTTCTCCAGAATGAAGAAAATCCCCTTTATTGATTGTTGACTCTCAGTGTTGTTACTTGTTTCTTATATGAGCATGTTTTTCTTTTTATCCTCTTTAAATTTTCCCCAGGTAGGAGAGAATAGAATTTGTTAAAAAAAGCAAACTAATTACCTTCAACAGGACTTCATTGTATGACATCTATTTGTTATTATGACCATTATTCTTTTTGTTAAGGTTAGGAGCACTTTAATGATGATAGCAGAAAAATATATTGATTCTTCTTCCATCCTTTATACAGTAATAAAACCTTCAGTGCCTGTTATTTCTAGAATAAAATAACAATATCCCTTAGATTGGTATTTAAAACCTTCCTTAGCTCCATCTTATCTATTTTTCTAGTTCTGTCTCATTATTCGCCTTCACATCCTTTACATCCTAATCTAACTACTAGTTATTCCCTCAGCCATGTTGCAAATCATCTCCATGCATTTATATGGTTTTTCCCCATGACTGGAATTTAAACCCTACTCATCTCTGACTTTTAGGATCTTTGCCTTCCTTCAAGATCCTTCTGAGGTGTCACCCTCTCTGTGAAGTCTTTCCTGATCTCTCTTCCTTCCCCAGTTGTTAGTTTTCTGTTTCTCCTCACATTTTCCTAGAGTACTTTGTTCATTCCCCTTCCCCTTACACTTTTCCTTTCTCCCTTGTTATTACATAGCTAAGTATATACTGTATTCCCCTAGAGAAATTTATTGGAGGGACTGGTTCATTTTGTGTTTATTTCCCCAGTGCTTCCCACAGTGCCTGGGATATAGGCAAATAACAAATACTTGATTTAATTGAACTGCATTCCAAACCAACAGTAGCCTGTGTGAGGTATGTTAATCTTCTTGGTAGCTTTAAATAAGCTCCTTTTTGGCATCTTTGGAACTAAGTTTGTATTCAGAGGACTCACTTTGTTTTGAGGGGCTTATGTTTTTATCCAAATATGTTGGGGTATACTACAAACCAACTGTCAATGTATACCTTGTAATCAGTATAACCTCTTGATCCATTCTGTGGGAAGTAGATGCCATTGTCTTAGCTGATTAGTTGGAAAATGTTCTTGTCATTTAATCATCCTTTTCAGTTCTGGTCCCCTTTTTGTATTTTATTTTCTGACTGATCTAGTACCCTGTCATCTAATCTGTGGGGATGTTGGGCATGTTTTATGCAGATGCACAAGTATATATTTACTCTTACTGCTGATATCACTTAGCCTTTGTAGCAGCTAGTGTCTGGTCCACAGCTGAAAAGAATTTGCGCATGTCTTTTGTGGCAGACACAGGGATCATAGCTATTGCAACAATTTCCCAAAACTGACTTACAGCATAGACTTGGAATTACTTGCTGGAGAGCCAAAAGTGTTTCAAACACTGAACCTTGGGAATGTGGCATAGGGTTAAGGAGTTTGAATAATGGGAGACATGGGATTCTGGATTCTCTAAAGGATATACTTGGGCCTGGGATTGTAGGAAGTTGGGTTCAAGGTGTAGGAGAATTCTGGAAGCTCTTTTGTTTTTCCTCTATTTTCCTCCCCACCTCCAATTTCTTTAGTAGCAACAAGGAGTTTGGTAGGAAGGAAATGTGTTAATCCTCTGTCTTTTGAGTTTCCCGCTTGGTATAGATGGAGAACACATTTTCCTAAAGGAACAATTTTGTATTGGTTGTACTTATTTTTCAAGAATAATACTCACTAATGCCCATAATGTGGCCAAAATATTGTTCATATATATAGTGACCAAGAATTTTAAGTCTTGGCTTCCATAGATTAGATCTGTTTCTTTGGGGCTGATCTAAAACTCTTTGGGCTTATTTTGCTGCTCATATACCTAATATTTACTTTGGGAAAGTCCTCCAGAATTACCTAGGACTCCACAAATTTGGTCAACAAGATTTCTAGCTCCTGTAGAAGCACTCAAGATGACAAATGTGTTTATTAGATATGCGTCAGCTTTTATTTTACCTCACAGAAAATGCAAAAGATATAAAGGATTCATAGATTTCCATAAATAAACAATACAGAGAAGACACAATAGCTCAGAGACAATAACACAATTTCCTTGTAGCTCTGGTAGGTCCCTCTTTTCTTAGGATTTTTTAGTCCTCCAGACTCAGCATCATGCCATGGTTTGCACTCCCTTTCAGAAGGGAATTGAACTTGAAGCTACTGGATCAGCAACACCTTGACTTTCTAGTGAGGATTTTTCTACTAGTACTTCTTTGATGGCTTAAACTCCCCTGGAAGAGAAACTCATTTAATTTGCTAGCTAGGCAATTATTCTTCCCTTGAGATTCACATACTCTGAATTGTTCACTGTAATCCTGGAATGCAAAGTCCAGATCCTTTGCTTCCTTGTCATGACTTTAATACTTTGTCACTGTAATGCCAAACAATGGACCATGTCCATGATCCTCTTCTTTTACTAGTAGTCATGCTGTTCATGAAATTCTCTTTCTCTCAAAAGAAGATTAGTTTTCTGGACTGTTGGATTTGAGATTACTTGCAAGATCATTTCTATGACTAGCAATAGAAACACATACTCGCAGATACTGTCTCTCTTCCCACCTCCCCCTCCCCCAGAGCCACATGCTTCTGCTTTATTGTCTAGACTTCTCTGAGGTTAAAAAAGGTAGAAAGCAGAAAAGAAAGGAAAAGGCCTGGGTACTTGATGAGTATTACCTTGTATAGGTCAGCACAAAAGGTTCTTCCAATAAAATCAGTTCTCCTAAAAGCCTGAGCTAACCAGTTCATCTTATGGCAGGTGAGGGCAACTGAGTACAGGTAGCTAGGAGTTGAGAGAGGAATGAACTGCTAGGGTATGGGCTAGGAGTGAATGGGATGGTGGGCAAAGGCCCCCCTCGTAAAGATACACTCAGGCTCATCAAATTGATTTCAGAAATGTTCTTGATGGAATCACATGCAATGTTTTAAATGGTAGCTTGATGTTCAAAGTAACCAACAAAAGCCAACTCATAATATGAATGTAAAAACTATAATGAAAGAAAACAATACTACTACAATTATAATGTATATATGCTGCATACACTTGTGTATTATGTGTAACATATTGGTTGTAAAGTTGTTTTCTTTCTACTGTCATATATATATATATATATATATGTATGTATGCACACACATATATACATATACACACATATCCTGTATGTGTTTAGTTATTTGTTTTTGTCTCTAATAGGATGTTAGTTCCCTGAAAGCAGAGACTTTTTTGGTATCTGTAGCAGGGTACTTGACAATGCAGTAAATACTTAAGTATTTGTTGATTGATTGGGTTAAGTAGACTTTTGAAAACTATTTCAGATCCCTAAATATTATTTGTAATGTGATTCTTTTTTCTGTAAGTCAATTTTTTAAAAATATCAAAATATAATAATGCATGTTTTCTAAATTCAGTCCATGGTACACTATAAAGAACACTGCATCATAAGGCCGGGTGATTTGCATTCCATTTTCTGCTTATTTTCTTTATGACCTTGTTTAGATTAACCTCTCTTTTCTAGGAAATAATACTTTTTAGAACCCAGTTTATTTGTAATTTAATGTATTGTTATTTGTAATAATCTGTAGTATGTAATAGGTGGCCATGGAGTTAGAAAGATATGGCTGTAAGACCTGCCTCTGATACAGAAGATCTGTGTGGTTTATCACCTGTGGCCTAGGTCAGTCATACACCTTTTAGTGCTTTGAGATGCTGAGTTACAAACAAATCTGTTTCAGGGAGCTTCTTTACCTAAAATGTTCCCCATAAGGATGAAGATTTGGATACTGCTTCCTCCCTTTTAAAAAGAAGTGGGGTCTTTGGCACATTGGATAAACTGTTTTCAGAATCAGCAATACCTGTCTTTAAGATCCTTCTCTGACACATGCTGGCTTTTGAGGCTGGGCAAATCACCAGATAAATGCACCAGACAATTCAACTATAAGATGCAGAGCAGGTGCATATTCACATTGGTAGAGGAAACTGGCTCATTGAGAATTTCTTGTAGCAGTTGAATTATGGGGCCAATTTAAAAAAATCATTTCTGTGGCACTTGTTTTGCTATATAATTTTATTTCAAAATATAACTAGTAGAATTAGATCAGCTATTCTAGTGTTCTGATTTCTACCCCTCCCTATAATGATCATATTTCACTTGAGGGTTAGAGCTTATAAATATTTTTCAGTTGAGTCATGTTTCCATTTTAGATGTTATGGTACATAGGTAGAGCTTATCAAAACTTGTACGTATTTGCCTAATTTAATTACAGCCTCTAGGTGTAACCCATTTAAGACTGAAAACAAACCTTATCTACCTTTATGTACCATCAAGCACCCTGACACATTCAGGACGGCCTGCTAGCACAAGTTCTTAGATTTGCTTTTCTTAGAAGGAAACTAACTTTTGAGGGGTCAGCAATCTTCTTTATTCACATATACCAACAGAGAAAATACAAGGAGAGAAAGACCAACAGGACTTCGTTTTACCATAAGCAATACATATATCACAGATCAACAGGCAAATCCAACTGTCTGATCTGGTTTTTCAAAAGCTAGGGAGAGGAGAGGGAAGGGGGACGTTCCTTAACGCCTATCCAGAGTCTAATCTGGCACATGAACACTCTTCCAAAGAGTAAGCCCCCAAAGGCAAACCTCACCTCAGAATATATATAGACTTTTCAGAGCCAGAAGGCATCACAACCCTCGTGCTTCATTGCTAATTAACAAAAGGTGGAAGGGGCAGCTAGGTGGTACAGTGGATAGAGCACTAGTGCAGAGGAGGACCTGAGTTCAAATCTCACCTCAGACACTTGACACTCACTAACTGTGTGACCTTGGGCAAGTCACTTAACCCCAATTGCCTCATCCTGCATCATCTCCAGTCATCCTGATGAATGTCTGGTCACTGGTTTCACATGGCTCTGGAAGAGAAGTAAGGCTGGTAACCTGTACAGCCCTCCCTCACTCTAAGCAAAGTCAAATGCAAGTCATGTCATTTCTCTGATGGCATGGTCTTCTTTGGCAATGAAGGATGAACACACACAACAAAAGGTGAGAAAGCCTTAAAGCAAGCAAACCTCCCCATAAGCAGACTTTCTCTTTAAAAAACAAGTTTCTCCCTCAGTGGGCTCCACATGAGGCCTATCAATGGGTGGGGAAGATCTTTAACTCTCATTATAGTTAAAAGTTTAAAGTAATGTGTTATATATAGTTTTTCAGTTTTCTTTATAGTTAATTCTATGATCTTTATATTATAGTAAAACAGTTCTTATTCTTTTCATTAGAATTTCAGATAAAAATTAAATTGTTTTATTCTGGTATTTAATAGTGAATCTCAAAAAAAGAAGTAATTGACTGTCTCATTTTGACCAATGCTGAATGGTTTGAAACTAGAAAATGTTACATTGTATGGATATGTTTATATATCTCTATATCTCTATTTAAAACAAGAGCTTCATGATGGTGAAGGAGGAGAAATCTATCTTCGCATGTAAAATATGAATATTTTTTAATGCAAATAAATATATTTTTAAATTTTATACTTATTTTTATTTATATTATATTTATTTATATTTTATTTAGTACAGATATTATCTTTAAAAAGATTTGTTTCATTTTATTTGACCAAATTAATTAAAACATTAAGACTGAACATAGGGGATTTGTAGCCTTAAATTTTACTTACAAAGGAGACATCTATTTCATTCTTAGCACCTGATTTAAAAGTAGGAAATCAAAGTGAGTCACTGTTCTGAATATTCTGATTATTCATTAAATACTTGGTAGCTATCTAGACTATCACAAAGGAGTAGTATGTTTTTATTTCACACAAACCGATTTATGTAACCATGTGTTAAAAAGTTTTTATTATTAAGTAATAAATGATTTTGAAAACCTGTATCTACTTCATTAGACACTAGATATGTTTTGCTCTTCCCTTGCTGATAAACAGGTAGCATAGCCTCACAGGAAATTAGGGTTTCTTTTTTATGTGCTATCATTTTCAGTAAAGCTTTCATTCTTGTTGGTTTCCTCTAGTTTAACTTTGCCTTGATGAATAGATATTTTATTGTCTTTTATTTTATACGTGTGTATGTATACATGTGTATATATATATATACACTTACACATACATATATACATATACATTTATGCATATTGGTCTGACTGATGTGTTCTTGCTATTTCCTGGATACTTCTGGGTTTATAGTAGACACAAATTTCCCAGTTGGAGAAAAGAAATCTGAAATGAAAATTAGGTACCAGGAAGGAGAAAATAAGATAGTTAAAATGTAGGTGCATTTTTTTTGTCATTTCATTCGGGGAATTAGTATAGAATTTATCATTTCTTGCTTAAAATATTTTTCTATTGAAAAATGCTTCTTCTGTGGGAGGAAATGACAGTCAAGTTGGTCCAGCATTAGATGGAACATAATGATGATAATTAGCTTTTACTGATTTAGAAAGTTGGAAAACTGTTCTTTGAAAACTGACTCTTTGCAACTCTGAAAGACCTCATAAAATGTGGGTGACATTAAAATGTGATGTCAAAGTTGTTTATCATTTATTAAGGGGCTCCTATGTATAAGGCTTTGTGCTAGGTACTGGGAATACAAAAAAAGTAAAAGTCCATGCCCTCAAGAAGCTTAACCTAACTGGGGTAGACAACATGTACTTAACACAAACATGAAGCAGATATAAACTAATCTGTGAGGTGAAGTTGGCAGTGGTGACAAAAACCAGGGATTCTGAGAGGCAAAGGTGAATGAGGAAAAATTTCCAAAGATTCATTTTTCTAACGATAGCTATCATGCTCATCTGATTATATGCTAGATTGGGGTGAGTAGCTATGTTTCTTAGGACCATTCAGAATTGTTTATCTTAAAATACAAAAACTAGTATTTCTGGTTTAACTAAGGTATGCCATTTTGTGTATATTTCAGTCTTTCCTGGAGGCTTTAATTACAAGTATAATATATCTCTTTGTAATATGAATTGTACTTGCTTGAAATAATTGAAGTGAATAATATTTAATAATGAAGTATTATTTTAGTGCAAGTATTCTTTGGGAGATAATTTACAGATCTCTTGGCAGTATATTGACACTTTCATATGAATACTGTTGGGGCAGTTTGGTGGCACAGTGAATAGAGCATGGGCTTTGGAGTCAGGAGGACCTGAATTCAAAATCCAGCCTCAGACACTTAACAGTTACTAGCTATGTGACCTTGGGCAAATCACTGAAGCCCAATTGCCTCACCTTCCTCCCTCCAAAAAAAAAAAAAAAAAAGGATTATTATTACTGTGAATTTCTTTGAATTTAACGACTCTAACAGAAAAGGAGAATGGGGAAGATAGATTATTGTTTGTCCTTCGTTCTTGAAGAGGACCATGATATCAGAAAAGTGATGCCATGACTTGCCAGTGAATTGGATTTAAGTGAGAGAGGGCTGTGCAAAGTCAGCAGCCTCACTTTTTCCTCTGGAGCCATCTGGATCCAGTGGCAAGATATAGATCAGAATGACTGGAGATGGCCCCAGAAGATATGTAAGGTACATATGTGTGTATATGTATGTGTTTGTCTATGCACACACACATATGCATACACATATACCTCAAACACGCATGTATGTGTGTCTGTGTGTGTATACATACTTATAACTAATTGTTGCCAAATGGTCAGAATTGATAAATTCTGTTTAAAAATAAAACTTATTCTGAATTTCATAAAAATTAAGTAAAATAAGCATATGCTTGAGCAGCTGAGAAAAACATTATATATATATGTGAAGCAATCTCAATTTGTACAAGTTATTTTTAGAAATATATAAATCAGCATTTAATGTTTTAAAGGTCTTTTTACTAGCACTTTAAAAATATTTTTTAATATATTTTATGTATTTTCAGTGTTCTGCAATCGCTACCATATAACTTAGATTATTTTTTCTCCTCTCCACTACCTCCCTCTCCCTCCCCGAGATGGCATACAATTTTATATAGGTTCTATACATATATTCCTATTAAATACATTTTCACTATGGTCATGTTGTATAGAAGAATTAAAATGAATGGGAAAAATCATATAACAAACCCAAAATAATACAAAAGAAAATGATCTGCTACATTCTGCGATTGAATTCCAAAGTTCTTTCTCTGCGTATAGAAGGCATTTTGCCTTGAAAGACCATTGGGAATTTTTTTAAGTCCTTGCATTGTAATGAAGTTTCCAGTCTACTAGAAAAAACTCTCACACACTGTGGTTGTTGCTGTGCACAAAGTTCTCCTGGTTCTGCTCCTTTCACTCAACATCAGATCATATAAGTCTTTCCAGGCCTCTCTGAAGTCTTCCTGTTCATTGTTTCTTATAGCTAGTATTCCATTACATTCATATGCCATAATTTATTCAGCCATTCCCCAGTTGATGGACATCCCCTTGAGTTCCAGTTTTTGGCTACCACCAAGAGAGCTGCTATAAATATTTTTTATACACATGGGACCCTTTCCCATTTCTATGCTCTCTTTGGGATAGAGTCCCAGAAGTGATATTGCTGGGTCAAAGGGTATGCAGATTTTTGTAGCCCTTTGGGCATAGTTCCAAATTGCTCTCCAGAATGGTTGGATCAGCTCACAGCTCCACCAACAATAAATTAGTGTTCCAACTCTCCCATATCTTCTCCAACATTTATCATCTTCCCGTTTTTTCATGTTAGCCAATCTGATTAAAATTTTTTTTTAAAAAATTGATTTTATTTTGAATCTCAAATTCTCTCTATCTACCCCTCCTCCCCTGATTGAGAAGACAAAAGATACAGTATTCATAATATGTATGAAGTCTTGCAAAACATTTCTATTTTAGCCAAATTTCAAAAAGAAAAAGCAAATGCTTTAATCTGCACTCTGCGCCCATTAGTTCTCTATTTGGAGGTGGACATTTTTTTGTCATGAGTCATTTGGAATTGTGCTAGATCATTGTATTGATCAGGATTCTTAAGTATTTCATGGTTGTTTTTCTTTACAGTATTGTTATTATTGTGTAAATTCTTCTGGTTCTGCTCACTTCACTTGGCACCAGTTCATTTAAATCTTTCCAATTTTTTTCTGAAACCATCCTCTTCATAATTTTCTTTTTTAATTAATTTTTACTTTTCATCATTCACGTCCATAAAATTTTGAGTTCTAAATTTTCTCCTCCTCTCACCTCTCCCTCACTCTCCAAGATGGCATTCAGTCTGATATAGATTATACACATACATTCGGATTAAACGTATTTTCACATTAGTCATGTTATGAAGAAGAATTAGAACCAATGGGAGAAACTTTGAGAAAGAAGAAACAAAAAATCTCAAAATAAATAATATGCTTCATTCTGCATTCAGATTCTATAGTTCTTTTTCTGTATGTGGGTAACTTTTTCCACCTTGAGTCTTTTGGAATTGTGTTAGATTATTACATTGCTCAGAAGACCCAAATCTGTCAAACTTAATCATTGTACAGTGTTGCTGTTACTGTGTACAATGTTCTCTTGGTTCTGCTTACTTCACTTTGTATCACTTCATGTAAATCCAGGTTTTTCTGAAAACCCGCCTGCTCATCATTTCTTATGAAACAATAGTATTCCATTACATTATTATATACCGTAAGTTTGTTTAGTCATTCCCTGATTGGTATCACTTCAACTTTCTGTTGTTGGCCACCACAAAAGAAGTTTGATATAAATATTTTTGTATATATGGGTTCTTTTCCTTTTCTTTTGATCTCTTTGGCATATACACCTATTGCTGGGTCAATGAGTATCCACAATTTTATAGTCCTTTGACGTAGTTCCATATTGCTTCTCTGAATGGTTTGACTTGTTCACCACTTCACCAACAGTACTTTAGTGTGCCTAATTTCCCACATCTTCTCCAGCATATATCATTTTCCTTTTTTGTTCTTATAGCCAATCTGATTGATGGGTTTGAGGAGGAGCTTCCTTGGAGTTACTTCAATTTGCATTTCTCTCTTATTGATAGACAACTTTTTTAAAAATATGACTGTTGATCTTTGATTTCTTCCCATGAAAATTGTCCATATCATTTGACCATTTATCAATTAGGGAATCAATTGGGGCTTATAAATTTGGTTTATATCTAATTTCTACCAAACTCTGTTTCAATTTTTCTAGCAGTTTTTGTCAAGTAGCCTGGTTTCTAAGGTCTTTTTTTTATTGATCATTAAACTCTTATATTTGTTTACTTCTGTATATTTTGTACTTTGTCCCACTGATCATTCCATAGATCCACCTCTGTATAAAAATAGATTTCTATTGATTTCTTTTTTCCTCGCTTAGATCTCTCTTTGTGTCTGTACACCTACCCATTCTCAGAGAGCCACCCCTTGTAATAATTATTTAACAAGGAAAAGTTTTTCCACTGCTTTCCTGTGTTCAATTTGGAAATATACGAATGAAGTAGCTGAATATTTATATCCCTTGACCTAGTGATTCTACTGGTAGGCATATGCCTTGAAGAGGTCATCTAAAATAGAAAAATTCCATATCCATCAAAATATTTATGGAAGTACTTTTTTGTGGTAGCTAGGAGCTGAAAACAAAGTAGATGCATGGTTCTACTAGATCCAGGCAGTTTGTATTAATAATTTCTTGAAATAGGGTATACAAGCTTTTTATTTTGAACTTTTGATTGTTTTATTATTTCTAGTTGTTTCATGGAGTCATTGCTTTCTTTTTGGTCCATCTTAATTTTCAGGGAGTTCAGTTCTTGGGTAATGTTTAAAAACATCTGTTGTTAGCTATTTACTTTTCTTGCTATCTTTCTCCCTTGCTGTTCCCCCCACCCCAGTAACATTACATTTTTTCAAAGAATAAATATAGCCTCAAAAAAGAGATATGAGAAGACATTCCTTAGCCTCTTACCCCTTGTCGAAGTTAGAAAGTACATGGAGATGGAACATTGCACAGCTTTTCAGACTTTTTTTTGATGCATTGATCAATTTCAGTGATTTTTTTCTTTAAAAATATTTTTTATGTCATGAGAAGACCCTTTGAATGTTTAGAAGGGGTGAAATACTGAGAGAAATTTTTGAAATGTAAAAAAAAGCAATAACTTTTTCTTTTAAATTATATTTTTTATTACTTTTTCATTTTTTTCCAGGTACTCTTTTAGTCCTTGTGGCCAAGGAAGACATTCTTTTCTCTGTGGTTCTACTTGAACTTGTTAAAAAGATTTTTTTATGGGTCTACCTCTTAGATTTCTCTTGCTTCTTAATATTTTTTTTATTACTTTATTGTTTTCTTCCATTTACTCACCTCTCTAGTTCTAGATTAGGGTTTTATGGTTGGGTCCCTCTTCTTTTCCTAGATGGTATGCGCAGGTTCTGACCTGTCCTGGATGTGTTAGCTAAGACCAGGCTTCACTTTTTGAAGTAATTTCTTTGTTTTGGTTTAATTTCCTTGTGATTAATTTAGCTTCAGTCTTGCCTTCTTCCCTATCTCCTTCTCCTTGGAGAAGTCCAAGCCCAGAATTTTCTTCATCCCTCATGATTGGGGTGTTATAGGCCCCCAACAGATGTTGATTATACTGATAGTGAATCTTTTTCTTTTTAAAAATATTTCATCTGGTATTCTATTTTTCTCCAGTTCCATGTAAAAACAATTTTAACATTCATTTAAAAATCTTTGAATTCCAAATTCTCTTCCTTCCTTCCCCTCCCTCCCTACCCGCACTGAGAAGGCAAGCAGTTTGATATAGGTTATACATGTGTAGTCATGCAAAACACTTCCATAATAGTCATGTTGTAATAGACTAATATTTCCCTCCTTCCTATTTCCCCTCTTATTTATTCTATTCTCTTTCCTTTCACCTTCTCCCTTCTCAAAAGTGTTTTGCTTCTGATTACCTCCTTCCCCAATCTGCTCACCCTTATATCATCCCCTTTCTCTTATCCCCTTCCCTCCTACTTTCCTGTAGGATAAGATAGATTTTAATACCCTTTTGAGTGTGTATGTTATTCCCTTTTTGAGCCAGTTCTGATGAGAATAGGGTTCGCTTACTCCCTTGCATCTCCCCACTCTTCACCACCACTGTAAAAACTTTTTCTTGCTTCTTTATGTGAGATAATTTACCCCATTCTACCTATCCCTTTTTCTTTTTCCCAGTACATTCCTCTGTTACCCCATAACTGTTTTTTAGATATCTCCCTTCATATTCAACTCATATCTGTTCCTTTTGTGTATATGTCCTTTTAACTGCCCTAATAATGAGAAAGATCTTGTGAATTACAAATATCATCTTTCCATGTAGGAATATATATAGTTTAATAAGTCCGTTATGATTTCTCTTTCCTATTTACTTCTCCATGCATTTCTTTAAAAAAATTTTTTAAATTAATTTGTTTTCAGTTTTCAACAGTCACTTCCATAAGTTTTAAATTTTCTCCCCCTTCCTCCCCAAGATGACATGCAATCTTATATGAGTTCTACACATACATTCTTATTAAACACATTTTCACATTAGTTGTGTTGCATAGAATTAAAATAAATGGAAGAAACCATGAGAAAAAAACAACAAAATATAACAAAAGAAAATAGTCTGCTTCATTTTGCAGTGTAATTCTATACTTCTTTCTCTGGATGTGGATGGCATTTTGCATCAAGAATCTTTTAGAAATGTTTTAGGTCCTTGCATTTCTGTGAAGGGTGAAGTCTATCAGAAACAGTCCTCTCACTTTGTGGCTCTTATGTATAATGTTCTGGTTTTGCTCATTTCACTCAGCAGCAGTTCATATAAGTCTTTCCAGGTTTTTCTGAAGTTCACCTGTTCATCATTTCTCATAACACAATAGTATTCTATTACATTCATATACCACAACTTGTACAGCCATTCTCCAGTTGATGGGCATCTTCCCATGTACTTCTTGAGTCTTGTATTTGAAAGTCAAATTTTCTGTTTATCTCTGGTCTTTTCTATGAATGTTTGAAATTCCTCTGTCTCATTGAATGTCTTTTTTTTTCCCCTCATAGATTATACTCAGTTTTGCTGGGTCAGTGATTCTTGGTTGTGAATCTTGATCCTTTGCCCTCCAGAATATCATGTAGAAGCTGCTAGATCTTGTGTGATCCTGATAGTGACTGCATGATACTTGAATTGTTTCTTTCAGCTTGTAGTATTTTCTCCTTGACTTGAGAACTCTGAAATATGACTATGATATTTCTGGCAGTTTTGATTGTGGGATCTCTTTCAGGAAGTGATAAGTGGATTCTTTCAATTCCATTTTACCCTCTGATTCTAGACTATCAAGGCAGTTTTCCTTGATAATTGAAAGATGATGTCTGGACTCTTTTTTTGGTCATGGCTTTCAAGTAGTTCAACAATTTTAAAATTATCTCTCCTGGATCTATTTTCCAGGTCAATTATTTTCCAATGAGATATTTCACATTGTCCTCTATTTTTTCTATTCTTTTGGTTTTGTTTTATGATGTCTTGATTTCTCATAAAGTCATTAACTTCTATTAGCTCTGTTCTAATGTTGAAGGAATTATTTTCTTCAGTGAGATTTTGAACCTTCTTTTCCTTTTGGCCAATTCTGTTTTGTAATCTTTTCTTTTCCTAATTGGCTTTTTCATACACTTTTACCATTTGGCCTAGTCTTTTTTTAAAAAATATTATTATCTTCAGTATTTTTTTGTGTCTCCTTTAGCAAGCTGTTGACTTGTTTTTCATGATTTTTTTGCATCACTCTCATTTCTCTTCCCAGTTTTTCCTCTACTTCTCTCACTTGATTTTCAAAATCTTTTTTGAGCTCTTCCATGTCCTGAAACCAATTTATATTTCTTGGAGACTTTTGATGTGGGGGCTTTGCCTTTGTTGTCTTCTGAGTGTGTGTTTTCATCTTCCTAGTCACCAAATTAAGTTCCTATAGTCAGTTTTTTCCCCCTTTGTGTGCTCATTTTCCCAGCTGTAATGTTAATGAGAATTAAAGGTCTTCCCTGGATATTAATGGGCCTGTCCATTAAGGGAAGTTTGATTAGGAGAGATTTGTTTTGTAGGAAGACCCACACTTTTTGTTAATTTCTAATGAGGCACTAATTCTCAAAGGTGGTGATACCCTCTGGCTCTGAAAAGTAGGTGTATATGTATATGTATGTATGTATACACACACACACACATATACACACACAATGAGGTGAGGTTTTGTTTTGGAGCTTACTCATTGGAAGTGTTTATTTGACCAGATGAGATTTTGGGTAGCCTCCAAGTAACCCCCTGGCTTTGAAAACTCAGATGTTGGTGCTCCTCTCTCTGGTAACTATGTATGTAATGGTCAAACAGCTGGATCTGTTGATCTGTGATTTATGTATTCCTTATGGTCAGACAGTTGGAAGCCTTATCTGTTGGTCTTTATTTCTCTCTTTATATTTTCTCGGAAGTTCAGGGTGCTGACATATATGTGCTTGATTAAAGTAGATTGTTGACCCCTCAAAAGTTGCTTTCCTTTTAAAAAGCAGATCTAAGAACCTGTATAGCAGGCCCTCATGTGTATGTTGGGGTGCTTGCTGTTATACCAGTACATTGCTTAACTGTTTGTTAATTCTTTGTTAAGTTAGGTCTTTGCTTCTAGTATGGAGGGCAAACTGTCACAAGTTTCAGGGGTTTTATGCCACTATTTTGAGAGATACTTCTAGGGACCTGTAAGTTTTCAGTTCTTCCAAGGTGATATGATCTCAGGAGACATATTTACTCTTCTCCTAGCTTGTATTCTGGTCTTTGAGCAATCATGGGCACTCTTTTTGTCCTGTAACTGTGAGGAGGGGCCCCTTTCCACTGCTGCTGCAAGCTGTGCTATGTCAGTACTCCTCCTTGCCCTGGGAGTGCCACCCAGGATTGTGACCCAGATCCAGGTATGAGCAAAACAACAGAGTTCTGCCTTAATGCTAGCAAAGTGACCCTTGTAATCTCTTTCTGATGAGTTGTTCAGTCTCCTTTCTATCTGTGTGCTGAGAGCTCCAGAAGCAGTCTGTACTAACTCAGTCACTGCTAAGGCCTGCTCTTGGTTTGATGGGTCTGCCTGTGCTGGCATGGCCTGTGCTAGACTGAGCTCCTCTTTCATCCAGGTCTGATGGACATTTCCTGCTTACATTCTAAGTTGTCTTTGGTATCTGTGGGCTGAGAAATCTGGAAATGTCCTCTGCTGGCATTTATTCAATCATCCTGAGGCCTGTTGTGGGTTTGCTAGGTGCTAGGGCCTGGTCTGCTGTGGTGTGGCCTGTGCTGGACTGCTTTCCTCTCTCCTTGTGGTGCAACAGACCTTTTCTGTCGACCTTCCAGGTTGTCTTGGGCTGGAAATTTGTTTCACTGTGCCTTTTTGTGGGTTCTGCTGCTCTAGAATTTGTTTAGTCATTTTTTACAGATATTTAGGGGAGCACTCAGGTGAGTCCCAGCAGGTCTTTTTCTTTTGGTTTTGTTTTGTGATTTCTTGGTTTCTCAGAAAGTCATTGGCCTCCATCTGTTCCATTCTAATTTTGAGAGAACTATTTTCTACAGTGAGCTTTTGCACCTCTTTTTCCACTTGGCTAATTCTGCTTTTGA